>JAWWEQ010000010.1:19203035-19218061 GCA_035583055.1 Torymus tubicola | reverse complement strand
TAACTGAAGAAAACTGACAATAACTATTAATAACTGCACAAAACAGTTTTAAACTGTTTAAAAATGAAGAAAATTTTTAAGAAAAGTGAAGAAAAAAAAATAAAAATTTTTTTTTTTTTACGATTGGAATTTGGACATAACAGTTAACTGAAAATAATTGAAGAAAACTGCAGATAACTGTTGTCTTTGTTTCAATTCCGACCTGTTTCTGCTGTTATTTACAGTTAATAACTGTTTTCCTCAGTTTTCTTCAATTTTCTTCAGTTTTCTTCACTATTTTTTTTACTAGGGGAGTAAGTTAAAATGTAATTTTTATACTCAACTCTAATTTCTATGGTTCGTTTTTAGGCACGATCGCTTCTTGGGAGAGTCTTATATTTTCGCTAATAATAATTTAAAGTATACAAACTGTTTTCCACTAAAACTGAGCCCGCTTTAAGCGTTTCCCATGATGTATGTCTGTACGTATGTACGAAACCTTGTGTTCACATTATTATTCCAAAATCCAAAAAAATATACCTTGTCATACATAAGTGACAGTAGTATTTCGGGAATGATCCGTTCAAAAACATAAATATGCGAGCACAATTAAAATTTTTTAAAAATTCATTTTTTTGAAAATAATGCATCGAAAATTCAGTTTTATTATGAATTTGACACATGCATCTGCGAAAACTAATTAATAACCAACTTTTTTATTCTAAACATTTTCTTCGGTAAGCAATATTTTTTTAAATATAGCCCAAACAACTAAAAACAAATAGATAATAGATGGTTTTTAACTATAATTGGAGAGAATTCACCATATCACAAATACGTTAAATGTAAAAGTTATAGATTGCAATAAAACAAAACTTTTTCCTATTTAACATTTTCATGTAAAATCAATTCCTGACTATAGTTAGACCTATTTTAAAAACGAATTTAAATGCTCCCATATAAAAAAAATGATCATGTTTCGACTATAACTTGACAGGATTTAACATTACACAAATGTGTAAATGTAAATATTGCCAATTATAACAAAATAAGATTTTTTCCTTTTTAACATTTTCATATAAAATCAATTTCTGGCGAGTTAGACGTATAAAAACGAATTTAAATGCCCAAATATATACAGATGGTCGTTTTTCACTATAGGATAACTTGATAGGATTTAGCAACACAGACAAGTTGAATGTATAGTGTGTTAAGTTACACAAAAGTCTTTACAAAAATTGTGGATAACAATATAAAAAATTTTTTTTATTAGTATTTAAAGTTTTCCAATTTTCCAATATAAAGTAACAGATGGCGCGACAAGTGTGGCGCGGAGCAGGGGGGGAGGTGTCGACTTGTTGCGCGCAGTGAGGGCAGGTAAGCACAGCCCCTCTAGTTAAAGTTTTAATTTGGATGTATAATTTATTTACAGAACTGTTGGTTAATATAATGACAATATATTTAAATATCCATCCTTTCCATTTATACGTATTATTTGCAAATATGGAATGTCTTATCTGTCCTAGAAAATTGATGTCATTCGATATTTTAAAATATTCAAATTATATTTTAAATTATAGGTTAAAGCAAATTGAAGATCGCAAAAATAAATTGATAAGTAATTTAAGAAAAATGAATACTTAGATCTAGATCGCGAACTTCGGGCACTTCTATGTAAATGTATGTCCTATTAAATAACATTATTATTAAAAATCTCGAAAAACCTTATTATTTGACAAATAATCCCATATGCAAACATAATTATAAAAAATCTTAAATGATCAGATGTTACAAAAATACTTGGTTTCATAAGGATTTAATTATTAAATCTGAGTTGTTTTATTCATTCAATTTAAATTCATATCGTAAAAAGTTTTTCAAAATTTTCATAAATTCTAAATCTGGGCAAAGATCCAAAAATCTAGTTACCCTATGCTGAGAGCTCAAAAATTTCAGATGTAGCGTTTATATTTATGGCTGAGTGTTTGCTTTTACACATTCAATTGAAATTATTAAGGCTGACTACCAGTTTAAAATTTTTTTAGACTCCGAAAGCGTCCTAAAAATCTTAGCTTTAATACTAGATATCAATCACTCTTCATAATAGAACTATCTAAGAAATACACTATCAGTTGCTTATAATTTGAGGGAAAACATTATTTTAAATTTGATATCTGCGCTCGTAGTAATCATTATCATTGAACATAAAGGAAAACTCAACTTCAAAAATTATCATTCAGACAATAAAAAACCTTGATTCGATGATTTTAGTGAGATTTTTCAAAAAAATTAATCATACGTCTTTAAATAATAGTTTTTATAGATATAATATTATCAATTTGTGTAAAAAAAACTGTGATACAATCGAACTTTTTTCTGGCAATATGAACTTTCGAAAACGAAAGAAAAAGTATATTATATAGTCTGTGTAAAATTCATTAATATCTCATCGGAAATGGCAAAAAATAAAGGGGCTGTACTTCTCCCGCGTGTCTCCCTAATAATATTTAGTACAATAAAAAGTTAGAATGACTGATATGTTTTTGTTAATTTCAATTTTTTTCTCTTTTAACTCATATATAGTTTCAAATTCATCATTAAGTGACATATTTTTTTTTTGCATAAAATTCAAATTCATTCTTCTATTTTAAAACCATGATCTGCAAATTTACGGAAAATTTGAATTTCTTTAGACTTTGTAAAAAAGTACGACAACAGATGACATCGGGATCTCTTGTCAAGAAATCTGGACTCAGAAATGGCATCCGTTTTAATTAATAGTCCCCGAATATACATCTTTTAAAATATTTATAGTTTGAGTATCACGGGTTAATGTTCGCGCTTCCAAGTAAAATTACTATTCTCTGTCAAATCAAGGGGTCAAAAAATAGATTTTCTTGAAATTTTGTGAGAACAATCTATTTTGTATATCGAATGCTGGAGAATTATTTCGGATTTTTGTGTCAGTCCCTTATGAACACGCGCTCTGACAACAAGAGTGGGGGCAACGTGCGAGTAGACCTGTGCGCGAAAGTAAAGATTGCGAATTAAAAAACGACGCGTTAAATACTTTTCCATTATATTACTAATAATTGATTTGCGTCATCATCAGAAGTAATCTTATTGCCAATGTTGCAGTCTACCATGCGACAATTGGCGGTACTGCTCCGAACGTTTTCGATATTCCCCCTTACATGCATTGAACGTACAAAGTCCGCACTATAAGCTAGGAAAAAAGAAATTCCTTTTGTCAATAGCGACGGAGTCGGATGCAGCAGGAGTTGGAGGGTCCTTTCCTGGAGGAACTAGCCCTGATATTTGAATCAGAAGACCCGCCTCTGGCGGAGTGCCAAGAGCAAATGTGCTCCGAAATTTCGGAGCACAAGAAAACACCTCGGGGAGGAGGAAAGTCGAGTTTTTCACGACTGCTGATTGGCTACCGTAAGAGAGGCAATAAAATCAACGGTGCGACCACTACATGTGGTTGAAACTAACCCCGCTTTCTCCCCTCCACGCAAACCCGCGAGTGCGACCCGTCGGCAGAGCCGTGACGTCGCGAGTTACCGTAAAAAAAATTTTTTCAATTCGCAATTGTTGTGGATGTTAACAATTTTTAATTTTTTAGATTAAAGCTCGTGACCATAACTGCTTCTACCATCAAATGGGTCACTAAAGTGAAGTCACGCGCTACTAGCCGACTTCATTAGAAATTATACTAGCCATAAAAGTGACTGATGGGACAGAGTCATACCGTTCGCGATGTATAACACTTCTGTTCACTCCGCCACAGGGATAATTACCTTAAATCATCTATGGCCGAAAAGCTAGAATCTCGTTAAATTAGTAGACGAATTCCTCCTACAAACCTATGCGTCGTAGGTTTGCGATTTTGTAAAAAATCTAATAAATACCCGAAATGCGCGCAAGGAAAAATATAGTATCTATTAAATATATCGAAGATAAAAAACAGTACGACAAATAAGTCAGGTGACAACATGTGCGGAAGCAGGGATGATCGTGTATGTACCGTAAGAATGGAGGAAAGGAAAATTAGATCAATTCTAAAATCGGAAGTTTGTAATAAGAGATCGATAATAATAAAAATGTTATAGACGAAGTAGAAAACAGGGAACAAATACTCAAGAACAAAGTCAAAGTTAAGCAATCTTATACGTAAAAATGTATAAGTATTTGCTGGTGAAGTTGAGATTTCCTTTGAATAGTTTAGAGAAATTTTCAGCATACAAAATACATTCTCTACTAGCAAACTGTGAACTACACTGCTCGATCAGTCCTTTTCCATCCCTCAAAACCTCCGACGCGATAACTTAGGCTCCCCCCTCAAAGAAACTCGAAAAAGTGGCTGAACCCTCGCTTTTTTTATTTTAAATGTCAGTTTTCTCATATTTGCCGCCACTTAACGCGCATGCGCACCGCCTATTGATGGCCCGTAAGGAACAGACCGCAATTGCAGACACACCAGCGCCATGCAAAAGGAAAGAAGAAGAATATAGCTGATAGCCTGTCCTGTCCGCCTGTGCATGCACCGCACAGTCTCCGCACACCTGACGTCAGAGAGAGGAAAAGAGAGAGAGAGCAGGAGCACGGCGGAAAAGTGAAAAGTGGGGGACGGGGCGAATAATAAAGAGCGAAGGAGAGGGGGGGCAGGAGGTAGCATCGAACACTAGCAGCCGCAAGGGGCCGCCAAGATGGTTGTCAATGTTGATAAGTGATATTGAGCTGTGCGTTCGCGAGCGCGAGTGAAACGGAAGCAAAATACAGTAGAAAGGAGGAGGACGCGGACCGTGTACGTCGCGCTTGCGAGCCCTCGGCACGGACTTGGCTGCAGCGGCGATCGGCTGCGAGCGCGAGGCGATCCAGGACGACCATGGCCGTAAAGTAGCAGTGGCCGCAGCGGCAGCTCGCTGGCCTCACAGGAGGAGGTGCGCGTCGCGCGTCGTGCTGCTGTGTCGCGCACGCGGAGCCGAGGCTGGCCAGTCTTCGTGGGCAGGGGAGACCGAGCGGGAGCGAGGCGCGGCGGCGCTCGAACGCGGAGGGGCTTCCCTTCTCTACGGGTACGACGGAGACGGCGCGAGGAACGTCGCCGTGTCTCCGCGCCCTCGAGGGATGGCGGACAGCGAGGATGCGGAGCAGGAGATTCGTAGGGCTCTCGACGTCGTCCAGTCGATGATCGACATCTCGGCGGATCGGCTTGAGGGCCTTCGGACCCAGTGCTCCACCAGCGCCGAGCTCACCCAGCAGGAGATCCGCACTCTCGAGGTTACACCATTCTCTTGCTCTTGCCCACTCTCCCGCTCCAACCACCCAGTAAACAAACCCGCTCGCGGTGCACCTGCGCTGCACTTGCGAGCTTTTCTCCCACAACATTGCTGTCTTGCATTTTACCAATTACCAAATTTCAATGAATACTTTACTTCTCTGGACTTCTACCTCTCAACTTCTTATCTCCTACAAACCTAATGGCTCTAATTCAATGAAAACTTCTTCATTAGACTAATGACTGACTCCAAATTTCTTATTTGTAAAATATTATAAGCAAATAATTACTCAGGATAATTCAAGATTAAAATTAGTATGTAAATTGAAAATTACCTTTACTTTTCTCTTAAGTACATTTGTCAAAATTTATGCAACATCTCTTTTAATGTCCTTGTTATCTTGATATTGTTTAATTGTATGAATACAAATTTCATGTACAATTAATACATTAAAATTGTAAATAAATTCCAATTGTAAATATAATGCAAAACATCTTGAAAAATTAGTTTTTTTTTAGTTAAAAGACTATTAATAATATCTCCAAAAAAAATAATTATTTATGGAACAATATATTCCATACTTACTTTATTTTTTAATAGAAAAGAAAACCTGTTGGAAACCATAAAGTATTACACAAACTTTTATTAATTAATAATATTCTATTTATAAACGTTAATCCAACTCTAATGAATTTCTAAGAAATTTCTCATCAAATATTTTCCTATGAATAATTTTGACCTCATATGTATCTTCTCTATTTTGGTTTGAATGCATATCAGTAAATGTATATTACTTAGTAAATTTTGAAAGTCTATATTTCAATTTTCATATAATAAAAATAATATGCTTATTTTTATATTATAATTTTGTAATTATTTCATTTGCAATCAAAAACTTCATCTACAAAATATTTGAATGGATGAAGATGTAGAACCTGTAAAGAATTTAGATATTTAAAATAAAATTAAGTAACATTTTCAGTTTGCCTATTCATTATTGAGAAATACAAACACTATAAAATGTTTATATTTAAGAATAATTATTATTTTTTATTTATGTTAGTGACTCATTTATATTGTTTATGTATAACTGTTGCAGGGGAAGTTAATTAAACTATATTCCAAGCAACTTGTCACCAAAGAGAAACTTGCCATTGATTCGTTACCTGCAGAGATGAGACAATACCCATCTCTGCAACAATGGCTTCGAGTTGTAGGTCTCACACAAGAATCTATACAGGTATAAATATACTAAATTAAATGGAAATTCATTTTTATTATCTCCATTTTTTTAAATATCTTATTCTTTATTGCAGTTGGTTTGTTCCAAAGCCAACTCTTTGGAGGCCTTAAAAGAAAAATCGGAGCATGAGTTGGGAACTATGTTGGGTGAAAGTAATACCCGACATGATGAAGAGTTGCGAAGGTTATGTAGGGCCCTTCATAATCTTCGACGATATATGGGTAAATAGTTCATCTTTCAATTATAATTTGTTTATGTATTCCAAGTACTTTTCTGAAAGAAAAGTCTATACATTAAATAAACATTTCTCAAAATTTAAAATATTCTATTTAACAATTCATGTTACTAATATATAGCCCAATTATTATAGATGTGCTTGTCAGAGGCGATATGGATAATAGTGATATGAATTTATATTGGGACTCATGGGATAGACATCACATTAAAAGTGGGCCATCACCTCGACCTATAAGATCTCGTGTCACACGAAGTTCTGTACCCTCCGAAGATAGCATTCCATACCACAATAATAATAACAATAATTTTAATAGTGATACATTGGCTCAGGCCTCGTCCGTGGTATCTTTATCATCATCTACCAGTCCACCTTCTACCCCTTTATTACTAAAAGGTCAAGGTTAGAAACAAAAAATTAGCTGCATAATATTTTAAAATTCAAAAAGTACAAAAAATTTCCATCTTTACTTTTTATAAATTCAACATCATGAGAATCACAATAAATATTAGAAGTTTGAAAATCAATTGTATTCTATCTTCATATTATCTCAAATAAAATAAAAAAATATAAATATTTAATGACAATGATGAAAAATGAGCCATGAGAACCGCAAATATTGTGGTTAATAGAATCACAAGTTGACAACCAAGCAAATGGCTCATTAACAATTTTTCTTTTCCAAAAGAACCTTTTATATTTTATTTAGAAGTTAATCAGCATTCCAAGGGAAAAATTTCTGTAAACGAAAAAGGGAATAGAAACTACTAATGGAATGATTCTTTTATAAATATCGTAAAGATGAAAATGATTATTAGAAAGTTTTTTTACATATTGTATTAGTTGTCAATGAATTTAATATTAATATCTTTTTATCCAAAATCAGCTTTAGGATTGAAATTTCCAACAACACCACCTCCCTCCAAGAAAAATCAGACTGGACCAGATAATCCCTCACAACCAGAAGTATTTCCATTAACAAAATCAAAATCTCACGAATCACAATTGGCAAATCGATTAGAAAATGGAGAAACAGTGCCAAGGTATTATAAAAGGATTAGTTAATTTTAACTAATAAAACATACAATATAATGTAACCAGTTATAATATTTGTTATAGTTCTGCTAATGAGCAACAAGCAGCTTCTGTTGGCAGAAGAAATCGTTTGCCTACTGAGCCATGTTCGTACAGTAATGCAGATATTGCTGGTGATAATCTGTTACCAAACAGTAACAGCCCTATCAAATCACCACCCTATTCCAGTGCTGAAAGTGATGACAACAGTTTTAAGGGAATAGGTAATTTAGGCAATCCTATCCATAGCTTATAGAGCTAAAAAATTAAATCATTTTACAAAAATTTTCTTATAAAAATTATTCAAAGTCTTGAAACCATAAGTCAGTAAGAATTTGGGTCGTTTTAACCTTTAGAGTACCACTATAATTACTCAACCCATGATCAAAGCTTTACCCAGAATCAATCCATGACAAGTACCTTTTTGATGCATTTTTTGAAGAGTGGTACATACTCTAAATTCTGGAATTCAACATTAATTATGTTTTGGCGTATTGGAATTTTGACTGCTTAGAAAATGTAAAAATTAAGTATACCTTTAACTCACAAATGACAATTTTTTCATATTTTTTTTACTAACTACAATGTTCCATAATTTTGTATTAAAAATCAATATTTGGATAAATGAAAAAAGACTAATTAAAGATCTTCGAAACTAGTTTTACACCCATTATTGCAGTTTTGTAGATGTGACAAACCTCAATAAAATCCTTTTCTTGGGGTTAGGATTGGGCATTTATCAATTCTTCTATCTTTATTAAACGAATATTGAATTGATTCCCAGTAAAATTAAAAAGTTGTATTGTATTTTTAGTGACAAGTCTTCAAGTGCCAAAGTCTCCTAGAACGCCAACAGTGACTCGTGGCATGGGACATGTTATTAATCATCGTTTTACAAAAACTTTTAAAATGATGACAACATGTGATTACTGCGATAAACAAATGTTTATTGGTACCGGTCTTAAATGTAAAGAGTGCAAGTATAAGTGTCACAGAGATTGTGAATCCAAAGTACCACCGTCGTGCGGTTTACCTCAAGAACTATTTGATGAATTCAAAAGAACATTACAGGCAGACAGTAAATACCGATTTTTATTTACTTTTTTTAGTACAAACTAGCAAAATTATATATTAAAATACTAATTTTTGAATTTGCATAAAGAATTAGAGTAATTTTTTTATTATTCAGATGGTTTTATAATACTGAAAAATTTTTTATTTAAAGTTATTGTATCAAATTTTAACTGTTTTAATATTATTTGACTACAGTACATTACTTAATAAAAAGTAGCTATTTTTTTGAAAATAAATTATTTTTCAAATTAAAATGTATTTCAATTTTTAAATTCTTAAATACTGGCTAATGTACATTGTACAATCATTTATAGGTATGGTTAGCGTGTCTCCAGTTTTGAACAAACCGGGCATCATGTCACCAAATCATCACAATCCAAATTTATTAGCTACCCTCAACCGCAGAGATCGGAAACGATCGCATCCACATCCATCAATGAACATAGGATTTCAGGTATAATTTGTACTCATGTTTTATTATTGTCATTTCACTTAACATGTACTTATTTATTAACTATTATGTAATGGAAGTATTCTATTAATTTTTCTAAAACTATAACAGTTCTAATGGGAAATATTTAATTTCAAATTCTAAGAATCATAATAATAAAAAGATCATTGAAATGATTTCGGCATACTCCGGGCCCGTGCGTTAAAAATCAATTATTGCTGTGCCATGCTTTCTTTAGAGAATTCGTTAAGATTAAAATTTTTTGTATTCATATATCATAAAACTAGAAACGTCGTAACGCCTCATCCAGTTTTCAAATTCACTTTTGGCATACTAAATATACGTGCCGTTACCAGGGTGCAGACTCTAGTTCAAATACCTCGAGTTGCAATAGCTCAACACCTTCTAGTCCTGCATTGTTACCTGCCAATGCTAGCCAAACTCCTCAGGCACCTGTAAAACAACAGTTCCACTTTCCGGGTACGATTGTTATTATTTTTTTTAAATTAACAAAAACTTAAATAAAATTTTATCTTACTATAAATCAATTCTTACAGACGTAACGCCCAATGATAAAGGTGTTACTTTGGAAACTCATCGACTGGAAGGAACAGTGTCCAGTGACAGTGATAGGACAGTGAGTGTTTCTGGATCTGGGAGTGTTAGTACAGATTCGGAAAGAACACCTGTTAGAGTCGATTCTCAAGACTCGCAAGTTTCAGACGGAGAACCAGGAGACAGCCGCTGGCCAAGACAAAATAGCGTAAGTTCTTAGTTTCAGCTACTAAAAAAAAATTAATAAATCTGGTTAAAGAGCCCATCTAGATTTTAACATCTATACTAACGATGAAGTTAACTATATTTACAATATTTTAAGTTTAATCGAAAATCTTTGAAAAGAGAAAAAAGATTACAAAGATATTTTTCAAAATGCCTATAAAAGAAGAATATGATAAGCACATGAAAAATTCGAATTTCGAAAAACTTGGAACAAAGGTATTAGTCAATCGCCGGGATTTAATATTGCTTGGGTAAACAAACATTCCGAGCCTAAATTTCAAGGTCTTAGACGATTAAGCTAGTTTAGCTCTGATTGGTTGAAATCTATTGGGAATGAATCGATTGCCGTCAAAATGGTCACTAACACAAAAATGCTAAGCTACATATCGTTAGTAAAGTCAGTAGGTTTGTATGGGGCTGAAATCTGAGGGTCAAACCATGAAGTAGAATTATATAGGATTTAAAGTAAAAATATATGTTATTGGACTTAGAAAAAATAACGGTAAATTATTTGTTATCAGAATAAAAAAAGGAATTTGCAATACGTCGAAAATTATTTAAAAAGCGATAATGTTTTAAGGGAAGACAATAAAATTAAAAATTAATAAAAAAATAAGTATTCGAAATGAAGAAGAGAAATAGAGAAAACAAAGTTTGTAAAATTAAAGAAATATCATTAAGTATTAACGAATCGACATGCTAATATAAGACAAACGAAATATTATTTAATAGTCAAAGAAATTTATTGAGAATTAAGAAACTACTTGCTTAAGATGTTTTCTAATATTAAATGCATTGTTCCTTAACTACTAAGACATATTCTTTGGGCTGTAAAATGGAAGAACAAAATCTGATTTTTTTAACTATTAAGACACATTCCTTAACTGTTAAGGCATATGAATTTGACCATAAAAAAATGGATTATTGCTATTAATACCAGGAGAATTTACTACTATAAATTATTTCTTCTACTATTCATCTGTAGAATTTAAAAGAATAGTTTATTCATTGAAAGATTTTTCTATGTACACCATTATAGCCCAAGATATAGAATCATTCTTCTATACAGCAATAATTGACCTTGTAATGTCGTAGTGATTTATTTCGGTCGAATAATTATATTTAATTACCTAAAACTGTAATTCTTCATTGCTACGTGAATTACTGACGATGGACTCATTGCACCTATTCAGAGAGAAAAATATGTTTTTAAATACTACACACGAGTAATATTGTGATGAACGCCAATTCAATTATTATGAAGAAATAGTTTACAGATTAAATTCTCGTGATATTAATAGAAATAATCCGTTTTCTTACGGTAAAATTTATAAGTCATAGTAAGTGTCGGAATATGATTTCGTCCTTCCATTTCACAGGCCAAAGAATGCGTCTTAATAAGTAAAGAACCATGCATTTAGTATAAGGAAACATCTTAAACGAGTGGTTTCTTAACTTATAATGATTTTCGTTAACTATTAAAAATTATTCGTTTGTCCATATCCAAATGTCATTTCGTTAATAGTTAATGACATTCCTATAATATAAGAATTTCTGTTTCTCTGTGCAATGTTCACCAGCCCAGCCATGTAGAGCTATATAAGGTTCATAAAAAGAACTTTAATAGCTCTCAAATTAAAAAAAAAGAATACCTTAATCGCGAAAAATAGTACATTATCTAACAATGAGAGAAAATAAGGTATCTCAAACAAGCATGAGATGATTCCAGGACGACAAATTATTGTTTCTTTCTTTCATTATAATATTATATTATAAATTTTCTGCATGCATAATAATATCCTTCCAAAGGTAGATTTCGATATCTTACTTGCAAGATTTTTGGGTAATAGAATTGGTTAGTAAATTTCGGAAATATGAAGTTAAATTTTGAATCTTTTTCCTAATTGTTATTTATTGAGAATGGTTTTATGTTTTAACTCGAAATTTATAGAAAATTTTGTATGAGACATAAACCATAGGTATGCGTGTAAAATTTCATTAATGTCGTATAATTACTTTTCGAGATATTTGATGTTTAAATTTTGATCTTTTAAAAAGGCCAGTCTTATTGTGAAACGATTAGTATAGTGTATTATATTGTTTTTTCTTTTGTATTTAATAATTTTAAATTATTCATGGTAAATTAAAAATTTATAAAACAATAAAATATAAAGAAAATGTATAAAATAACGAAGAATTAGAGCAGTCCATGGTTCAAGCAATTAAAGCGTCGGTTTGTTTACATTAAAGTAAATGCCGCACAATTCCAGGAGACATTTTTCAAAAAACTATCTATACTGGTTTTTTCGGTGGCGGAGATCGAGCTCACGACTGTCTACTTCTACAGTTTCAACCCTTATAGTATCAAATACGAGTTTTAATTTAGAACAGATCATTAATATTCAAACCTGGGACTAAGACGGTATAAATAACCAAATATAAAAAAAAACGAAGAATTCTTCATTTTTCATGTCAAGTATTGTACCATACTGAAGTTTTTCTATTCGTAATAAATCAACACATTAGACGTTTTACGTCAACTCTCCAAGCGCAACGCGGAATCATATTCTTTTCAACTCATGTTTAAAGAGCTAAATGCACGTAGAAGAAATGATAATCAAGAGATCTCGATGTATTCGTTTCTTAGCTTGCCGCTGGTGTTATTAGTTTTTCAAAATTGTTGTTCTAAAAGTGTTTGTTGAATAATATCTCGAAAAATAAAAAAATGCCTTTCTAGAAAATGGCTATATCTATGGCTAATGGTCATATTCCCTTCTCTTCTGATTTAGCAGATGAAAAAAAAGAATATTAAAAAGGTAATTTATGATATACAACACGTTTTAAGTTTTTTCAAAGTGAAATTAAAGAAGTTTTAGAAAACTGATAACACTGTCTGAAGGCTGAGAAAAAAACACGTCAAAAGCATTTGACCGTCATTTTTTATGGATGCACCTCATAAGTATGAAATAAAAATAAAAATGCACATAGAACATAAATTAAAATGTAGTCTGTACGTAATACTTCTTTAAAATAAATTAGAAATGTTAAAATTTAGATAAACTTACAAATTAAAAAAAAAAGAGGAAAAAATCTAAATTTTAAGAAATAAACCTATTTTAAGTTTACATAAAAATACAGAACCTAAAAGATAAAAAAAAGCTCAAAATGTAGACTTTCATTAATACTTTGAAAAATTGGTTAGATTGTATATATTTTGAATATAAAACAACGAAAAAAAATAATACAAAAATATCCATAATACATACAACACAGTGTTTTTATGTGAAATCTCAGATTATGAGCAAGTTGAATGGAGCGCCTCAACCGTTTTCTAGCAATATATTTTATTTAGTTACTGCTTATTATTTAAAAAAAACATAAAACTTAAAATTAATTTTTTTAATTTGTTACATTGTGGAAAATTTTTTCTTTTATTTGACTTTTAAATTCGTTAAGCTTAACTTTACGAAAACTTTCCTTTAAAAGACACGTCAATTCCTAAAATTTTTGAGATTATTTTTCTTTCCTTAACGAGATTTTTAATAAAGTTTATAAAAAAACATTTGCAATTCCGATTTTGGTTTTTTTAAAATTATTATTAAAAAATTAACCTTAATGATAAATTTTTTGACATTTAACATTGTAATTTTTTACTCACTTATATTTGAATATCATTAAAATAGTAAAGCTACCTTCGGAATATTGTATTATCGCACTTCTTGATGATGTATTTAACATAAAAAATTATTTAAAATTTAGTATGGGTGATAATATTTATTTTTTCTTATAAATTGAATTTTATTTTACAGTTATCCATGCGCGAATGGGACATTCCATTTGATGAACTGAAAATTGGGGAAGCGATTGGTAAAGGAAGATTTGGTACAGTATATAGGGGCAATTGGCATGGAGATGTAGCAATTAAGGTTTTAAATATGGACTATTATCCTGATGATGACAAAACACTTGAAGCATTCAAATTAGAGGTTTGTTATAGCGCGTATGAATATTACAATTCGCCTATATTAAGCTGTAACACCACTTTGAATACCCTAAATTTAAGACTTTTTTTTAGAAATTTCAGGAAAATGATAAGCATTATTAAGAATCTAATTATGCTATTTTATTGTTTTTTCTCTTAAATTTGAATTTTTTTTATCTTTCAAAATGATGGCTTGGCAGATGATAAATGATAATGCCTCCAAAAAACATAGCGGCGATAGAATTTTTTTGAATTTTTCGAATTGACCTAAAACAATGAACCGAATAGATTATTATTTTTCTAGTTCGACAGCTAGTACAATATGTAGCCGTTTACTGAAATATTCATTTTTAACAAAATAGTATCGATTTGAAGTAAAAAGTTCATTTTGTCTTTAAATTTTCGACACTTAAAGTTACAACAAAAAGCGAAAAATCAATATATTAAAAAAATCCTACGTATTGTGCTGGTAAAATATATTACGATTAATTAAAAAAAGATTAACAAAATAAGTTAAAGATTGACGAAGCAAAAGTCTCTACCGATTTTAAAAATAATATTTCGAGAAAAAACACGTTTACGTTTTTCTAAGCACCGGTTCAATAGATCGTCACAACTTGATTCTTCATATATGGGCAAAATTTCTGTAGATACATCCGCATTCATAGCAGATTCATGTTTGTATTCACTCGATTCGAATATTTTCTCGGGGAACAATTGTCCGGAGGATTTTCATACATTGATATTTTATAATACTAGCTACATTCAGCGCGCTTCGCGCGCCTTACACCTTCTCTTGTAAAATTTTTATAAATTTAATGTTTTTTTTTTTAAACGATTGTAAAACAATAAAAAATTAAATATTAGTATGCCTTTTTTACAGGCGGAACGCTCTACCTATAAATTGTTTCAAAAAAAGAACTAAATTT
>JAWWEQ010000010.1:19178717-19202935 GCA_035583055.1 Torymus tubicola | reverse complement strand
ATTTAAACGTATTCGTCTTGAGCGCCTTTTCTCCACAAACCAATCAAATTGATCAACATCAACCAATCAAAACAGTGCTTTGTGATGACAGATTTCATCCATCACTTTTTTTAAAGAGGATAAGGTAGCATAAATTTCTTTTTTCATATTTTTGAATTCGAAAAAATTTATGAACCATCTCCTGAAATCGTTATATCATTTGTCTTGTCACTGTTTTCACTCAGTCTTGTGTCTTCGGTAGCTACACTTTTTATTGAAACTGTACATTTGCTGCAGCAGAACACACAGCGGAAATTCCATAAATGTGCAAAATTTTTTAATTCCGTTCAATCCAATACTAGAAAATATGCACGTGCTTTTATTAGAGGACAAGAATTTATTTCCTGCATTTTACATTTATCATAAATAACAGCAATATTGAAACACAGACCGCGTTTACTTTTCTTTTCGAAACGTACATCCGAATTTCATTCTTTACACAACTAATTGCGATATTGTTAACGAAAGAGCTAGAAGATTTATAAATCTGTATCCCAGATTAGATTCTTCAAAATCGTCGATATTTCGATCTAAATTTAATTTTTTGAAGAGGTACTAAAAGTGATTCATTCTGAAGTGAAAAAATATTCTTTACTTTCGATATTGCCTTTTAACTAATAAAATATCATTTTTACATGCTTAAAGAGTACTTTAAGCAAAAAAAATTTCGAATTTTTGAAACCGTCAAAGTGGTGTTACCTTTTAAAATTTGAAGTCAATAATAAATTCTTTTACTTCTACTTCAATAGGTGGCAACATTCCGAAAAACAAGACATGATAATTTAGTTTTATTTATGGGAGCTTGCATGAAGCCGCCTCACTTGGCAATAGTAACAAGTATGAGCAAGGGCATGACTCTTTATACTCACATTCATTTACGTAAAGATAAATTTAATATGAATAAGACTACAATTATCGCCCAACAAATTTCTCAGGTAATACAATTTTAGTAAATTTTCGGTAATTTTGATTATAACTGTACAAATGCTAATGCGTCTTTGTATACTGACCTCTTTATATATATATATATAAAATAAAAAATATGTTGGGTATGTAAAACCACCACATCATTTAGGCGTCAAACACATATTAGAAAAAACAAATTTCAAACATATAAGGTTACATTTTGTGATAAAATTGAAATCTGCATATACTATTTTATTTTAAAAACTGGCTTTTTTCGAGTAGACTACTTCAGGTAGGATTAGAAGTTAAAAACGTCTTTAATTGATTATGCAAGGTCTATTTACTATTTATTTATTTAATTATTGGTCTATTTATTAGTAAAGAACTTTGAATTTTGCATTTTCCCTAAAATTCTATATTTTAGACGCGGTAGACGGGTGGTCTTAGATACTCGGTATATTTTATTGTAAATAAATGGAAATGAATAAATTTATTAGTAAAATAAATTAAAATTCTAAATGAAAAATTTTAAAATAAAAATGATTGTAAGTCTTATTTTTTTATTTGTTAGGGAATGGGATATCTTCATGCTCGAGGAATTGTTCATAAAGATCTCAAAAGTAAAAATATATTCTTAGAAACCGGAAAAGTTGTGATAGCTGATTTTGGCTTATTTAGCGTTACTAAACTCTGTTACGGTAACAGGTAAATTAATCAATTAAAATAAATTTAAAGCAAGAAAAAATGTACACTTTAAATGTATTATGAATTTTTCAGAACGGGTAATGGATTAAGTATACCGCCTGGATGGCTGTGTTACTTAGCTCCCGAAATTGTGAGACGATTGAGACCTCAACAAAATAGGGATCAGGAAGAATTACCATTTACGGATGCGTCCGATGTGTATGCCTTCGGGTAAGAATTCTATTTTCTAAAATTACATTAGAATACTTTTTAGTTGAATTATCAGTAAATCATATATTTTTTTTTTTTACTAATTTACGGATTTGATAATATCTACGGTTTATTGTTCATAATAAAAAAAAGTTTTATAAAATTTGTAAACTATAAAAATGATTAAAAGAGAGCAATTAAAAGATTATTTTTAATTTAAAATATACTTCAATAATATGAAAACCTTTCAGCAAGAAATTGTAAGTCAAATTTGAAAATTCAAGAGCCGTCGTTTTATGATAGATTTTGATAAATACACTATAACATTCTGAATATTAATACAAA
Organism: Torymus tubicola; assembly: GCA_035583055.1. Taxonomy (NCBI): domain Eukaryota; kingdom Metazoa; phylum Arthropoda; class Insecta; order Hymenoptera; family Torymidae; genus Torymus; species Torymus tubicola. The sequence goes on along the minus strand of JAWWEQ010000010.1, from coordinate 19,200,751 downwards.
AAAATACACGTTTAAAATTAAGCTTATATTATTTTATTACAAAATTATATATTTAAATTATTAAAATTTACAGAACGGTTTGGTATGAATTATTATGTGGCGAGTGGCCATTTAAAGGACAACCTCCAGAAGCCATAATTTGGCAGGTGGGCAAAGGAATGAAACAAACTTTGGCTAATTTACAGGCCTCCCGTGATGTAAAGGTAAGATTACAAATAAATATAATAATATTTCTAAATTATTCATAAAAATAACTTAAATTAATTTTATACAGGACATTTTAATGCTTTGCTGGTCGTATCATCCAGAAAATCGACCAGATTTTGCAAAGCTCTTGGCGACTCTTCAAAAGCTGCCTCGTAAAAGGCTAGCACGTAGTCCTTCTCATCCCATTCATCTTTCTCGTTCTGCGGAATCAGTGTTTTAAATACACTTTAAGTCTATTTAAATACGACGCTGTTCTTGTAGTGTATATATGTAGCAGTGTGAGTTATCGCCTGATCTTTGTTCGTAAAAGATAAAATAAAAATAATATTAAACGAATCAGACTTTTTACTTATGCAATATCGTTCATAAATTTTTTTATTACCAAATAGTTATTAGACCGAATCAGTCAATTTTAGAAATAATTATTAACTTACTTAAATTTATAGTGGACTTTTTATATTGCAATAATAAAAATGTCCAAAAATACTTATAACACATGCTTAAAGCAATACAGAATCGTCATATTTCATTTTTAAACAGTACTGTTATTAGGTTTCAATATACTTTTGTAAATTCTTGATTTGCTCTTCAAGATAATGAATACGTGCTTTATTTGACACTAACCTCTCGTACAATGTTTGCACTAAAGGTCTTGTAACTATGTCAGTAACATGTCCTAATGCTCTTGTTTGAACTGAAAAAAGTTATTTACAATTATATATATATATATTTTTTTTTCCAAGTCTGTCAAATCGAGAGGTAAAAATAGATTTTTTTGAAACTCGCAGAAAATGTTCTGCTATTCATTCCGGATATCCCTAAATTTTTTTTGATTTTTTTGACCCATAATTTTCGAGATATGAGAGGTCAAAAACTGAATTTTCATGATTTTTTTGCATTTTTGATTGATTTTCATTAATTTATATCTCCTGAGGGAAGCATTTTTCGCTATAGGCATAAGAATTGTTTTTTGAAGAAGAGGAATTTTCTCAGCTTTTCAATAAAAATACATTTAGCTCTGTACGTATATGCTTTTACTTACTCTAAAAATTTATAAAGATACCTTTTTAATGTCCAAAAATATTCGTATGAATCCTGAAATAGGTTGCGATCGCTTTTGAATCTAAAAAAATTCATTCATCATATTTTAAAAATTTCTGCAAATGTTTGCATATTGATCAATCGTGAGATTCAAGGGGGCTCACATTAATCAGGCACCCCAAAGGAAACAGAACTTACTACGTCCACGCCGTTGTTTCTGGGTAACGCTAAAAATAAGATGAGGGACGAAAGTAAGGATTTCTATTTAAATAAACATCTTTGACCTTCGAATGAACTTGAAACCTCCACACTAAGGTCAAAAAGATGAAGGTCGTTGGCCCCTTCATCGTTCAAACATTTGTTTAAAAATAAATCTCGAAAAGTTAAAAAAAAACATCTTTTGGACCATTTTTTAATATTTGACCTTGAAAGTCATTCAAAAAATTTAAAACTATCACATCCGACGTAAAATTTCCCGCACATTCTGAATCTGGTGTCAAAAATAGGGGTTGCTATTTAAAAAAATTGATTTGACCTTCAAATGACCTTGAAAGTTGACCCTCCCCTCCCCCAAGGTCAAAACTAGCTGCAGTCGGATGTCCCCCATTGTCCTGAACAACTTTTGTCTGAACAATTTTTTAATATCTGGCTTACCATCCGAGATATTTGAGTGAGTCAATTAAAATGGCCCAGCGTGTATTTCATTTGTATATATACATATATGGTGTTAAAAGTATTTTTATTGAAAAGCTGAGAACATTCTACAAAAAACTATTCTTGTGTCTATCACGAAAAATGCTTCCCTGAGGAGTTATAAATTAACCCTTAGAGGGCCGGCATGACGCCTTGAGGCGTCATACCAATGACTCGCCAACATTTGGCAATAGTTTGATCAAAAGCGAGGGACTTTCTCCCTCATTTCTATCGAGATACTCACCTCTCAAATCCCGGCCCTTTAAGGGTTAATGAAAATCGGTCAAAAATGCACAAAATCATCAAAATTCAGTTTTTGATCTCTTATATCTTGAAAACTATGGGTCAAAAAAATCTAAAAAAAATTCAGGGATATCCGGAATGAATAGCAGAACATTTTCTGCAAGTCAAGAAAATCGATTTTTTAACCTCTCGATTTGACAGATACTTTGGCCGTATACAAAAAAAGTACAAAAAAAATATAAAACAAAATTGTTTAATATTAAAAATTTTGTAATTTACCTGCATTATTATGGATAGAAACAAGAATGTCTGGATGATTTTTACAACCTTTAGCCATATCTTCTTCTTCTTGTGCTAAAATTTTTGGTAATTCCGTCATAGTCTAAAATGAAAACATATTTTTTTAATCTTATTTTCGTTAAGTGTCATGGCGCTATGTATAATGTTTAGTATGTCAATTTAAAAAAAAAATGGACTTATTTTTTTATCTTTTATTTAAATATAAAACTACCTATTGTATTTAAATTCATGTAATAAAACAAATATAACTGAAGAAAAAAAACAAAATAAGTATTAAATTGTTGTATCAACAGAATCAAATAAAAATGTTAAAATAATTTTTAAAGAAAGCAAATTTAGTAGATAAATTAAGATAAAAAATAAGTTGTCTTCTAAAAAATTTTAAATAAAAAATGAAAAATTGTATTCTATTGCATAAAACAAGAACTAGTAACTTTTTAAGAGTGAAAAATTCATTAAGTCATTCATAAATATAAGTGTGCTTCAAAAATAATATCAAAACAGCATAAAGTGTATAAAGCAAGAATTTAAATATGTATCTTATATTAAACATATTTCTACAAATATTTTTCAATAATAAGCAAACCAAATATTTTGAATTTTATTATGATACTTAATTGCTTGCTTAATACTTAAGTAATACTTAATTCATTGCTTACTTTAGAACAATTAATAGAAATTTCTGGTGTATATATTATTTCTAGCGGTATTTCTTTAGACTTTCCATCTTCAGATTGAAAACATGTCAATAATACTTCCTGCTCCTACAGTAAAAATATGGATACATGTATATATTCATAGAAAACATTGTATGTATCGAATATTTCTTTATCTTACTTTAGAACCTTTATCTTCTGAGAATACAGAAAATATTAATCCAATGAAACTCAATTCCATAGTTTGATACATTGCCTGCGTTCCTACATCTTTAAAATTATTAAATTTAATGTAATAAAAAAATGGCTTCAACAAACATATCAATGCAGTATATTACCAACATGAGATGGGCAAACTGTAATGTGTGGATGGGAATGGTACCACCCGACTACTCTCATTCTTTTTTTAAGTTCTTTAGTTAAACGTTCAGCTTCTGTAGCTGCTTTGAGTAATTGGTCAGATGATATTTCTACACGATCTTTCTTTTTATCAGAACGTCTTAAGATTATCACAGCAGATATATTTGTAACACCATCATCATTCTGTAATAAACAATTGATAAATATGTGCTAACAATAAATATCACTGAAAATAAGATTGGAACCGTACATCGCCAATAAGTAATCCCATTACTTCAAAATTTTCAGTAGATAAAGCATGTTGGAGACAGACCATGTATACATCTGCTTGTAGTTCAACCTTTTTCAACTTGCAATTCATCATTACTATAAAAAATGAAATGAAGAATATGAAACTATTATTTCTTTGTAGTAGTTTAAAGTAAAATATATTATCCAAATCTTAGTTACACTATAAAAAAGGAGGTAAAAACTGTTCTCCAATCAGTAATCAAATTCACTTTCAATTATGTTTAACCTAAAAGCAAAGCAAGTCTTTAGCAGTGTTGCCAAAACTAAAGTTCAAAAGTCAAATTGCCATCGTCATAATCGATATAGGTAGTAGTAGTACCTACATAAATAGCAACGAATATAAACGTTTACAACCTTTCCCCTACTTTGTGCAAAACGTGTGCACTGAGTGCGCCGCGTTTCTTGTAGATCTATCTAATGGATTGGTCCACTTTTGAAAATATACGAAATTCCAACCAATGAGCAATGCGATTTACACGAAACGCGGCACACTCGATGCACAATTCTGAATACCAACTATTTCATCAGTGACTTTCCGCTATCTTTTCCATTGCGTGCTGCCCCCTCGTGCGAGCATTCTTTATCCCAGCGCGCGTCACGCTGCGGTGATGACAACATCAGTGCGCAAAATTCCCCGCTTGATTCGTCCTCCTCGAGCGAAACGTGTGCCGTGGCTGTGGCGTGTGCGCGCATGGACGACTGCTGTACGAATTGTGGGAGCGACGTGTGTGCATATAAGTAAGCCATCCTACACGGAAACGAGGAGAAAATCGCGCTCCTCGACACATTGAAGTACACGAGAGGTGGACGGTCTTGAACGGAGCCGTCTTTCCTCGGCAACGCGCGAGTGAGTGTGTAAGTGCGAGTGTACGTGGTGCGCGCGTGGTCACTGGTCAGGAGCGGAGTTGCTGCTGCTGAAAAGGAGAGAGGAAAGGTCATAAAGCAGCCTCGTCCTGGGAAAACTCCAATTTTTTTCGTAAGTTCATTTTATTGCCATTTTTTCCCTTTATTGCCATAAAGAAGTAAGAGGTTTGTTAAGCGCATGCCCGTGGTGGCCGCGTACCTTTGACTCGAGTCAAAGGGGAGACGAGTGAGAAAACGGAGGAAAAGGTCGTGGAAAAGCGTCAAGTGAGAGCGAGGAAAGAGGGGAGAGAAGAAGTATACTTGTAATTCTTCTATGGTGCGTGTGCCAGCACACCAGAGAAAACGTCGCCGCTGGTACGAAGTGCGTGCGCGCGCGCGTTCGCGATCCAGTTTGCACCGGATTGCGGCAGAGCTCGTGCGGATTTTCTCCTTTCTTTTTCTCTCCCTCTCTCCCTCGCTCTTTCGCATTCGCTCGGCCTGCAGAACTGGCCCCTCGCGTTCTTCGTGCGCTCCTTTTCCCTCTTTCTCGCTCGACCGTGTGTGTGTGTTTTTGTAAAACGTGTGCAACTCATCGGTGCAGGTGACGGATCCTCCGCTATTGCTGCCGCCGCCGCCACCGCCGCCGCCAGCGCAGGTCCCTCGTTCTCCGTGGAGGCGCGGCCGTGAATTCGGGTAAAGCCGAGACACGCGCACGAAGCAGAGAAGAGGAGAGAAGAGCGAGAGCGGAGCAGCTTTAACGGGACTGTCGACCAGGGCAGCAACGTCGTCGAGAACAGAAGCCCCTGCCAACCGTCGCAGCCATGTCCAACGAGGAGACCTCCGCCGACCGCAATGTCGAGATCTGGAAGATCAAGAAGCTCATTAAGAGCTTGGAGATGGCCAGAGGGTGAGTGCACATCGTGTTTCGCAGCAGGAAATTTCCTTGGACCTCGACCTCAGCCTCGCCATATGGTGCTTGGCGGGCCGAGCTTTCGCCTATTTTTTTCCTCACTAGAAGGCAAAACACGTGGATTCGCGTTGAGGGGTTATAAAAGAGCTCTCTACATTAGCTCACTATTAAACCTTGAATAATTGTACTTGAGATATTGCACCTATTGACATTATGCATGTTATAACTAATTCATTAGTCTTTTTTTTAAACATACTTGTTTATTGACAACTATATATAACTATTATCAGTAAAAACATTTTGCCAATTTAAATAAACAATAGACAAAATACAGAATTCAAGCAACAATTTTTTTTAAATTAAATTTGTTTTGTTTCTTGAAAAGCAGGAGACATATTTGAATGAAAAATTTTTATATCAAAATTATATTTATTACAGAAATGGTACAAGCATGATATCGCTTATCATTCCACCAAAAGATCAAATCTCCAGAGTCAGCAAAATGTTGGCTGATGAATTTGGTACTGCTTCAAATATCAAATCTCGTGTCAATAGACTGTCCGTCCTTGGTGCCATCACATCGGTGCAGCACAGGCTAAAGTTGTATACCAAAGGTATGATTTAATCATTTTCTAGAAACTTTAAATCTTGAATAACCGTTAATTTGGACAATCTTTCAAATTTATTTTTAGTACCTCCAAATGGCCTGGTAATATATTGCGGGACAATTGTTACTGAAGAAGGAAAGGAAAAAAAAGTAAACATCGACTTTGAGCCTTTTAAGCCAATCAATACTTCACTTTATCTCTGCGATAACAAAGTATGTATATATTTGATCTTCAAAAAAAAATTTTTCCAATGCATTTAAATTTAATGTTTAATATTTTATTTACAGTTCCACACCGAAGCTCTGACAGCATTATTAGCAGATGACAACAAGTTTGGTTTTATTGTTATGGATGGTAATGGTGCCCTGTTTGGAACATTACAAGGAAATACGCGAGAAGTTCTTCATAAATTCACAGTTGATTTGCCGAAAAAACACGGTATGATAATAACTTTTTCGTATGAAAATGTTATCTACATATTAATTCCATTGATATTTTGCTTCGCTTTGCCTTTAACTGGAAGAAAACTGGATACATTTTTCGTTTTGAAGTGTATTAGTATTAGTATTCATCATAACAAATTTAATTATTTTTCATTTTCTAAAGAATTTATATTAATTTTTGTTAATTATTTAAATCGAAAAAAACATTACATAACAATTGCAAAAAATATTTCTTTATATAAAGTATCAATATAAGCTTTGTTTAAAATATCATATACTGCTAACCACAAGGGTAAAAGCAAATATTTTATATTTTTAATTTTTTTTATTTATTGGCACTTTGCAGGCAGAGGAGGTCAGTCTGCTCTTCGTTTTGCTCGATTGCGAATGGAAAAACGACACAATTATGTGCGCAAAGTTGCTGAAGTAGCAACACAGCTTTATATTACTAACGATAAGCCTAACATTGCTGGTTTGATTCTTGCTGGTAGTGCTGACTTCAAAACAGAGCTTAGTCAGTCTGATATGTTTGATCCCGTGAGTTTATTTACATATTTACTTAATTAGATCATTTATTCAAATAGAAACACAGGCATAGAGTTTTTTAATATATTTTTTCATTTGATATTTTATAGAGATTACAAGCAAAAATCATCAAGTTGGTAGATGTGTCATATGGTGGAGAAAACGGTTTTAACCAAGCTATTGAATTAGCTGCAGAATCCTTGCAGAACGTTAAATTTATCCAAGAGAAAAAATTAATAGGTACAATAAAATTTTATTAAAATCAAACTTTTGATTGTTTTTAAAATTTAATTACAAAAATTTTTATTTATTTTCTAAAGGTCGTTACTTCGATGAAATTTCTCAAGACACAGGGAAATATTGTTTTGGAGTTGAAGATACATTAAGAGCCCTTGAGTTAGGTAGTGTTGAAACACTGATATGTTGGGAGAATCTCGACATTCAAAGATACGTTCTTAAAAATCACACAAATAATGAAGAAAAAGTCCTTCATCTAACGCCTGAACAAGAAAAGGATAAAACTCACTTTACTGATAAGGAGGTAAATTACATAAATATCATATATAAATTGTTATTCATTTGTTACAATATACTGATAAGCTATATGTATTTTTTACAGAGTGGAGTTGAATTGGAATTGGTAGAATGTCAGCCTTTATTAGAGTGGCTTGCAAATAATTATAAAAGTTTTGGTGCAACATTAGAAATCATTACAGATAAGTCTCAAGAAGGATCACAATTCGTCAGAGGCTTTGGTGGTATTGGAGGTTAGCATACATTAAATATTTTATTTCTACTATTATTATTTATAAGTAATTTGAAGATAACTATTGTAAGGTAAAAGAATTGTTACTATTTAACTATATAATTAATGATATAAAATTTTTTTATAAATTTTTAACTAAAACCTTAAGATGAATACAGATTATTTTTTGTCTCTAGATTATTATAAATATTTAAAGTTAGTGACATATATTTTTAAGTTAAAATTGTACTTGTAATACAATGAAATACAATATCTAGAACTTTATAGATTTTATAGAAAAGAAAAAAAAATTTGTAGACAGAAAATTTAATCTTAATAATGAATCATCTTAGGTACAAAATAATAAATGAAAAGATTTTTAATACAACAGTCTTTCGGTATATAGGAATCCTTCGCTACAAAGTCGACTTCCAGTCATTGCAGGCTGACGAGCCTCTTGATGACGTCGATCTCGATGATTATTAAATTCGCGTCTCTGTCGCTCGGTCAGAGTCGACCAGGTAGCCTCCTATGATTATTCAAGTGCGCCACTAAGATCTTTCGTTATTTTTTTATGTTTCTTTCATATTTCGTATCATATTTATCTGCATCTGTCGTAAAGTCACTTATAAAAAGTGTATCATCGTTTATTTACATTTATTTTGGAGCATCAATTTTTTGTTCTTCATTAAAAATAATCGTCAAATTCTGCAGTATTTATGTCAGTTTGATGTTTTTTTTAACATAGTAGCTTAGTTGTTTGACAATTTTCATTTTATAATTTAAATCTCGTATTTCTTTTTGATCTTCACAGAAAAAAGATATAAGGGATGCAAATCTTTTTTCGTGACTCGAAAAGTATCAAAATTTGTTTGCATGTCTTCATTTTATTTGCACTTTCATTGCATTACCTACGTAGCTCGTCATTGACAGGACGAAGATCATCATTTGTCCTCTAATATTCGTCGCACGCTTGTCGTTACTTCGTATTTCAGTTCTCTTCGTTTTCATTTATTTTTTGATTCTGTTCCAATTCGTTTAGACTTTGCATGTTAGATATTTTAGATATTTATCAAAAATCAGTATTTATTGATTCAATAAAATTAATAGTCATTTTGGTATTTTGCACAGATATTACTTGAAACTTTTGTTAATTCTAATTTTAAAAAATGTTACCAAAGTGACTGTTGTAAATATTACTTGATTTTTAATTTTTGATGTTGTGAATATTTTTAGTATACAATTTTTCTACATTTTTATATTTGCTGAAGTTTAACGAGGAAGATTTATTAGTCTATAATTAATATTTAATATTATTGTTTATCAGCTTGCACATTGGAGAAGGTAACAAAAAAGTAAGAGTGCAAAGCGAAATTCTTCCTCTAGTAGTAGATGTAGTAAAATAAAATCAGCAAAAGTATTTAAAAAAAATAGAGTTATTTACGTAAACTTGTATTTGCAGGTATTTTACGGTACAAGGTGGACTTTCAAAGTATGCAGTTGGAGGAGGTTGAATTCGACAACTTCGACTATGACGACTATTAAGCTTATTGGACTCCAGTTTTGGATGTTTTTTGGAAAACACACGCAGAAAAAAGTAACACGAGAGAGGAGAGCAGCTACAGATTATGTGAAGGAAACCAAGAAATGCGAATCGTTATTAAACGCGCCTGACTCGTCATCTCTTTCTCTCCATCATTCCAAAATGGAAAGAAATGAAGATAGGATCAAAAAGTACTTCTATTTTTTTCTATAGAAAAAATAAAAACGTGGTTCTGTGAACTCTGTAGCTTCGAAGGATCGAGAAAAAGAGAAAACTCTGGTGCTGTGCTGTAATACGAAAAAAAAATAAAATAAATAAAACAACAGTTTGTGCTTGTGTGTCAAAGACTCGACACGGAGAAGACTGCGACAACTTAACTAAAAGCCAGCTTGATGCCTGCCTACGACGTTGATCCGACGACTCGCCGTCGCAATTTTCTATCGCAACGTTGACTCGTCGTCGAGGCTGCTCTGAGACTCGTCAAACCACACATACGAAAGAATCAATATTTAGAGTTTATTCATTAGTTATTATAATTGATTGCTGGAACATTTTTAATTCGCGCACTTTATGTCTTTTACATATTTTTCTTTATTGTTGTAATATTATATTACAGATTTTTTTGAGAAACGAATCATAAGAATTCTTATTGTTTTTGTGCTTTTTAATCGAATCAAAACTATATAGTTAATAAAATTATTAAACACTTTAAAAGCTTATATTATCGTTTTCTCCAACGGTGGTAGCAGCTTACGAGGCAGCCTTGACGAAGCCGGTCGACCTGCCAAGCGTTACCTCTGTTCGTATGGAGAACTATGGACGAAATGTAATAAACTGATTGCTATTACCGAAATGGTGTACAATATTAAAAAATACTTTGCATAAAAAACAATGTTACATAATTTAAAGAAATGAAAGATATTGAAATTGAACTGTATTGAATTTTGAATACAATATCCCACGATATTCCAACGCATCAAGTTAACTTCCTGATTTCCTCACATAGTTACTTTTATAAAATGTCAAAATGATAAATTTTATTTTTAATGTTCATTATTACTTTTTCTTTTACATTTAAATTGTATATATTATCTTTAAAACTAAAATTATTAATTAGAAAAGTGCCACTTCTGATAAAAGTAAATGTATAGCAGCTAAGGCTTTTCTACATTTCCGATTCATATATGAAGTATACTTACATTGGAGCACCCTTGTGGTGTGGTAACTGGTACTTGACTATTATAAAATATTGAATTTAAAAAAAAAGGATAAATGAAAGGAATAACAAATGGTTAAATAAATCTATTACTTTTTTGGTATCTTAATTTAATAGTTTATTCAACAACTTAAAAAATAAAATTATTAATCAGCTTCTGGTATTAACAAATTTAAACTCGCATCAGTTACTGTTGAACCAATGAACTTTTCTTCTCCTCCTCTTATACACAATTTAGAACTTGCTATTTGAGTTCTCTTTTCATCCATCATAGCAGTTTTAACCCACTTTGAACTTGCACATCTTTTACAAGTTTCTGTTGGAATTCTATCAAGGCTAACAGTTCTATTTCCACAATCACCACATTTGAAGAATTTCTTTACAGCATCAATTACTTTAATAGGATGCTGTAATTTCTTACATAAATCTGAACTTGAAAATGCAGTATACTTGCAAATACCACATCGAACAGCTTTACATTCAATTTGATACGTTGTTAACATTTTTTCTTCCATTCTCTCTTTTGCTTCTAATTTTCTAAAATATTGTTCAGTTTCTTCATTGTCTCTCTTTTCTATAAGGTCAGAATGAGCTGATGTCATTTCAAGCATCTCTTGAAATCTACTTTTTACAGATTCTTTTTTATCTACAGTTTCTCTAGCTGTTTTTTCACTTTCCTCTTCCTCTCTTTTTCGCTTTACTCCTTTTTCTAATATATCTTCTTTATTGGGTCGAATTTTATTGGGATTTGATTTTAGAAATCCACCATTTTTCTTTACAAATTCTATAGCATTTTGTTTAGCTTTATTTACAAGTTGTTTTGGTATTGGATCAGAAAAATCAATAATACCTCCTTTCATTCCAGATCCTAGCTTTGGAGAAGCCAGATTAAGTTTAAACTGTGGCTTTGTTTCTTCTTTTAAAGGTGGAGAAGTTATATTTTTACTAGCATTCCAAGCTCTCAATTTACTTAATCTTTCAAAATCTTTCTGTACTTGATTACTTGTCAATTCAACACTACATGCTTTTACTTTCTTTTCAGTTGTTACTTTATTGTCAACTTTTTTTTCTACAGCTTTAACTTCTCCTCTTAGTAAAGCTAAACGTTCACAATCTTTTTTATAAAGTGCTTCATTTCGTTTTGCTGGAATAGCAACAAAAGGTGCAGCTTCTGGATGACGTTTCTGAAAATGATTAGTGTTATTTGCAGGATTACTTGTAGGCCCAAAAGCTCTGCGAGGTGCCATAGTTTGAAGTTCAGATCGTCTAGAAAATTTTCCATATTCTTGTTTTACATGATAAACACAATATTCACAATATTTTAAATTTACTGGGGCTGTACAAGGTTCACCATTTTTTTTCATTGACTTACATTTCCCTAAATCTTTTGATGTACCCATGATCATAATTTTTAGTGGATTATCAACAGAAAGTGTAGCCAAATCTTTATCATCTCTAGACTCTAAAACTGATGGATTTAGAATTCCAATAACAGTACCAATAGCTATTTTCCAAAAATTTTTATATGCATTACTAAATAAAAATACTGAAACAGATTTCATATCTGTAGAAAGATCACTTATTTTCCAAATACAATACTGACTGCCTTTTTGAGAAGTTTTAGTTGCACTTTTATTCAATAATACACCTGCTATTACCCAGTCTTCAGTTAAATTTCCTATCGATGCATTTGTTAAATATAATTTTACTGATGAAACAGTAACAGCTTTTCGTCCTTGCATTTTTTCCAATAACTCAGCTGATGAAATTAAAGGTCTTATAATTCTTATACCAAAAACTGGATCACTGTATACATCTTTGTGAGCAGATTTGTCAGAAGTAACTTGGGCTTGCAACTTGTTTTTTTCATTTTTTTCTAACAATGAACTAAAATTATTTGATAATGAAGGACTATCAGATTTTAATTTTGAAAATTTATTACTCTTAGGTGTGATATTAATTTTATCTGCTGAGGTATTAAAAATATTTTCATTTTTATAATTATTGCTATAGCTTGTATTTTCAGATTCCTTGGTTTTTAATAAATTTTTTATTTCTCTACCATATTCTGAATAACGCTGTTCTTCAAAATATTTTTTATCTTCTTCATCAGAAGAATTTCCACCATCTTCATTAATAAGAACAGATTCAGTGGTTGCTTTTGGAGGTTTTGTTTCTGGTGGTTTTGTTTCTGGTTGTTCTTTATCAACATTATCAGATTCGTCATCAAGAAAATTAAAATCAAGCTCTTTTAGTGCAGTAGATTGAATTTTCTGAGAGGAATTATTATTCGGTTTTTCATCATCATCATCTGCACTAGCCAACAGATTAACAAGAAGATCATCATCTGAATCATCACTATTCATTATTATATCTACTTTTGGAAAAGCAGTTCCCTTATACCTGTAATATGATGAAAATTTTTATCATACCTTTATAAAAATATCAATTTGAATACAGAAACAAATCTTTAATATTTCTTTAAGTAAATGTCATATAATATTAATGTTTATTCAAATTATTCAATAAAATACCTGTTTTAAAAAGTCTGCATATGCATGACAGAAGTTTAGTTTATTTGAAAGTATTATTGTCCTTAACAATCACAACTTCCTATAAATATTTAGAGATAACTATATTCAATACTGATATCCAACATTTTCAACACCTGTAAAATGTTTTTATGTGTAAAATTGGGTATTTTTTATGATCAAGACCCAAGTGTCATATAGCTGACGGTATTATGAACATGTTAACTATGTATCACTATATATGTGTAAGAACACCGCGTAAGCGCGGGCAGAGGCGGCTGTAATCCCGCCAATTTTACACAGCGACAGTCACAAAATATATAATCAACGTAGATATCACATGTATAGTAATGAAAATAGTTTGTTTTACAGATGGCACTGCAAGCCGCGGGAAATTTATATACATTCCAAGTTGAAATTTATACTAAATTTCATTGCATGTCCCACTTTTTAGATAGTAATAATATTTAGACGAATTTTTAACCCTTTTTATAAGAGAGAGCAGGTGACTGTGAATATATAGTATAAAATGACAAGAAAAAGCAAATAAAAATTTATTTACGCAGTAGCTTCCATTTTATGATGAAAAATTTTTTGGTCGAATTAAAATATTAAATTTCTAGGTTTCATTATTATTTTTAATCGAGAATTTTGAAATAAGTGTAATACGTATTTCTTCGTCATGATTTAGCGCATTCCAGCTTTCAATAGAAAACATCCTTATATAATAAAATGGTGCCAAGTTTGACCAGCAGATTTACATAGAATCTTTGATTTTAGTTTTAATTTTCGCAGCCTGTTCGGAGACTCGGAAGGGAAAAAGGAAGAAAATGTTGGAGGCGCATTGTCGGGGGAGCGCGACTGCAGCGGCAGTGGCAGCACAGGGGCAATACGAATTTTAAATTACCGCAAGACACGCTCCCCGGCGATTCACGCGCGCGCGTTCGAATCGATCCGGACTCCGGAGCCGAGTAGCGAGCGAGAGGGCTCGCGAGGGGGGAGGAGGTGGGCTGAGCGGGTGGGGGGTTAGAGAAAGAGAGACGTAAAGCGAGACGGAGGCAGCACTTGTGAAATATTCACCGCGAGGGCGGTCGTTGCGAGCGCGCCTCCAGGGGGGGAACGAAATCGGAAAAACGCCGCGAGGAAGCGGTGCCACAGCAGCAGTTGTGTGCCCCGTAGGCGGAAAACGCCTACCCCTATATCCCTGTTCCTACACACAGCGTCGGCTTATTTTTCATTGAGGGGAAAACTGCTCAGCCGTGTGTTGGTGTGAGTGTATATATACGCCAGCGACGCGCGTTTGCGCCGTAAACTATTAAAGGCTATAGTTCGGCCAGCGCGTACTACTGGCGCTGGTATATAGGTGGTAGGTTACGTAGGTAGTGCTGTGCATGAGGTGAGCCTCGACAGGTGTTTCGCCGTAGGTCTATAGCACTTACGTGCGAGCCAACATCAGTGCCGCAGTTTTTTCTCGTATATTTCAACCTTTCGAATTTACAATGTTAATCGATGAGGAGCAGTTGTAGCGATTTTAAGTTAGGAAATCTGCAACATTCTAAAACTATCCAATAAAAATAACAACATTTTTTAACATTTTAATAAAAACTAACAATATTTTTTAACATTTTAATAAAAATCCACACATATTCCATATTCTTAGTTTAGACTCTTACTCGAGTCTGGTTGGGAGTAATATTATATATATAAATTAAAATGAACGCTACCATACAATTAATCTTTATTTGCTATACTTAATTACCTTATCCGAAAGATGGGTCTGCAGGTTGCAACATTGGGACGCAACGAAATAATTTTTCACAAATAAATAAAACAGCTAAAAATTTGCACGAAACAGTGAAATCTTTATTTTGATATTGGGTTATGATATAACACGCTAAACACATGAGAAAATTCAAAATGTAACATATAAAAATAAAAATAAAAAAAAAATTCCAAGGTTTCGTTGCACTCCAACGATGCAAACTTCAAACCCATTCCGAAAGCATTGTTCTAGTTAATTTTTTCTTCTTAATGTTGTGGAGCTCTTACTTGATGCAGTTTATTTTAGTTGTTCAACAGTGATGTTTCTGCATTCCCATATTACTCTTTAGAGCTTTTTTTTTATATTTATATTTTGATAAATGAGTCACATAATAGAATGAATTAACAACACTGCGGAAAAGACCTAAAGATAGCACATCCGAAAAATCGATAATAGATTTTTCATACGAATTGAAAAAAAAGAGAGAACCAAGTGATCAAATACACATTTCGAACATGTTTTTAACAAAATTTAAATTTTGTTTTACAAAGCAACCTCTAATACCGGGTGTTCATTAAATACCGGAGCCCCTGAATAAATCATAAAATATTGATTTTCAAAAAAATGTTTCCCATACAAATTTCAGAAAATTAAAAAACGCACTTAACCTTGACCTTAGATTTGACCTTGACCTCGACGCGTGTTTGGGGGTCAATTTTAAAATTTTAAATGTTTTTTTTTTTTTTTTTTTTTTGAATCAATATTTTAGAATTTATTCAGGGGTTCCGGTATTTAATGAACACGCGGTAGAGTAAAAATTCTGACAGATATTGCGGTTTGAAGTTTGCGTCAAAATTTGTAATTCTCATTTTCAAATCGAATATCGCTTACACTGTAGAATGAAAACCATAAAACTGAACTTTTAGTTAACACTTCTGACTTCAGACACTATTATTTGTATTAATTTGCATTAAATTACTTTTATTTGCTTGAGTATTTATACTTTGTTTCGTATTAGGCTTTAGACATGCGTATGTATTTAAATAAATAAATAAATTATTGTCTATCTGTATGAATATGCTTGCAATCAGTCATATGAATAATTTCATTATATAAACTTCTCTGGACAAAAAGACTCATTCAATAATTCTATATAGTAGAATTTAGATAGTCTTATTAGGTAGAATTAATTTTTTTCTGAAAAGTTTCTTGTTAATTTCAGAATCTAAATAAAAGAAAATTTAATTAACAACTGCTCTCCTTGACGCAGTTCAACTTTGTTTTTATTTTAAATAAAGAAAAATTGTACTGTCTTATAAGAATTTGAATATTCATGAATCCGACTTTACTAATTATTTCACGTTAATAGTATTGTTAAGTTTTTATTAAGAAAAAATCCATATTATAATCGTTTGAAAAAAATAGAAATGATGGGATCTGTTTATTTCGTACTTTCTCTGAGCTCGAAAATCAGAGAACGGAGAAGAATATATAAAGCATTACATTAAATAAGTGAAAAAAAGAAGAAAAATTTTCCTTCGACCCTAATTAGGTCGAGGTTGATTTTTCCGCGGAGCCAAATGAGCGAACCAAGTTTGAATAAGATACATCCTCCCTGGTTCATATATATGAAAAAATAATTTTTTTGGCGGCTGCGCAGTTGCCACCGGTTTTTGTGCCACGCCACTCGGCACACAGCGGGGTACGCTTCGAGCGAGCTGCTTATGCAGGGAGAAAGAGAGAGAAAGAGAGCATAAGAGACAGACGCGCGCGCGGGGCCTCGTAACAGGTGTCGGGCCGAACGGCAACCTGTCGCAAATGCAGACTCGTCACCTTCGCTCGCGGTGGCAGCTGGCTGCCGAAGCCTGCGGACTTTGGAGCCGCCTGCTCCTGTAGATACAGCGCTGCGCCCTAGCGCCGCTCTCTGTCTGCATTTTTCATAGGTAACCCGAATCGGAGGAGGCGGAGGGAGAAGATGCAGCCGGCGATTTCCGCGCCAAGGCTCGAGGGTGCCAAGCGCGTGCATTCGGAATGCCTTGCGCACGCGTCCGGCGCCTCTAATCGTTGCCTTTTCCTCTTTCAATTTTTCCCGAAAGCGAGCCTGCTGTGAGGATATTAACGCCCGAACAGCTCTCCTTCCCGAACAAGGCTCGACACCGGCTTTTGCATACCAGAGGTACGCGCGCTCCATTTTTAATCGGACAGCTGTTTCCCCTATTATTATACAGGATCCTCAGCTGAAAAGTATATAATCCGTATATGTCGAGGTAAATTCATTCTACGCGATCGATATGTGGAAGGAGAGTCAAAATGCTGCCTTGAATCAACAGCATATAGCGGTTTTTATAACAATCCTCCTTATACATCTATACTTGATAGAAAAAATGACCCTTTGCATGATATATTTCTGCTCCTTCTCTCTGGATAGATATTTTAGTCTACGAATTTTTGAAAAATAAATTCCTAAAACATTAATAATTACAGATAATGCTGAAATTTACGTTTAGTTACGTATATAGTATATTTCTCTGTCTGTTTGAAAAATCAATACATGCACTTTATTAATTTAGCGAGTAAATAACTTACACTCGCCTACTTTTGCTGCTAAGTTACATGTTCATTAATAGTAAAATACTGCAATGATAATATATAGAGGATCTAAAGCACTAAAGCGTATAAATAACTGAACTAATATCTCAATATCGAAAAAATGAAGAATAAATGAATGGAAATTCATAATGTAGTAGTGATAAAAATTAGTGATGGTACAATGTTAGTAAACATGATACAATGGGCTTCTGAGATAACCGAGGCAGACGAGATTTGTCCCCCTATATGCGAAGCTCGCATTCTTTAAATTCTGGGGCGTAGAGCGTGTGCGTATAATAAACACAGAGAGCATCACCCTGGCTGCGTGGGCGCGGAAAATCCGGTGGCGAAAACAAAAAGCTCGAGCACCAGCACAAATCGTCTCCACTCAGTCGCGATAAATCACCCTGATAATCAGAGGCGAGCGCATAACGACCCTAATGATTCTGGCATGCAGGCAGCGTCCCGCAAGATCATGTCATCTCCCCAACCCCTCGATATAAAAAGGGGGCAAAGGGGAGGCGCGAGACCGAGTCATTTCATTCCTCCGCAGATGCCCCCGCATACGTGTATACTTGGATCAGCTCCCGACGACAAGAGCGAGAAACAGCTAGCAGGTCCACAGCGTGCTCGCACACACACACACACATACAACGGCGCGCCCCCGGAAAATCGAATCCCCCTTGCCCCACCGCCGTGCGCATTATATCCGAGCGAGCGATCGTCCTCCCTTCTGCTTCTTTTGCTGCAGGCGCGTGTCTCTTTCGTTCTCTCTCTCTCCCTCTCTCTTTCTCTCTGCAGTTGGCGGAAACTCGAGGAGCACGTGCTGTGCACCTGACCGCGGCTCTTTTAGAAAAACGTTTGTAAGCGCCCGATGCGACGAGAGGGACGACGGGACGTGGACGAGATGGAAGAATAGACACGGAATTCCGAGGGTTCACTCGATTATTTCATAACGACTTTCAACACTCTGCGGCCAATTCAGGGGGAAGCGAGACTGTATTAACTGCTCTTTTAAATTTATACGGCTCGGAAATCGCTTCGACAAACAGACTTTTATTGTGTCTTTATTTTGCACTTTGCTGCGTGTATCGCATATTATCACTTATCATTCAAGAGCTTTATATATTCGATATTATATTTATGCAAACACTTTTATAGAAAAAAACATTTAATTTAACATCAAAGATGGAGTAAAAAAGTGGAGCAACTGTTGAGCTTTAATTTTACAAAGATGTCTTTTCAGCACAATTTGAATGCAAATTTTAATCGTATAATTATACAACTGAATAAATAGATATTCGCATGCATTTCTAAAGCCTTGTGCAGAAGGTGGTGAAGCTTTAAGTTTTCATTTCATACGACTACTTGACCATCCAACGGCAGGTATACAAGGCAGTAGATGTGCTATACAAAAATGGAGAAAAAAGAAATTAGTGTATAATTGGATCGATTTTTAAATGCTTGCTTTTACCAATTATTTTTTCCTTTGAACGGCAAAAATATAGTAAAGTGGATGTTATGCCGCAATTATCTTGTAGATCTTTATGACATGGTAAAAGGTTTTTTTTTATAAACAGGACTACGCCATAATTTGGCATTCGTGAGATTAAAAATGTATACCGAGATGAAAAAAAAGAGTATAGTAAAGAGGGCGTTTTGCATTGTTTGGCGCGTCGAATGTCAAAGATTTAGATGCGATAACATAATTTTCCCGTTGAAAAAGGGCGGGGTCGTCAAGTTGAGGCGCGTAAATATTAACGCCAAGGTGTTTTCTGGCAGGAGAAAAGCTGCATAGCCATAAGCATATACACAAAGTGAGAGGGGCACAGTGCAGAAAAGGGTACCATATAGAAAAGGCCTGCGCAGCTACACCGAGCTCGTCTGCTCGCGCTCATAAAATTGCCAAAAGTCCTGAAAAGTCATTATCGGGCTCATTCTGCGGGGGCAACGAAGCAAAGAGTGCGCGGGCAGCTCGTGAACGCACATAGAGAGAAGCGGGGCTTCTTGTGTCCGGCGGCCCTCTGAAAGGGCCACTCTGCCCTCTCATATCGTTCTTCCTCATCGTCACCGCGCGTCGCCGCGTCACCAGCGTCGTCTTCATCGTCGACGTCGTCGAGTCGTCGTTCTTTGCTCGCTCGAGAGGGAGAGCGAGAGGGGTAGAGGAAGCGCACGTGCCCGAAGGCTACACGGCACCGCGCGCGCGGCAGTTGCGGCTAGCCGAGGAGCCACTATATACTGCATACATATACCAGCTCTGTGTCGTTGTCGTTGCGCCCTTGTGCCTTTCCCCCTCGCCTCTCGTTCTTCCTCGTACGTACGTACGTACACACACACACACATACACACACACACACACACACACACACACACGTATACACACTCGGGACTCCTTTTCTCTCGCTCCAAATGCCGTGCAAAGAACTGCTACCGGTCTGCGGCGAGTCGTCGTCGCGTGTGTGTATATGTGCGCGCTCTCTTTCTACGACTTCGCTCCCGGGCTTTTCTGCGCCCTTTTTGTCGCTTTTTTTCTACACTGGCTCTTATGTGCGAGCGTGTGTCCGAGCCTTCGGGAGGAAGAGAGAAACTGGAAGGAGAAAGCTGGAAAAACTTTCATGCTGTATTTGCTTCTCTTATGCATAAGACGCGCGTTGCAACTTGGACCTTGCAACTCTAGTCGCGAGAATATTTTCCCCCGTGTACCGGCCAAATAAACAAACGGAGAGGATAAACGTATGCATACCGAAGGAATTTTACAAGTTCCGTGTCTGCTCAGCAGTTTTCACAATATTTTGACTTTTGATGCGATGCAGGAAAATACTCTTGAATTCACAAACAAACTTATTATATATCTGATATATAGAGCGAGCCCCCACAATAGTCGGAAAATCAGAATATCCTAGACATTTTTATATTTCTTTGAAAAGTTCTTTTGTTATTGGTTAATCAAATATATTGAATTTATGTGAAGTCTACATTCGACGCACACAATAAGTAAACCAGGACTACTTAAAAAACTATTCATAAAATAAATGTGTGTGTATATTATTATAATATATTTCACAAATACTTTTTATTATTACAAATGTTGTCATTGATATGTACTATATACCATCTTGAAAACGTTTACCGCTTATATGCACAAATGCATATTATTAAATTATAAAACTTTACACCGATTACTAGAGTTCTACGATCTGCTTTTGAGATATATGTTGAATTTTCACAAGACCGTATAATAACAATGAGATTTCGATGAGTTTAAATCTTGGCTGCAAAGTATATATAAGAAACTAGTAAAACTTTTCTAATAACTTTTTCCAATCCATTTTCTCAATTTTCTTTTTCCGCCGTTCTCTCCCTTTGGATCATACTCTTCCTTTCACTCAACTTTTCTTATTCTTTTCGCCTGATACCTAATACATTTCCGACTAAAATAAGTTTTGTAATGCTTTATAAGCTTATCAGCAATGCTTTTCTTAACGAGATTAAATATTTATTCATTAAAATACTACAGCAAAGTATACAATATTAAAACCCAAGGAGAGAATATACGAAAGCCAGTATAGAGTTTCTCATGGAAGCACCGGCTGTGTTCGTAGCAACTCGTTGCTAGCACATCAAACTATACCAAGCGACGAATCAATTCTCCTCGCTCGTACATCTCATTATTCAGCCATTCATACAAAACGGCAGATTTGTAAATAGAGGGCCCACCGGATTTTCCGTCCGCATCGCAACGCGGCAGCTCCCAACAAGCGAGCCAATAAAGTTATTCTAATGCTCTCTCTCTCTCTCTCTTTGTTTCTTACCCTCCGCACGCTCCCGCATAGGTGTACGTATCCGAGTGGCAGCGACGGAGATAGCGCACGCGGCTGCACAGTGCACTCGCTCGGCGGAGGGGGCACATCCCTCCTCCCCCTCCCTCTCACGTCGCGTGCGCGCGCGCGCTATCTCCGCTCGGCGTCGGGCGCTCGCTCCGCGGCGGCGCAGCCGCGGCCGCCTCAGTCTATCGGCAACCTGCGCACCAGCCGCGTCGCAGCGTACCTCAGGCACGATCGCACGCAGACAGTCCAGCACTCGCTCTCGCCCGGCCCCCGCACATGCCCCGCGGCCCCTCGCCGACCTCAGCGCGCACCTGCCAGTCGCCCCGGCCCGCACCCGCGCCCATCGATCCGCACCTGCGCGCGCGCGGGTGATGGTCCCGCTCCCGAGCGGACAGTAGCGCCAGCTTGAGAGCGGCCCGACGGCGCTCTGGAGCTCGAGGAGCAGCGGCTGCGGCAGGAGCAGCAGGAGCAGGCGGCCGCCGCGGCGGCCCTCTACTACCGGCGCCAGTGGACGCAGCAGCAGCTCGCCGAGCAGCACCTCGCCCAGCAGCAGTTCGCCGAGCAGCAGCTCGCCCAGCAGCAGCTCCAGCAGCTCCAGCGGCTGCGCGCGCCGGGGCTGGAGGCCGCGGGCGCCGAGGCCCAGGAGCTGGAGGCCCAGGGCGCGCGGCACGCTGGTCTGACGGCCCGCTCCGTGCAGGCGG
>JAWWEQ010000010.1:19038000-19178617 GCA_035583055.1 Torymus tubicola | reverse complement strand
GTCTGACGGCCCGCTCCTTGCAGGCGGCGGCGGTCTTGGCGGCGGCGGCGGCTGCGGCGGCTGCGTCGGCTGGCCGTGCAGTCCTGGAGCAGCCCGGCGGCCTCGCCAGCGGCTCGAGCATCGTCGGCGCGAGCGCCGTAGTCCAGCAGCAGCAGGCGGTGGTCTCGCGGGGCGGCAGCTACGCGGCCGGCGCGAGCTTCGCCGCGACGACCATAGCGACGACCATAGCGCCGCCGGCGCTGAAACGCCCCAGGCGGGACACCTCGTCCGTGGAGGAGGGCTCCTCGCCGCCGCCCGCCTCGACGGCCAGCGGCTGCGCGCCCGGAGCCGCCGGCACGATGCTCACCGCCGCGCAGTCGGGGGGCAGCAACGGCGCGCTCGTCGCCGCGAGCAGCAGCAGCGAGCAGCAGCTAGCCGTCGCCGCGGCCGCCGGCTGCATCATGGACGCGCCGCTCTCGCAGAGCATGGACTCGGTCAACACGGTGGCCACCTGCGAAGACGAGGTCAGTAAACTCCGCTACGGCTTCCGCCCTTTCCTCTGCGTCCGCGGCCTGCCGTTGCGCCCCGAGCCCGTTACATAAACGGCGCTTTCGCCAAAGCTCCGGACGGGGCTTTTGCTCAAACTGCTCAGATTGCGACACAACGGCAGGCTGCAAATCGTCTTTTAGAGACTATCCTTTTAAACTTTCCATTCTCTATCAAAATTTTTAAGTAATTTTCGTGTCGGGTTTAAGTAGTTACAGTTCAAAACCTACTAAATTGCTTGGTCCCTAGACAAAATATAATTTACTAAATTATAATAAAACTTTCATCCTTCCTAATATTTTCAAAGCTAGAGTCATTTAAAGAAAACGTTTCAGGTTATGCGTATATCTATATAGACGTATCACGCCAATACGATTTCTTTAAAAGTCGTATTGATGTTCTCTTTTTCACCATTTCTTTACCGCTATTTTGAGAAAAATAGTTTTTCGTGTCGTTATTGTGAGTAGTGTTGAGCGAATATTGAAGGTTTTCCATAGTGGGTCACGTTTTTCAATCACAATTTTTGCAATATAGATCAAGTTGTGCAGTGCTGCCATCCTCGAGCATATTGCTTTTTATTAGTTTTTTTTTACTTTTTATAGTTCTATTATTTTTTATGCAATACAAAAAATATGGCTACTCATTTCTTTAATTGAACACTTTTAATGATTGCCAATATCTACTCTACTTAATTAAATATCGATTATACATATATCGTTACCTGCAACCACTTGAATTTATTCGATTTCAAAAACTCATTCTTTACGTATAAACACTAGAATATTAGACGAAAAGTTGAAAAATCTTAACGATTGATTTTAAACATAATGAAATAATAGATATAAGTAAATCAGTATTTAGAAGCTGAAGGTCTGGCGATTGTATTGTTACGGTGTAGAGATGATTGCCTGTTGAATAATCAAATAAACAATATGAGTACGAAAGGAAAATGTTTTTGCATTTTCCATATCAAGATACTTGATGTATTTCTAAGACAGACCTCGTGAAATCATTTTATTATTATAGCTAGAAATAATTACTGTTATGGGTATTTATTAATTCACTAAAAACATATTTATTCCTAAACAGCCACAGACTTTTAAATATCTTCACTGTCCCTTTACAATAACAATATTTTTTAATACGCAAATCGATTCACACCTGCTGTATCAGCCTTGATCTCTATTCACGGATTTTAGGTACTTAATGTGAACATTCTTTTTTGTTAAATTCTACATGTATGTTTTCTGTTTTATTCGATTGCCAATTACTCGCTGAGGTCCTTTATATTATCGATTTCGATTGCTTCCGATTGATTTTTCTACTTTAGCCAAAGTTTTTGCTTTATTAACTCCCGTGTTACAGTGCATAATTCTGCAAACGGTAAAGCCGTTAAAAAGATTTTTAAGGCCTAAAACAAAAACACGAAATTGTTACTCAACAGTTTCGCAACACGAAAGCCGCATCTATATATTCTCGAAAAGTCCACTCGAGTCGCGCAAGCTGAAAATCATTCGTTAGCGCGGGGAGCACAAAGCCGCGAAGCAGCATTTGTAACAAACAGAGATTCGGACGTGCAATTAATACGGCATAAAATACAGAGCGATTGACGGGCGCGTGCGCGCTTTGAGCTCTCGAAGCGAGCGAGAGAAAGAGAGGAGAAATCGCACGCGCGTGCAACTGTATATAGCGGGTCAGTTATATGGCTAGAGTTGCTCGCACGCGAGCGGGAGAGAAATCTCGTGCGCACGCCCGCGCGAACAAAAGACGTCGCGGCGACGGCGAAGCACGCGCGCACCTCGCCCACACGTGCGTATGCGCGTCGCGCAAGTGCTTGCATGCGTGCGCTTGCAGGACCGAAGGACGACGCTTTATGCGAATGCGTGTGCACGTAAATAACCTAGTGTCGCTTTGCGCGAGCTGCACTTATCGCGTATGCATATTAATTTGCAAGATATTCCGGCAGGCCCACTGGCACATTTGTTTTCTTGTCGCTGTCTTCCGCGCGATAGGTGGAGGCGTGTGAAGTGTGTTATAGGTGCGTGAGCCTGCGCTGCCTTTGAGCTACGCTCCCGCTTCGGGCCTTTCTACTGTTTATTTCAGTCACATACTCTCACATACTTGTCACAGTTACGAGTTTATCTTTCATTTAGAGAAAGATGTATATACGCTACGTTTTAAGTTGCAATTAAAACATTTGTGACAGTTTTAGCAAGCCTCAAAAGTTAATAGTACGAAGAAGTGAATTTTCGATTAAAATTCCATCACTTATCGTGTACACGCTAAATAAGTTTATCGAGTCGATCGTTATCAGTTTGTTTAACAAGTTTGACAAGGCAATAATCGAACCGGCGGAATGAATGCGTGTCGCTGGAAAATGATCGTTGCAGCGACGTCGAAATCTCAAAGGTCAAATGTACGCAAAGTTCCTGTTGTACATACCCTAAAGGTATAAAGGAGCGAAAATCCAGTGCGGCGAGGGTCGGCATATAACGCGTGCGCGCGCGCTTTCGAATGCGGCACACAGCGCGCGCTTGCATTATAATTCGCGTGTTTCTACGACGGCGCAGCGACGCGGTGCATCGGGCTGTGAACTAAATTACGAGGCGTGCGCGAAAGGTTGCACAAGCACGGCATAAGCCGCGCGCACAGATCTGTGACATATTCGAGAATCTTTGACGATATGCGTTGCTCCAATCGGTTAGCCGCGCCCTACTGCTTTCAACTATTTTTTCCTCCCTAATTGCTTTCTCTCTTGCACCTTTTTTCGCAATCACTTTTCTGAATGCGTCAGACTGAAAATTTGTTTCGTCGGAGCTACTTTTTACTCGTTAAAACGCGCTGAAAATAGCTTCAAGCACGAAACTGCGTGTAAGAGGGAGAGAAAGAAAAGTCAATCGACAATAGAGTTATTTTGTTATACACCGATTCGTCATAATTGAATTCCCGCTCCAATAAAGGTAAATTTATCACTTCACTGCGTTTCTGTGAATAAAAAGTAATAATAAATTTTGCAAAGGATTTAACTTTTGTTTAAATTATATAAAAACCACTAGAATTCGACCGATTTTCGATGTGTTTGATTTTGATAGCATATTTTTTAAATTTATTATATTTTAATTCGTTTGCCTTAATATTATCTATTATTATTCATGATTTGCAATAACTATAAAACTAATAGGCCCTGGGCGAATGAATGATTTATAAGTCATGAATTTTATTCAAACTTCCATGCTCCAAAAAAATTGATTTCGGAGTAATTTTCAAGTTATAATAAGAAAATTAATTCTATGAAAATGCAAACGGTTTATTACAAAAATAAAGTGAAGAGTCCTTCATTTAATTTTTTTATTGTAAACACATATTTCTGAGTTTTGTGTTTACGTTTGTGAACTGAGTGGTTAATATTGTAATTTATGGAATTTTTAACATTTTCTAAATTAGTAAGAATTTTCATATCTCAATACTATCAGTGCTTCAGATCTTTTTATTGCAACATAACTCTTAATTCGAGAATTTTTATTTATTAGTGTTGATTTACGACTCAAGAGTGTTTAGTAAATTACAATGAGCTTGCATCGTAACCAGAAGCGTGTTTATTAATGAATTGGTTTTTATCAGTATGTTAATACATTTTTTAATGGAATCAACTGAGTTCACGTGCTTCGTTCCTTTTTTTTTGTTTGAATGTCAATTTTCCAGGTATTGAGAAAGGAAAAGGTTTTATCCAATTTATTATATTTGAAAATATTTGTGAGCAATAGAACATAAATATAAAGTTGAATAAATCTTCCCGCGGCACCAGGGTAAAATTGCAAAGATGGCACACGAAATCGCAAATGATGCGCCAACGCAATTTAACACAACGGCGCAAATAGACAGGCCAATAGACATATAGGTACGTGGCGCAGATGAACTCGCGAGCGCACACGCACATATAAGCACGCGCCCGACGCGACCTTACGACGCCGCGCTCGTGTCCGTTCGGGGTTAGGCAGTATACAGCCCTCGCTCGCGAATTCGATCGCTCGCTCGGTACGTATACACACACATACGCCCACACACGCACGTATATAATACACAGACAGGGAGCGAGTGCGTGCGCGGAAGAAGAGAGGCGGTGTGCAGGTGACGTAGGGGCGAGCGCGTTGTGCTTGGCTCCCCTCGCTCTCTGTCTCTCTCTCTCTCTCTCGCCCCCTCTCTAGCGGCGCCTCGTGCCACCTGAGAGGAGCGCGAGAAAGAGAGGGAGCGAGTCGTTCTGACGCTGACGCGCCGCCGGCCAGCAGCACCATGCTTCGTTATTGATTTTTCTCGGCACGCGGCGGCCGCGCACGAGTGTAGACGCCGAGCGAGAGCTGCGATATATAGGTGTACGCAGGCGAGGCGCAAGCTTCACTCACGTCATATCATGCGAGGGACGACGAGGAGGCCGGATTATGGGTGCCCCACAACTGCCCCCGCACGACAAGACAGCCGTTGGCCCTCTCCGGAGCACTTCCACCCCCAGTCGCCGGCCCCTACGGCTCTATCCAGCTCTAGCTCCTTCGATATGTATTGCCTAGCGCCAGCCGAGCGCTGGCTAGTTAGTTATTTATGGATTTGTAAGCGGGGGAGAAATTATTAGGCGTGCAGGGAGCCGTGGGGGGACTGCCTCTTTTTATGCGAGTGCTCCGACTTTTTTCTCCGGGCCCGATGGCAATTTATGCGAGCGCCTTTTCCGGGGGAAATAAACTTCTGATGGCCAGCTGATGATACATTTATTTTATTCGAGCGCCATTGCGATGCTCGACTATTCGTCTGCCGCTATTCAATATTCGCGGACGGCCGATGTCGCTCAGGGCGGGCGCTTTCGCCTTTTTCAAATTGGAAAATCGATGCATTTCCCCAGTTAATTAGCTCTGCATTAGTGTGTCCGTCAACGATCAATAATATTCCTTTTATTCAAGCGGACAATTTTACCTCTACGTTGAAAATTCAGAATTAAAATACATTGTAATAGTAAAGAGTTTGTTACTTCGTAGAACCCTCGGCGTGATTATGCGCAGGGCTCAATATACCTATCACGATTCAAGTTCTTTCTGCGTTTACCCGCAAATACATTTTCACGCGTTGTATTTAATAACATAAAGAAAACCGTGCTTTACAAAATGAGCTGCGTTTGTTACCAGACTGGCACGTGTATTGTGCACACAAAAATTTATGGCTTTTCGATATACAAGAGTATGATGTTCGGGATAGGGATTATCTTTTTGATAGCTCGTATCTTTCAACGAAATTACCTCGAGCTTAAATCATTTATTAATGTATTTGCTATCATTTTATCTTCCATGAATATCGTTTATTCGCGTTATTATATTGCACTGTATTTGTAAATAAAATATAGCGTAAAATTTCAACGTCAAGAGAAGTTTACTCAAGTTTTAAAAGTGCAGAGTAAACGTTGACTCGGTTTAGGACCTTTATGTCACTACTATCAATATTTCTCTTGAAGCACGCCCGAGAGAAAAGTCTTGTCAAGTCGAAAAGAAAGTTTTCTCTTGAAGCTAAATCTATTATTTTCCTTGGGAAACTGACCTTATGGCGGTAGGAGGTAAAACGAATTTGATTAGCTGTGTAGAATGTAAAGAGAGACAACGCGCAAGTAGTGCGTGTGCGTCATGCAAAAGAAAATACAATCACTCTTTCATTTCCTCTCGTCCTTTCGTATAGAGGACGATATTTCATTCGAATCCATTTTGTCACCTCTATATTAATCTGCTTGACTCGTTTGTCGCACTGGCTCGCAGCCCGCGGGAGCATTAGTAATCGAATTCTCGCCCCCCCCCCTGCTCGCAATGCCTTCTGTCTGTGCCGACGTCTATAGGCGCGTCTCGCGTAGTTTTCTGTTTCTCCTTCTCTCTCAACGTCTGTCAACCCTCCGAGTGTCATGCTTGCCTACGAGAACCCGAGAAGCTACAGCCGAGGAGATAGATGTCGTGTGTATATACCTATACACACGCATGTGCGGCTTTATGTATATATATATATAAAATAAGGCGTCGGGGTGCAAAGACGAGAGTGGTTGGGGAAGGCGAGTGGGGAGAGAGGGGGGAGGGGGAATAAAGGGCTTAAAAAGCCCCTGCGACTGCTCTCCCTCTCTCACGCTCTCTCTCTCTCTCTCCTTCCGTCTCCTCCTCGATCAATTCTCGATCCCGCACACACACGCGCGTGCGCTCGTTTTATGGTTTCACGGCTACTCGCGCCGGATTATTCCTCGAGTTCGCGGCGAAAGGAGGGAGAGTGAGAGACGAGACGCAAAGTTATTTTTTATTTTTACTTTCCGTTTTTTCTCTCTCTTCTTCCTTTCCCGTCTATAAAAAAGGCCTCGCTTATGAACGTTTATTACGTGTAAACAGGATGAAAGGACGAAGGTTTTTCGCATGGGTAGCAAGGGGGAAACAAAAGTGTAAAATCTATAGGAAAAAAGGGATGGCGATAGACAAGGAGGATTAGTTGCTCGTTTGCACGACGTTATTAGTGGGGGGTCTTTTACAAGGGACTGTGGTCTCGTTTTCGACTATTTTTTCTTTTTAAAGAGATGTTCAAATACTGTCATTTCACGGTATCTAACAAGTTATTATTTTACAAAAAAAACCCTGAAGCGTTTTCGATGATGACGTTTCTTTTACCATATTGTAATATATCATTGACAAGTATGAATAGAGATTATTCTGAATACGTATATCTATTTCTAGAATAATCAGTGCAAAAAACATTCATGTTGCAACAATGATTGAAAAAAATTATCAACAAAAGAAAAACGAATTTTATTCACGTTATATAATCTGTAAAACATATTAATTATTGTAAGTTGGTACATTAATACTACCGTTGGTATTGAGATCAAGCAAAACTTCTACCCTTATATATGTGCAGAGTATGAAGTTTTCAGCAAATGATACTTTTATATGTTTAAGCTTAAATATCATACAGAAATTTGTATCTATATATTTTAAATTTATATAGTTTTATATATTGTAATTATTCAGTACGGGATACTCTGTAAATTTATTTGGATGAAGAAACAGCAAACAAAGTGGGTAAATAAATAAATAGGTGACTGGGGAGTAGAAAAATACTTTCTCCCTTTATCTAGTTTTTGTGTGCAGACTGGGCGACAGGGAAATAAAAGAGGCGGGGAATGGTTCGAAAGACTTATTGCTGGTATCACGGGAGACACTTTCGACAGTGTCGGGCGTGTGGTAGGAAAAGACGGGCGTATACATATAGTTGAGCGTCGATTGGAAAGGTTTTTATGGATATACGTGAAATTACGGGTTTCGCTTTTCGGACCGATTCTTTCGAAGCAGTTTTTACTCTCGTTTTTTGTCCGCGTTTCACGAAGATTTCAGGCAGTAGTAACGGACTTTATGCGTTTGCACTAGCAGCATAGAAAAAAAATTTGCTTCCGGGGATTAACTGCCATTTTTCCAAGGCATTATGCATTTTCCTCGACATTATTCAAATTTGTTATTTTAACGATGTTTTTTTTATCTAGGAATCGATTAAATTGTTAAAGGATTTCTCGACGTACGCCCGACAAAGATTTTGCTTTCCTTTCCATTTCATCAGATTGAAGAATCTTCTCATGTTTAATAATAATTTACATGACTTTTATAATCAATAAACAACTGAATAAAATTAAATAAAGTATTAAAATTTTTCATACAGTATATTAACATTTTAAATTCATCATTATCAATCACTTCTTTCATTTTCATTAAAATCTGCATCACTCTACCATTAATTAGACACGTAATTTCAATAAAAATTTTCAACGATTTTTTTGTGCTATTAACTATTACTACATAATTATTAATTATAAAAGTAATACGATTATTAATGAAAATTTTGGTTGTAAAATAAGATTTAAATTTTCTCCGTTAATTAAACTTGAATTCGCAGATGTCGGAGAATTATATATATTAGTAAATCAGATACTCGTATTGTAGGTATTACAGTGACGTAATATGACTTTTTACACATCCTTTATGCGGCCCATGGATGAAATCCAATGCACTCATTTGTGCAGGGACGCATGCTAGAATTAAATGATTTGGAAAAAATGACTTACAAAAACGTGATAATACCGCTGTGAAAGTTGAAAAGATGGTAGTTGTAGAAAAAAGGCAGGTACACATAATATAATCAGGAAAATCCCAGCTACTTTCGATTGAAAAGATTGTTTGCGCAGGAAGAACGTTCAGGAAGTTTTTCGTTGAAGCAAGTGGTTTTCGATGACAAAAGCCCGGCGGTTTGAAAAAAGAAGCCAGAGCTGATGGGAATAAAATAAAGGGGCGAGGGAGGGCGGCGCAAAAAGAAGAAAGAACCTCGTCAGCGCGTCAGCTGGTGCGGCCTCATTGTGCGCCTGCGCGTCTCTGTGTACACGTATTTACTTGCTTAGCCACCTTCGAAAGGTGCACGCGTCACGGTAAATATACTGATGAGTATACGCCAGCGAGTCTCGCCTTCTCTTGCTTCTTCAGTCACGCGCGACTTTCGTAAAACCTGTGCGCCGTTACCTTCCGCTCGCTCTTCTTATCGGCCCGTCGTATATACCTTTGGCGCTCCTTATTTTTCATCACGCCGGAATTGTCCCAATACGCGCATGCGCAAGACTTAGAGACTTTCCTGCAATTGTCGCTGCCGCCGCCGTGCCGTCGTCTTCCTTCTTTCCAAGTCACGTTGTGCGCACAGCGAAAACGAGTTTCCTCGACTATCGCCGCAGTAATCTTGCGCTTATGTACAATTACCCCGGTGCTCGCGCGCACGCGCAGTATACCGTAAACACAGCGCCGAGATTTCTAAGGCCCTCGCGTTTTCAGTGGAAAAAGGCGTTGCGCGCTAGCAGTGTCCTCACTCTCGGCGTGCTTTGGAGATTCTTTTAACTAAGAAATTATCGCCTGCTGCTATAATAGACGTCGTTGCTTTTGGTTTCGTAACGAAATCAAAAGTACGGAATAAAGAACACAACTTCTTTTCATAAACAGATGTATTAATGACCGCTGACAGGGATAATATACGTCTCACAAAAGGACGGCGTACTCATTCGATGCAAAATAATGCCCGAGTAATCAGCGTGGTCAGCGTGATTGCTTTCACCATTGAAACGAAGCTCATTTTTATTATATGTCACTGATTTTTAATGTCACCGGATCAAGTGTCATGCTTTAAAAAGAATTCTATGACAACACACTAGGTGACTTTGCAAAATGAATTACACTAAGCTTGAAAAATAATAAAATATTACGTAGATAACTGCTATTTGAAAAAAACACAGGTTTGTTTGATGATGACATAATCGATTTTTACTTAATCGTTACTTTGGCTAATCAATACGTAACGTGGAAACTTTAGTATGTTTCACGAAATTTTTAGTAGTACATTATAAAACAAGGTATAGTTTTTGCTACAAAGTACATAAATAAAATTCCCTCGAGTTACGAAATACTCGAGATCGTAAATTTCAATCGAATAATGCGACCGTTATTACTTCCTCAACCTCAAAACGCCATTTACGCTGAAGTAAAACGTGATTGCATGCATAAATCAATAAGGCAGTCAATAAAGCTCGTATAACAGAATCAATAAGCTGCAGCTCTCTCTTTCTTACGCTCTAAGAAGAATACAGCAGCTCTCGATCCCCGCATTAGATAAAAGCTAACCTCCGCGCGGAGCTAATAAAAACTTCCACATTAGTCATACGCGCGAGCGGCAAAAATGCCGAAAACTCATCAAAGGCGAAATCTCGCTAAAAGAGCCCTGCGGCGTCTGGCTGTCCCGCGCAATTCCCCATCTGGCAAATTAAACTCTCGGAGCTGCTCCGTGGCTCTCAGGTAATACTCGCGCCCCCGAGCCGCGCGATCTTCTCCGATATCACGACGCGAGGCACTGAATCTAAAAATCATTTGTCCGGTCACACTCACACGCGCGCGCGCGTGCAAACGCGGTTCAAAGCACTGAGAGACGGACGAAGAGAAAGACAGCGGAGCTTGGGTTACTCCATGCCGCGGAAGATTGAAACTCGATTCCGGAGTAGAGCGACCGCGAAAGCCGCATGCACATACTCTTATTCACAGACGCGCACTCACACACCTGCAGGAGCGCACGACACCGACCGTTCCGCAAAGTGCGCCTCGGTTGTTTGGAGCCGAACCGGGGTTCGTCCTGCACCAGCTCGCAAGTGCGTCTGCGTCTCGGCGCGCGCGCAGAGAGCATAAGCTGAGAACTGGTGGAACTCGTTTTCGCGCGCGGTTTTCTCGTGCGTGCATGTGCAGCGTACAAGTGTGAGGCGGTGCCGGACAAATTGATTTTTTCCCGTTGCTTCAATTTTTCACGGCCCGTGGCTTACTTCCGCTGGGAAATTTATTGCCAGGTGTGTACGTTTCTACGTATAAACAAATTTCTTTTCGTTCGGTGAAATATCTTTTGTCATTTCTACATCAATATAATTAACAATAAATACAGGTAAATTATGTAGTAAAAGTTATTTTTCTCTACAAATTAGATTCGAACATTCATACATGGTTAAGTAATCCAGGCAAGATTACTCATTTCCTCCATGGATCTTTCTTATGGTAATTGATGTTTACATCGTGTTGTTTCTGGTTTAGCGAAGCAAAGAAGTAACAAAGGAAAAAATACTCAAATCTGCTTCAACTTCGCAGAAATGATTACTTGCACCTATTTATTTTTTCGACTATTCATACAAAACTTACGTAATTCCATGAACCAAAGGAATTCGTGAGCCATAAAAAACGAGCAACAATATCAAATGTTTCAAGCAAAAAAAATCCGTCGCGCTCGTGCGTAGAGGATATACCGAAAGTAGCGTGCAAAGTGATTTGAGTAATGCATGTGGACGAAAAGGAAAGATTTGTTTTCGCAATTTCGCGCAAGGATCGCGGCGGCAATAAAGCCTGCGAGCAGCGTAAAATACGCCTCCCTGTCTCTGGCGCTCGTCAACCCTTGCGTCGTGCCTCTCGCGCGCTATTTGAATAACGCGCCGAATACTTTTCCCACAATTGTTCGTGCGGGCGGGCGAGTAGAGAGGCGAGGGAGGGGGAGTAGAAATTCTTTTGTCTCTCCTCCGGCGCGTTCCGCATGAATTAACTCCACCGCCGCCGCCGCCGTCGTCCTCGTCGTCGTCGTCGTCGAAGGATAATTATAATTTCGTTATGGACGCCGGCCGCGCCGCCTCGCTAGTTTCGACGGGCCATATAATCGAATCGCTTGGATTTTCCCCTACTCTCCTGTGGGCCGCGGGCGCGAGCGAAAGAAAAGATTAGAGTGCCAGCGCCGCGCTCTGAGAAAATACGAGCTCTCCCACTCGCTCTCTTAATAGAAGGAGGGCTTATAGCTCGACGAGCGATCGGCCGCGCGTATACACTCCGGAGTTTCTCTTTTTTCACGCGTCATCTCCTCGCTCAGATCAGAGATTATAGGCGCTATTACGCTCTCCCGCTCTCCCGACTCCCTATTTAGTTCTTCTGCTGGTAGTAGTATCTTTTTCGGATTACGAGTCGTTATGAGGATTGGCCTATTGTAGCCACACTTTCCGACTATCTATTTCAGACAGTTATACTTGCTTTATGACGCTACATTTCAACTGGAATCATTTCTGTAGCCGCAAAGCATTTAACATTCTCTCTCTCTCTCTCAACTTTTATTTTTCCGGAGAATCGCTAAATTTAGTGTAACGAAATTATTACATAGACGTACGAATTTATATCTCTGCTGGCCTCAAATTGTACAGTCGATATCGACAAAACTAAGAGCGGTTAAGTGCCCGTAGCGCTTCGCTTCCTTCCCTAATGAGTTCACTCCTTTCAAATTAAGGGCGAGTTATTTTCAAAGTGGGGTTTCACACGTGATTACGTCAGTGATGCATACGCGATGCGCAGCGCACATACACATATATTTGGTTAAGTTCGTGATTGAGGGCCGGTGCCGCCGTTATTGGAATATTCTGAGCTGATGCACAAAGTTCCCCGACCTTCGAGAACGTTCCAGCTTATTATATAGGATCTTTCAACTTGTCTCAAAAAGTTCTATAATTTTGCAGAATGTTCCGGACAGTTGCAGATACTTTATTCCAAAACTTTTGCACAAACTCTCTAATTCCTTATCCTCGAAATTCTGTAGTATTTTCAAAATTACTATAGTCAGAGTTTCAACGGTCTTCAAAGTTTTAACAAAGGGTAAAAGTTGGTGTAGATAGATGCTTTGAATTTTCAACAACGACATTCTTCTTAAAAAAATATACATGTAGAAATAGAAAATTACTAATGGACAAAAAAATTTTTTTGTTTCGAGCAAATTCCAATGGACACATATATCTGTATCTTCGTATCTTAACAGGCATATTTGCACATCATTATTCCTTTTATCGCTACATAAATTTCCATTTGTACAACTAAATAGGTCAAAAGTACAAGTAAACAGGTACAAGTATCGACGTGGCCATAGAGCCGCAAATAAACACAGCTCTTTTAGCCGTCACGAACGGATATGTCCGTTATTTCATTTTCTTCTTCACGCTGCTTAACGCGCATCAACCGTATATTTGCAAAGAGAAACTCTTCACATCTATAGCGAATGCAGTATACTTTACCTGCCGGCAATTTCAAACTAAAATTGATCACTTTCATCTATAATCAAATTTCTAATTAGTCGCTATCTCGACATTCCACGCTGTCGCTTGTTGGAAGATGTCATTTTTCAAAATGAATTGGTTATTTGGAATAGAAAGAAACTGAGCATGCGTTTTCAACACAGACACATCAAACTCCATGGTATTAGATTGAATTTCAGGGGAAAAGTAATGATGGAGCGTGCGATAGAGAGGAGACAAGAGCCCCTGTTTGCCAAGTAAATAAGTACAACAGTCGTTGGTGTGTTTACTTACCCCCTGTCCCCGCGCTATGGCGTTTCCGATCTGCTTCTTCGCGGCCCACGTCGATGGCTACGTAATCGAGCTGCGTGGCCTCCATCCATGCTAGAGTAGCACACGTCTTTATTAAAAGAAGCCAAGAGCACGAACGAAAGAACGCGAGTAAGTGTTCAGCCGCGGATAATCACTACTGGACTTTCATCTTTGTGGAACATTATTACACTGCCTGTTTGACACTACAGAGATGTATTGAACGAGATTTCAAATTTTTATACTTCCAAATCGAAGACCTTATTCTACCGCTGCAGCTACACATATTTGCTATAACAGTTTAATATATATATATTAACAGTAACGAGGTTAGTCGTTACTTATAAGAACGTTTAAAATTTTTATAAAGTCACGATGACGTGCCACATAATTCATCTGATGAATTTTTCATAGTTCGATCGCTCATATGCTTTTAGGGTCGATTAAAATAAAAAAAAATGCATTGTAGTGACAGAGCGACCGCGCTGCTTTTACTTGCCACGCGCGCGTGCTCGTACAAGCGGATAATTACGATCGGACTAATTCGCCCGCATGTAAATCGCGTTTACACAGCGCAATTGGATTATTGAAAATCAGGTGCGCCCGAGCTCTCAAAAGCTCTCTCTCTCTCGGCTTTATTTAAACGGCCGCGTGGGGCGGAGCTTTGCGTGTGTAGAGTACATGTACTCTCACGCTTGCTTTCGCCGAAAATCACAATGATAATATGCCGGCGCGCCGACTGGCCGGCGACGCTGCTCCTTTTTTTCCCGTGCGCACCCACTAATACCCGCAGCTGGATTATTGCGGAGTGCAGCGCTGCTGAAAAATGGAGTAATGAAAATTCGTGCACGCACGCTTGAGCTTTTCAAGCGAGAGTGAACGGGGTCGCAGTGCGCCGCGCTGGTCCAAGGTTTAATTCAGTCACAATGAACAACTCGAATTAGGCTTCGTTGAAAATATCACTTTTTCGAGTTGCGATCAAAACCCTTGAATTTCCATTATGTTTTTAGTGTGTGCTGCATAATAATGCGCGCACGAAAGATTTTGCGCATTCTTCGCAACGTTAAAAAGCCAATTAATAGAAGATTTCGATAACGGCATCAAAACGTAACGGTATTCGTTATATTATTCTTAATTAGTGCTAATGAAGAAATATTTCGTCGACGTGCGATCGCGATGAATCATTCTCGTGTTTCCTGGAATTGCACGATGATGCAACCTGCAGCTATAATAACCCGGCATCGTAATGATACCTAAGTGTATATTTTTCTCCAAGGAAATTTCGAATTTCCACTTATACCTAAACATTGTTTTTTTCTGCCGACAAGATATTTTTGCCGCAGAATCAAAAAGCAGATAATGTATAGGAATTTCTCTAAGCTATTATAACATAAACCTGTTTTTTAACATTTTCTCCGAGTACATAACGGCTTATTACATTATTTATATCGATTTTCCACAAGCTGCACGGCCATTAGTCATAATTAATATTCTTTCGAGACTATACATTAGCTTCGACAGCATTTCCGAAGTTAACGCAGTGAAAATACACACGGAAACTCGTAATAAACGAGCTCCCCACGATAATTACCAGCGGGCCTGCGACGGGAAGCCCATAACACACCGCGAGCGTGAGTAGGGCCGCGTCACACACCACATCAATAACCATAAAAAATATTTTCCTTTATTACGCGGGCCAATGCAAACAAAGGCTAAGTGATTCCTCCCGCGCCGAAAGCGATACGTCGAGCAGCGAAAGTATAAAGTGACGCGAGCTGCGGCGCAGCCCTGCGTTCCATAGAACCGAGCGCTGCTCGGCCGCGCGCACGCCCGAAGGCCGAACGAATTACGCGCGCGTCATGCTATCGCACTCCCTCGCTCTGCTTGCAT
This sequence comes from Torymus tubicola, assembly GCA_035583055.1. Classification (NCBI taxonomy): domain Eukaryota; kingdom Metazoa; phylum Arthropoda; class Insecta; order Hymenoptera; family Torymidae; genus Torymus; species Torymus tubicola. Next base: position 19,163,241 of record JAWWEQ010000010.1, on the reverse strand, counting down.
GCGTGTGTACATATACGTGTATGTATACGCGTGCACGTACAGCGCAACGCCCAGAAATGACAATTGCCGTCGCGTAGCGCCTAGTTGGCAGGCTGATCTCCGCCAATGCCGCCTGCGGAAGTAGCCCGAGCGTCACGTAGGCCTCCTCAAGATCGCCAAATTGATGAAAAATTTCCCCTTTCCGTTAATTACAAGCCGCTCGTGTACGCATGTGTCTTCATTCCGCTCGTTATTTTCCTCGCTCGAGTGGCGTTCGATAAATTGTCTAGAAATGAGCCCCTAACGTTACTTCTTATTAGTAGTATACACATACAATATATATATTTCGTGCGTACGTGCTGCGAAAACATTACCAGCTATCGCGCGCGAGTAGATGTAACGGACTTACCTGTTAACGCCAGCTTACATTAACAAGCTCGCAGAGGAAATAAATTCTTGTGATAGAATTTCAATATTCAGTTAGTGAGAGCCTGAAAATAATCACGGGAGCGGTCGAAATCTTGTAGCAATATTCTAGCAGATAACGAACTATAAATGAAAGGTCGTTGGGGCTAAAAATGCATATGATTGGCTCAACTTGCTCGAATTCTCTCTCCTCTGCAGCGCTCTCCTCCGGTTCAGCGCTATTTCCGCGTCTCTATAAGAGATTATCCCGATATTCGCGCGCCGCTGAAAAGGGCCGCTGCCGGCGCGTCCTCGATGACGGCTCTCGATTACCGTCCATTCAACCCGGCTCTCTCATAGTGCCGGGTAAAAAGCAGCGGCGAGATTCCCGGGAAGAAGACGAGATTTCGAGTACGCACCGGAACTGAAAAATCCGAGAGAAAGGGAGCGTGACAAGATAGTTACGCCGAGCAGCTTTTCTGCCGTGCGGCTGCGTATAAATTCGCGGTAGCAGCAGCGATTTTCCGCGTTTTTAAGGACGCCGCGGAACCAAATTTTAGTTTCCACTTTATATACCGACGTTTTCTTTGACGCTAGATTGTCGCTATGCTGCAGCTCGACTCTTTCTCCTTTGCATTCTAAAGTTATATAAAGTGTCTTTGTCAAGGGCTCATTCATTTGTGATCGTGCTCCGAAAACAATGAATGTCGTTCCAACGGAACTTGTATTTAACTTTTTATTTATGCATTTCACAAACGACGCGCTTGTGATATTCCGTTTTTAATTGAAAAACTTGACTGCCGAGCCAAGGCTTTTATTTCAAGTGTTTAGCATCAATTATATGTACCGAAAATATTTTTTTCTTCTCCAGCGCTAAAAACAGATTTAATTGAAAAACTTTAACGTTTTGCAAGAACGAAACTAAGCTCGATGAAATAAAAGAGTTGAAGTTTTTCTTAATTAAAATTTCCTTCCCCCTTGCTCAAAACTGTACTGTTAATTCGTAGATCCGCCTCGAGATATGATTATTTAAAGTAAATTAAATGCAAAGCCGTGAATTAGTTACGTGGCGGTGAAAGAGGCAAGCGTCGTTGTGGCTAGCTTCTTGAAAAGCGCAAAGTTTGCTCGCGGAAAAACGATGCGCCGCGCCTGCATGTGTACAAGTGTGTATAGCAACAGGCTGGGGCCTGGGACGGCCCTCGATCGCGCGCGCAGACAAAGAAACGAGATCGCGTTATACATATATATATTCCCTCTCGTTTTTTGCACGCGCGCGATCTTTTCGCGCATTCTCTCTCTTGCTCTCTCTCTCTCTCTCTCTCGCGTGCTGTCCCTCTCCCGGCGGCGTTTACGGTTTGCTGCTCCCGCCGTTCCTCTTGGCTGGCTAACCGTTATACAACATCCGCTCGCCATGTTGTTGCCTCCCACCGCCGCGGCCGCTTCGTCCTAGTCGCGCGGTGCGTCCAAGAGAGAGAGAGAGAGAGAGCACGCAAGCGTCCGATTCCATTGTTCCACTCGTTATATAATCAGCCGTGTATACGAATGTGTATAGCCGAGAGAGGCTATAGCCTTCTCTATGAGTACAGGCATGTGAGGCAACCCTATTCCTGCCGCTCGTTCGTTTTTTTGCGCTCGTTTTTGGTATACGCATGCGAGAAGCAGGAATGAGAGAGAAAGATAGAGAGCGAATGAGTATACGGATTACACGGGGGTAAGGATGGCGCGCAGGGGATCGGAGAAGCCCGCCGTAGATCGAGGGAGATGATGAATTTATTTACTTAGGGACGGACGGCCGAGCGCTCCTCGCCACTTTTTGGCTGATTATGCGTCGCGGCCGGAGGGTGACCGGCGAGAAAATGTGCCTACCCGCCTATAATAGCATGTGAGTATTACACGTGTCGGGATATAATGGACAGGATGTTGCGCGGGAGTTACAAAGCAGCAGGCGCGCGAGACGAATTGGGGGTGCGATCGAGCGCGATAACAACGTAATCTATGAGTTTGCCTCTTATAGAATCTAGCGAGGAATCTATTTGCTCTACAACAGATACTGGTAACATTACCCTCAATTATTTTCAAAATTATTAATCGCTAATTTCAGAAATAATTATTTTTCTCTTTCCTCATACTTATTCTCCTAATTAGTAATTTCATTTCTTGAATAACGTCTGACAAAAAGAAATCTCATAGACATCGGAAAAATTTTATAAAAAGTAATTACTTTATAAAAAAGATTAAAATCTAAACTCTTTCATTTTTTCTTTGCCCAAATAATTTTAGTTGTTTATCAAATTTCTTTTTTCCAAAGTATTTAGAACTACTTGCTCCTGTTCTATTTCTATTTTACGATATTGAAATATTCACATTTGTCACATCCATTTCCTACATCACGCAACGAACGCGATAGAATGTATATGATTACAAGGCAAGTACATATGAATAGTTGGTTCGTGACGTCAATAAGAGAACTACACTATGTCACGATCGGAGTTTTATTTATAATAAAAAAGGCGTATTTAACACGCCTAAGGCATAGTTTAGAATAATAATAGAGTTATTTTTTAAAACTGAAAGTATAAACCCTACGTAGATATTTTATACGTAAAAATTTAATACGAATATGTAAAAGTGACACGTACATACAAAACTATGGATTAGAGTGAAGAATCGTGGTAAATATGAAATGAAGATAGAAACATATGTAGCGAACGCTCCAATTTCTTGAAAACTACTGGCTTCTGACACGTTCTTGCACTTTCTGACATTTTCTCACATTTATCATTTTTCCTTGTTATTTCTTCTTATATTTACATGAAATATAACGTTATACATATCGTTTTCTACATAACTGTTAGTGAATAAATTAAGTGCAACCTACACACTGTTATATCCTTCTTTTTTCATATTTATTAATCCGTTGACATTTATTACCCGAACAAAAACACATGGCATTTTTCTAGAAATACAGGAAATGAAATCCTATAGCGCAGCCTTCATAGAAAAATACTGCGACACTCTGTAATATCTTGGAAATAGTAGAGTAATCCGTAAAAAGCTCAACATCGTATATATACGGTAATGTTGTTGTCCTGAAACAGTATTTTACCTCACAACATAGCAGGACGACTTTTCTTGGTAAAGGAAATGTCTAATATCACGTTAACGGATTAATAATTCTATATACACAGGTATCCAGACTGAAACTTATATGTACTCTCTTACCTTCTTGAAAGAAAAATTTGGAAAAAAGAGGAAAAATGAAAAACTTCCCGCCGGCTGACTCCATGAAATATTCAATTTTTCACACACGCGTCAATATTTCGCGTGTGCACGTATATACGTAGGCGGCCGGAGGTGGGGAGTTCCTGCGCGTATCCCCGTCTACCTGTGCGCGCCGCGACGTCGGCTAACTCTATTTATCGATCCTCTTTTCGGACCTTGCCTGCGCGCACACCGCCGTCATTTTTTCCTTTCTTCCTCCTCCAGCGCCGTCTCCGCTCCTTCTTCCTTCTCCTGCTCCTCGGCTTCTTCCGGCTTTCGACACGCGCCACCGCGGGAGTCTCGGCGCTGGCTGCACGCGCCAGTTTGTTTTTTGGTTTATGGGCTAGGTCATAATAGTTTCTTCTCCTAATGGAGTCGTAGCGGGCCGAGATTCCCGACCCCCTTCGGCCCGACCCGAAGCTTATTTTTATCTTTTCGGATACTTGCGGATTTTCAGATGCTGCCGTATTTTTATCCTGCGACTCGCGTCTGTTTATTTTATGAAGTTATTAAGAGAAAGCTGCCCTGACGCGCTAAGAATTCCGAACGTCCTCATAAGTAATATATACATATATATAATTATACGATGATGATTTGAAAGTAATTTAAACTGAGGCTAAGTAAGTAAGGCGACTGCCTAGAAATAAAAATAAAATTTTGAAAATTACAAATAGCTGCTAAAAAAACATAAAATTTTTTTTTATAATTGCTCACATTTGAAATAGTAAAAGAACAAGTACAGGTGAACGTTGTTGGCAAACCGAATTACTTAGCCATCAATTTTTTCCGCCATCTGTAAACATTCTCGCATGGTTGGACGGCAATTGCAATCCACGACTTCTAAGAATTCCCATTCTGAAAGAACTGCATACCCGCGAGCTCGCGGTCGTTTTCATATTTCCGGCACACGCGTGAATTTGCGTAAATGGAATATTTCATAGAGAAAAAAAGCGAACGAAAATGGACTGGAAGCGCGTGCGGTCGCGCGCTCGCGGTAGCTGTGACCTTTTTCTAAAACGAGAGATATTGATCTAATTGTGCTTCCGAGCTATTTACTGGGTCATGAAGTGATTCCGCGTGAGATTAAAAAAAACGCCCATGCGCGGAAAATTATCGGACAACACAGACGTTCACCTACTTTCCTCGCTAAAGCACTTCTGCCGCAAAAATAGAAACGAGAGAGACGGCAATTTAAACATTTTCTGTTTCACTCTTCATGTATTAGCATCAAATAGGGTTCCTTATCTAAATAGTGGCAATTCGACATAGTGCCAGCCGACTGCTGCTACTTTTTCGTCGAGTTGCTTTCGAAAGAAAAATGAAAAGAAGCAAAGGACATACTGTGATTTGATCAATTAATAAATGAAAACTCGATATAACGTCTATCAACGTTTATTGAAATGGTTACGCGCATATAAATGGGAAACCCTTGCAGTATGCAAATAACAACTCAGTCGGTGATTCGGCATGAAGCGAGCTCTATGACATAAATACCGCGACCGTAAATCCGGGCCGCGCCGCGAATCGCCTGTGCAACTTTCTATACGTCGACTCCGCGGTATAACTAATCGAGCGCGCGGAGATTTTCGGCTCCTTATCCGCGAGCGGTGCTCGTAAATAGGAAAGGAAAAATAGAGGAAAAAAAGCCTTTTCCTCGTAGACAGGTGAGTCGATAGTAATTGGCATAATCGCACGGGCTCGTTACACTTTCGCGCACGGAGCACGCGCGTGTGCATGTGTATGTGCGCGCACACGCTCGTTACACATACATAATGCCGCGCGGGCCGGCAGTCACGCGGCTGCGTTACGCGAGGAGAGACGGCGAATCGATTTTTATCGCGAGCAGCTTTTACGAGCGCGCACGCGTTTCGGATCGTAAAGAATACCCTGGCGATTGTTGAGTAATGGCCGGGAGCCCGAGCATTATGATGCACGCGCCACTGTGCGCGAATGCACGCCGCGCGCTCTACACGGGGGAGTCCATAACGAGTCCGTGCGGACTGCCGGTCCTGCGTAATGGGATTGCGGGAAATCCTGCGGTTGCTTTCAAATTTCGGACGCTCATGCTGGATTTCGCTCTTGCCCTCACGCGCGCACGCCTCATTAACTTCTCTGTATATATACCATCAGTATAAATATAGTCTTTAGTACGTCATCTTTTCAAATTAACGTCTTTCAAATATCCGATCAATTTCTCCTCTTGAATCTGGCCGAAAAATATGTTTGTTTAATACTCTCCAATTTAATCTTTCAATGCTTCAATTTTTCAATACGATATTAACAATTCAAAGAATATCGACGCCGGAGGATATTGATTTTATAAACGCGTCTGAGAAATTCTGTGAACATTTTCAGAAACATCTAAATCCAGTTTAACATTTATAGGAATTTCAATATCATTCTAAAATGCATATATTTCAAAATGAATATTCTCAAAATATTATTTTTGTATCAATTATTTGAAATATGTTTCTTCTCTTAAACTTTTATATTTATAAAATTTGAAAAACACTAGAGGTTCGTGTACGACTGTTAAGTAGAATGCTCCATATAGACGCGCATACGTGGCGCGCGGAAAATCGGAGAAAGTGCGAGCACTGGGCGCGCCGATCGGAGTACATTTGATAATGTAGTCAAAGACAAACGCCCTTCTCTCTATCTCCATTCCAGTCCGCTCGGCTATCCCACCTGGGCGGGCATATCGATTTTCGGTTTGCCGTGCGCGAAAAAGAGCCATAGGCACACTTTGCATAACAGTCTTTTATGGAACGAGTTTGAAATATACAACGTTTTGTCAAATCTCCGTGTCCCGTCGACATTGTGCATGCATGCATGCTCACGACCAGAGCATGCAGGCGGTATTTCGTTTCTGCGCGAGAACGTACGTGTGAGAACGTTGTAATTTCGAATGTACCTTTTGCGCGCGTGCGCTCGCAAGTAGCGAGTGATGAAGTGGCAAGCGCTCACTATTTTTCCCTGGGCGCCTTAATTAGTTAGCCTAGTTTTTTTATCTGATTTCTCTTTCACACAATGCTCTTTACAACATTTTTTCACGTATCAAAAATTTACACGCGAGGAAAGTCGGTTTCATTAGGCGAAAATCTTTGTTTGCTAAAAATAGCCTTTGAATCATGTTCGTATACAAGTAGAAATGTTGGTTGCAGGTATTGACAATCCAGTGTGAATTTCATCTAACTTCAATCGCAGGGCTTATCAATTTTACGACTTTCGTTGATCAATATTTGCCATTATTTTTGCCATAACAATTGTAAGAAATCTGTTAGAAAGAAGTGTATTTTTCTGTTACTTTAAGTAGTTAAAAATATATGTTTTAAGTATACCAAAAAAAGAATAATATACTTTAATTGCAAGAGTTGTTATTGATAAAGGCAGAATTTGAATTATAGACATAAAAAAATAGTTTCGGTGTCTTTGATTTTTCTTTCTTTATCTAAACTTGAAAGAAAACTTTTAATCGTTATGCATAAATTCCGTGTTCTTTTATCGCGTGCTCAATGCATATTGGCACAAGCGAAGCGTGTTGGTTCCACAATTGTATCACTGAAATTGCTACGTTTCTTTTAAAAAATGCGTAGTGCTACTTTAAGAAAAAATGTATGATTGTTTAAATATGCGTATCACAAATTTCATTAATCGATTAGACTAACTTTATATACATTTCGTGCGTTATAAAAATGTGGAACAAAATTAAATTTTAATTTCATTCTCTCTCTTATCAGAATTATGAGTAACATGTTTTTATAATCATAAAGCTATTATTATCAAAAATTTTGCCATATAACCTTCGGTTAACATTTAATTAACCTCATTGCTTATTTGGGTCTGTCATATACATACATTTAAGACTAAATTAATGCATCAAATTACAAACTAAGTATAACGACAATAAAAAATCTTATTTTCGTTGACTTTGTTAAAATTTTCTTTTAATCAATGAAAAACTCTAAACAAAACAATTTTCATAATATTTGAATTTGAAGTAGGTTTAAAAGTCATCTTTATGCATGACTTTGTGTCTGAATGTTTCGGCCGTTTCTACTTAAAGCCTCATATACCTATCTACATTCCGTATTACATGAAAAATGCTGGTTACTATTTCGGAAAAAAGAATTTGTACGTAAGTAGAATGTATTTCTAGCAAGTGCAGTTTAATCAAAATGTAATATTGAAAATCAGAATAGCTGATAATTTTGAAATTCTACAGCGGAGCATAGGGCAAGCCCGGAAATGTGCAGCGTCGGATGACTGTCACGAATGCGATCCGTTAAACAATCTTCGCACAGATGTCACCGCTCGCGTGTGCGGCGCACAGGTGCAGAAATCGGGCGAACCTCCAGAGGCGTAATTCTATTTTCGTCGCACGCTAGGGCCGCGAGATGCAGGTATATAGAGAGACAGTCACCGCGGGCGGGGTAAAAGAGCGAGAGGGCCGATTGACTGGCAACGGGGCGTCAACGCGCGAGCGTCCGGCAGCAGTCGGAATAACTAATCAATCGATGAGCCCCATTGGGCCGTGCGCGCAAAGGTGCAATGACGCACGCGTCGCGCTCGCAGAAATGTCATGGGCCGCTTTATTTTTCTCCTTTCTTTTCTTTTCATTCGTCGTTCGCTCCCACCCTTCCCTTCGCGTTTTCGAGTGCGCGCGCGGTGCCGCCACGCCGGATTTATTGATCTCTCCCCGCGCGCTCGGTTTCATTTGATTCGCGGTGAACGAGTGAGCGAGCTCGTGCGAAAGAAGGACAGAGAGAGAGAGAGAGAGAGAGAGAGAGAAAGAGAGAGAGAGAGAGAGAGAGAGACGGAGGACTGAATTATTAAAGAAAACCTATTTTCGCTAGAAAACCATGCCATTGTGCGCGCTGCGGCTATATACCGAGGTGCAAGCGCTTGCATACGCGGGAACCTACTTTATTTTTGTTTTGCTGTAGAGAAATGTCGAGGTGCGCCAAGGTCCTTGTAATTGAATATTTTAAGGTGCTTTCGCAGAACCTGCTCCTAGTCTTTTTTGCTTCTTTCTTTTTTTTAGCCTGCGGAAAAGAGAGTAGTAGGCCTTTTCTCAACCTGACCGCTAGAGAGAAAAGTTCATCGTTGCACAGTTTTTCTCTATGGTGCTTCGTTCGATAAGTATACCTTGCCCGCTAAGATTTCACTCCAGATTTACTAAAGACGAAAACTGGTACAACTTTTTATCGATTGCTTTTTTAAATCATTTCATTTTACGAGTTGCTTCAACCATTCACGATCGAATTATTTTTAAACTTCTCTTTAAGAAAAGGCCTTTTCTTGGAAAGTATATACTTGTACTTTTACATTTGTCAAATTGGGAAATTTATTTGTAGTACTTTTCGACAGGAGTATATGGATGTAGCTTATTGTATGTGAAGTTTTACGCTCAAGCAAAGCGAGATCGAAATGTCATATGATCAAATAATCTACTTAAGTACTAGTTTCGAATCGTATTTTATATCTTGAGTGTGCAAAAATCATACCATTAATGGTCGTTGCTGCTTTGATAAAATTTTGTTTTCAAAGTACGTCCTAGTTGTCGGCCATGCTGATTCTACAAGTTCCATATTGTTACTATAGTTCTTTTCGTGTACAAAGTGTATGAATAATAAGACAGCTTTAACAGTGAGGTTATTCACAGAGGTTTTCATGATGTCTCTACACACAACTTTAGTGTAGGCCAAGTAAGCCTCGTGTGCTTGATATAACCGCTCAATACTCTTCTTATAGCCTCTTTTTGATCGCTGATTAAAATAAATTATATATCTGATTACATGAATGACCTTCCTTTCGTATTTTTAACAATAGAAAATTCTGTTACCATTTTATCCTCTATCACTTATATTATCGTACGACAATTTAAAAGTGGAATGAAAACTGTGATTTTTAAACGCTTTTGTTTTAGTGATTTTGTTGTATGTAAAAATCGTAGTAGGACTATCATAGCAGGTACTAAAATCTTTCAGCGGCGTACTTTTATGCTCATAAATCATTTTGACAAAGTTACGGCTTTGAAATAGTCGGTTAAATGATTTTTGATAGTTATTAATGCCTATGTACATTTTCTAAAGTAAAATTTAATAAAGATAAATTTTCTTTTTCGTAATGTATTCAATCTGATGTCAGTATTAAAAATTGCAAACGCCACTTTAAAATACTAATGTATACATTGAGCAGGGTAGCGCGTTGTGTAAGAGGCGATACCTTTGCATAATTTGCATTCCAACAGTTCTGCATGATATACATATTACGTATTTTTACGGCATAGTCAACCTTATTATGTTTTACTCGTTTTACTCGTAATTAGAAAGTTTTCGTAGGCGGGGAAATGCAATCTACTTACCGTTCGTCCGCTTGGCGAATCTATTAGTATAATTAGATATAATAAACACCTATCTTACAGTAGTGTATGGTAGCTACTAGCCGGAGGAAGAAAGGCTAATTTCACTCGTCGAAAAAGTGTCTTTCCGCTACCTATACAGCCAAACAGAAAAAATATGTCGATAAGAGCACTTTCATTCTAGGAACCTTTTCGACAAACCTTTTACCACTTGCAATTTCAAATTTTTGATAATACATTAGTGCATATTCAAAGAGATACGACTATTTTCATTTGACATACATGTCTCGTATAAATTCTATCTTATTTTTCGATTGATGTAGTTTTTTTATATACTGATAACTTTTATTTTTTAACAATTGATACAAATTTTGCAACGATTGTTATAGATTTTATAGAAAAATAATACTTGTATATTGACGTATTTGCTAAGGTAAAAGGAAAGACGGTCGTAGCTCGTGAATTTTAATTTGCAGAGGAAACCTATAAAATTAATACCAATATTTGGAGCGTGAAAAGTCGTTTAATTAAAAAAACTCTGACCTCCTTTCTTGTAAGGAAAGTTTAAGAAAAAGATCGATGAAATTTAGCTGAATATTAAACAACTAAGGCTGTATATGTAGGACGAATTTAAATAGTTTAAATTTAAATACTTTTGTTGAGCCGTTATCTTAAATTTTCAAAATTTTTCAACGCTTTCCGCCGTGTTATCGTCTGAGATTTTGCATACATCAAAACCTCGAGTAAAGAATAGAGAAAATACGGCGACACCTTGTCTCAACGCGCCTGAGAGCACGGAGCGTGTGCGCTGTGTCTCTGGTATTATCGCCCGCTTTCGCTCGCGCGCAATGAATCTTTATGACGCAACAGCTTGCATTATCCAGAACAATTTCGGGTAATACAATCATCCTTTAAACGCGCTGTTCGCGCTCGCGCGCCGGGGGATTTAACCGCGGCGGCAAAATTGCTCGGGGCTACGGATGTTGCCGTCCCTTGCCCGCGTGCACTTCGAGCCGGAATTAACAAGGGCTTGCATTCGCAATGTGGCCAGCTCGGGCCCTTATTTTTCGCGCGCCAGCGCGTGACACGATGTGAGCGCAGGGCCACTGGCTTTTTCACAGCTAAAATGTTTTCACAGTGGAGCGCGCGTAGCTGTGATTCTATTAGATTCAAGCCTGAATCGATGCCTTTTTTGCGCCTTAAAAGCGTTAATGGATTTCAAAGTGGCGCTAAGGGGGTTTTCAACCTTTTATTTATTATGGTGCACGCAGTATCTGAAATACTTGTTACACTTTCTTTTTGGATTGTTAGTTTTTATTTTAAAAGGGGTCATTGCAGGATTTATGTCTCATTATTTATTGCACAGTCCATTATTTTTCTAAAGCACTGGGAAAACTATGAATAGCATTGGAGCTATGATGAGTTGAAATTTAACGACCTTAACGACAAGATATTAGGCGCCATTCGTTCGAGTACATAAAACTCTCTTTATAAATTCACCTCATTTCTCGGATAAAAAGCGCACTATAACTCTTAAAATAATTAAGTAAAAGGCGGAATAGTCGCATTAAAAATGCAACGAATCGATTTGAAGGAAAAGCTATTTTCCCCCACGCGCAGGATGATAAGGAAAGTTGCGCTCCCGAGACTTTATCGATTTGGAATTTCTCCTCAAACTGGCATTAATAAATCCCGAGCATTTAATAACTAGAAAAATTTTGCGCTCGTTACGTCCCGGCGAGCTGAAATACCGTAACGCGGCTGCGGCTTTACGAGGCGCAGTAAAAAGATCCGATAGTGGCTTATAAAGAAGATTGAGCTTTACACGCCGGGAGAGGTCGTCTCGACGGATGCTCCCAACGTCCCGCTAATTACTTCAATTTTTACAATCGAGCTCGCTGAAAGAGCTTACTTTAGCTTTCGCCTCTTCGACGTCAAGTGCTAGTTTTTGCGAGGCCTGAATAATTCGCGCTTGCCAGGCAAATCGAAGCTTTCCACCGGCCAACAGAATGAGAGCATTCCAACTAGCGTGGCCGGTGACTTGACTTGATGCTCTGTCCGGTAAATATTTTATCCGGCGTCCTGTGAAAAATGCATTATCACCCATTCCAGGCGATCCTGCTCCCGAGCTCAGCAGTGGCAATGACGTAATGAAGATTGAAATATTTTTTTCCACTATTACTACTAACAGCGTTATGAAAACAAGATCAACAATGGAAATGGACAAAATTTATATTTTATTGTAACAGACTAACAGAACGTTCGTTTTGCAATACCGCACAGTTTAGTCTTCCTGTGGTTGTAATAAATTTTTCGCAATTCTCCGACTTTGTAACTACTTTAGCTTTCAACTTCAAAAGAAAACAACAGTGAATTTAATTATGGGCATCATTTGTTGCTTTGAAATAAACTCGTGTTTTCATTACTTGTAATTTTCTAAGTTATTAAATTTTTGTATAGCTACACATTCAACATTTTTTTGCTTCTCTTTTTGGACACTTAATTATCGGCGCCGTAATATACTGTACAACAATTTCGGCCGTAATTCATATAGTGGCATAAAAATGTTAAGTTTTAAAGGTGCACTAAATTTTTCAAACTCACATTTTTGAGAAGGGAATAAAAAATATGCTACCACATATTCATACCACCACACCCAAAAAACTCTTTCAACACAAATAAAATACGTTCGACGCCAATACATCATCAGCACAAGTGTAAAAACGGCCGGAGAAAAACTTGAGTCTGCGCATGGCTATCTAAAATTCCATCCTGCGGGTGGCGAAAAACCGATACGCGCTTTGCGTAACGCAGTTGCACACGCGGAAATAGCCGCAATCGGGCAACAGGGATATTGTCGCTTGCGGAAACGGCGAAGAGGGAGAAAGGAAGGGCGGCGATAATGTGTCGCGCGCTAATTTCATCGGCAAACAGCTGGGACAAAGGCAAAGGACATCGAGCAAAGACGGAGCGACGAGGAAGAGAAAAAAAGAAGCGTAGCAGCTCTTGGGCGCGTATTGTTTCAGCGGTTATGATAAGTATAACGAAAGGCCGGCCGCGGGCGAGGAGAGGCAATTTCGAGAGTGACTCATCGGAGCGTCGCTTAGCTGCGGCGCGCAGCGCGCCTCGGCTCTATACACACGCCAGCGGCTCTTTCGAGAGGAGTTCGACGACCCTGAACCACCTCGTCACTCTCTTGCTCTCGCTCGCTCGCTCGCGCTCTCCCTCGTGCGCTGCAGCCTATGCTACCTTTTACTCGCGCGCTGCTGCGCCGCCGAGCGCTGCAGCAGCGCTTGCCAGGAGGAAGGATCATCGGCTCTTTACGTCCTCGCGACGATCGTTAGCTGGAAGCCGATCTTTAAGGTCCCGCTTCGCTACCATTCCCAGCTGCGTCCGTGACGAGTCGGCTGAGAATACTTACCTATCTTCGTCTCAACAAAGTATCCGCTGCTCAGCTGCGAGCACCGTCGGATGGAGTCATAGACCAAATGTTCTTTCCTGAAGTATGATTTTCTAAGAAATTAAATATTTCGTTACACTTGTGTATCTTTGAGATATTATAGAATTTAATGTTTCTTTAATCCGAATATAAATTGTTTTCTACCATGACAATTTTTGTTGGACATTTGGTACGCTTATACGTGATAACTAAAGTAATCAATATGATCATGCGAGTATGTTAAGAGTATTATTTTGTACATTGATTGACGTTGAAGGACACTATCTGATATGTAAAAATTTTGCCACTGATGTAATTTATACTTTTTTCTACATCACGAGTGTAAATACTCGTAAAAACAGCTGCTAGTATACCTACGTCATAGACTAAACTCTCTATAAAATTCTTAAGTAATGGCAATATGAATAAATTAGGAAAAAGAGTTAAAATATTTGGTATATCTGTCGAGCGATCTCATGCAATATATCTACAAGCTCGTTAATTACGCGTAGAGGATTAACGTTTGAAGAATATTTATGCTCAGCGTATTGAACGTATAAAATATTGAAGCAATGCAATATTTAAAAATTACAATATGTATAAAAAATTACTTGATCAAGTGACTCTTACACGCAACTTCGCAATTATAGTTACAACACACAAGAACATTACCACAAATATTATTTTTCCTGCCTCTCTATGCAAGAATTGGATAATTATTCTTTCTCCCGCAATCATAGAATTAGAAATATAATTGTCTGCAATAAATTTTGTTTAAATGCGATTTAAATTGGCTTCGGTGGTCCTTTTCTTCACAGAGTTTCATAGTTGAGGCAATATAATAAAGGATTATTACCGCTAATGATTCTCTTTTAAAATTTCGTACAAAAGCATTCTAATATTCTAAGCGTGTTACCCTCGCGTTCCCACAAAAAGTATTTTTACTTGTTATTAATGAATTTGTGGAAAAATAAATATATACATGTGACTCGAGCATTCCCTTTGTAAAAATGTGAAATTCAAGAGAAAAGTCCAAACATCCGGACAGAAAATTCCAGCGCAATCGTCGAAAGCATCCGCGAAAAGTTTGAGCGCAAGCTCAGGAGCGTAGCAAAGCCAGTTATAAAGAGCAAACACGGCAACGAAATTCTCAATTTGGCGAAAAGTTTGGAAAATCCAATTCCCCGGGGGTCTTTGAACTCGCAAGGCGATTTTCGGAAGATCGCTCAAAGCCCGCCGCCGCTCGCCGGCAAAGGGAGCCTCGTTGTTTTCTCGCCGGAGAGCCTCCGCCTCCGCCCGATGCGCGTCGCCGCGTCTGGAGAGATCGCGATGCCCGCAAAAAGAGGCGCGCGCTCACTCGGGAAAGCGGCCGAGGAGAAAGAAAATCCGAGCGCTCGACTCTCCGCGCGGCCGCGCGAGCGCGAGAAAGGGGGGACTTTTGAAAAGGCACTCTTGCGCCGTGCACGCACAATGCCGTGAGAAGTATTGACGGGCCGCGGCACACACGCGAATATTCCTCGGCGAGACTGAGAGCCGGATTCTTGCGGCCCGCGCGCGCTGCTGCTGCTTTTTTTCGGAGCATCTTTGTTACCGCCTTTTTGGCGGTTTACGTGCCATTGTCGATTTGGAATTTCTGCTTTTTCTTTTCTCTCAACAGCTCGGCGCTTAGCTTTTTCTCACTCTACTTATTCACCAGAACTTTGCCTACTTTGCTGCTTTTATCGGTGACTGTTACTTTATTTATCAAGGATAAATACTTTTGTTAGCATATCAGCTACAAAGCATTCTAAAGTCAAAACAAGCAAAAATTATGCAAACGTTGTTGGGTAATTGAAACCCCAACTTTGAGAATTTTTATTTACATTGTTTCAAATGCAAAACTTTATTTCGTTGACGCAAGAATTTCTTGCACGGGTATGTATACTACTGCAGCATTGAAATTCTATTGAGCGAGCTATTTTCTTCTGGTGATTGTGCGATATGTGAAAGTGAACTGTGTACAGATTTAAAGGTTGAAAGATAGGAATTGTCCGTGGTACTCTTTCTCTCGTGTTTATGAAAAGAATTTTTGCAATTATTTAAATGCGTAATTCTCAGGCTTTAAAATAAAATTTAATATAGAGCAAAATTTTATGCTTTTATGAACCCTGAAAAACCATTTCTCCCGCACGGGATAAAAGCGGGTTTGTCATCAAGTATCATCTCTTTTTATTCATTTAACATAAAATTTAATTTTTTTATGTACACTTTCGTGTTCAGTTCGATAGAGTCCTAATTTTAAAAAAAGTTAAAGAAAAAGAGAAATTCAAAATTCATTTTCTGTTGTTATAAAATATTCACATTTCCTTCCATACAGTGCATTAAATATGAAACATAAGATAATGGTCGTATTAGGTGGAAGTAATAAAAAGGCTGAGGTAAAACTTTAATTAAGAGTTTATATATGTATACAGTTTTAGAACTTCCATACACTCATTGAAATGATAGCCCGGAATAATATTTAAATGTTCGATCTATTAAGGAGAAACAACAAGCTTTAGTAAAATTGTATTATATAAAAAGCGAAGACTGTTATTAGGAACGATGAAGCACAATGATTGCA
This sequence comes from Torymus tubicola, assembly GCA_035583055.1. Classification (NCBI taxonomy): domain Eukaryota; kingdom Metazoa; phylum Arthropoda; class Insecta; order Hymenoptera; family Torymidae; genus Torymus; species Torymus tubicola. Next base: position 19,147,191 of record JAWWEQ010000010.1, on the reverse strand, counting down.
TTCGTTAAATTGACCACCTTAAATTCTCAGTCGCTGTACCATTAAGTTATTTAAACAAGCGCGGCGCTTCTGCGAACACAACACGTCGAGCGCGCTCTAGTCGCTAAACTTTGTTCACCTTTTCTTTCTCCAGAGTCTCGACTTTCAGGGAACGCGAAAGTTTTGACGCACACACATGCTCGCGCGTGCTACGAGCTGCGGGGAAAAAGTTTCTCAAACTCGCCTTCAGCTAATCAATAGCACAAACAATCCTAGACGCGCGGGGAGAGGGAGCGGAGAAAAAGGCCAAGGCAGCCGATTCTCGCGAAACAAAAGTGCCTATTACACGGCGAGCGGGAGCGAATAAACAGAAGCAAAATTTCCCATTTGAATGGCGAGACACTCTTCCCACCCCCCCTCTTATATATACGCGTGCTTCTTTCGACCGTCCCGCCCCGAGGCGATATAGCGCGCTCCGAGTCTCTATATAAGAGCAGATAGAGCATAAGGCGTCGCTGCGGCTTATAAAGAGCTTCCCTCATTTGTACTCAGCGCTCGTGTGCTCTTTCTCCCTCTCTCTCTCTCTCTCTCTCACTCGCTCCGGGTAAGTATAACGCTCGGCAGCGCGAGACCTCCTACATATACCTATATGCGTGCACGGTGCGAGCCTTACTTGGTAGTAAAGAGAAAAAGGAATAGGGGAAGAATGGGAGAGAGATAACGCCAAAGAAGGGGGAGAGAAAAGGAGAGGATAACGGGATAGATTTAGGGAGTGGGCGCAGGGCTGACACAAGCCTATAAGGTGGACTGTAAGCTTTCCGGGGGGCTTTTCTTTACCGTGCGTCGTGGTTTTCTGCTTCAAACGCTCTTGATAAAACACGTGTAATTCTATCCCAATTTATTTCGAATTTTTTACTTTATTACGGATGTGAAGTTAAAAAATAAATGCATACGGAAACTGCATCGCGTCGCTCTAAAATAAAAATAAAAAGAAGCTTTACACTGTCAAAATCGCATAGCCGTATTGACACTCCATTCGGCTTTTACGATGACAAGAATTTTATTGCCACAGCTCGAAATTTAGTGTTCGGTATCTCCTGAACTTTGCACAGTCGTAAAACACGATTTACTGATTATTTTACAGTAACACGAAAGAAGTTCTTTCAAACATTTCAAGTACATTTAATGAAATAACTTACTTATTATACTTTAATAAATATACTTATTATACGTGATTGAAATGAAGTAATTTATGGTAGTAAAAATTATGCTTAATTTCGTTAACGAAGCAAACGAAGAATCGGAGATAAAAATGCCGTAAGACATTAGGATTCTCGAAAATTGAGAGAATGACGTTACTCGTCTTTCCAATGAATGACAATCAAATTACTTGATTCAGAGTGCATCCAATTTCAAATCTGCAGAGTGAAACTCACGTCACGGTAACAGAAGGTATAATCAATTTAAATTCTTGGGTGATTACATACTCGGGTTTCCATTTTGACATAAATTAAACTAAAATCTTTTAGAATTGAACAATCGTTTTGATAGAAAAAAGTAGCCAATAATAAAAAGATATTTGTTTTGACAATTCTCGAATGCTAGTCGACTGACTTTTCAATCCGAATATCAACAATATCAGTATCGCTGGCATTGAAGCGGCTGTAAGCGGATCCGTGCAATTTACACTCATTATTAAAGTTGAATTCGGCACTGAAAAATGTAGAGAGCGGGCCGTAAGAACGTTAGGGGGTTATGGAACAGAGCAAAACACGCGGGGATGGCGCGCGACTTACAGTGGCAGAATCGCGGCTGAGGAAGAGGAGAGGGAGAAGAAGAAGGCCGGAATCATTTCTCGGGCCATGAATAATAAAGTGATCGGCGTGCGCGCTCACCTACCCGCCGGCCGAGTCGGGCCAGACTTGCCGTCGCCAGTGACAGGCTGTGCGCGCCCGACCTTTTCTCTCTCTCTCTCCTTCTCTTACCCTCCCCTCCAGCGCTGTCGCCCTCGCCTCACTCTGGCTTTAACCTCACGCGCGCGCTCGCGCCTTAACGACGCCGGCGACGACGGCGACGACTCGTCTTTGTGGCTTTTCAAGCTCCCTCTCTTTGTCGCAGCACGACGAGGTTCGTGTGGCTGCAGCTCCTCGTGCTTTGCGCTGGACTTCAGAATTTTGCGAGCAAAGTGCAATAATAACGCAGCTTATAAACATATTTCTCGATGCAAATCGTTTCGATTTTTGTTGGATCGGTCAATCCATTTGAAACGTCAATCCTATGACATATTTTTACTGTGTAACCAAAAATGCAAATTAACCGTAATGACCCAATTTTCGTTTTAACTATCAAACGAATAATTAATTTAGATATTTGAAGAAAGATAATACTTACGTCAAGTCATCGAAACAGCGCAAACATATGTAGGTGAAAGCGTAATTATGCTCAATGTTCATGTATTAAATGCCCCTTTTTACAATGCTATACAGCAATAGAAGAGAAGCGGGGGAGAAGTAAAATTTAACCGGAAATTGCCTTGAAACACGAGTCGTTCGGTTGAAGAAACAATTTACATATAAAGCTAATGATTTACATGAAAAGCTAGATGAAATCATCAGAGGTACGCACGCATTTCGAGTCGAAGTAGGTAAATAGCCTCGAATAACGAAGCGGCATGTGTGCGAGTCGATAATTGGAGCTGCTCCTCGCCCCCACGTATATACGCGTATAAAGACTACGGCGCGCCATACGTTTGTACGTTTTCGAGCGTGCGGTGGACGAGCCATTCCGCGGTGGCTTGAGGCTCTTTCCACATAAGGACGCCGAGCTGCGCACACTTAGACTGTGGCTCGAGCTTAACGATTAGCGCCTGCTCCCTCTCGCTCTCTCTCCCTGCGGACTTGTGCGCACTGTGCGTACAGCGCCTGTCGGAGTTTCGGTGTATCGGCGGCTTGCGCGTATATACGGACTTTTGTTTCGCCTCGGCCGTTCTCGCGGCTTCTCACGCGCTGCCTGCACGTATGGCTTTCTGCAGGGGGGCATACATGTACACACACACATAAATATAGACGGAACGTGTACGTACAGTGTGGAGTGGCGCGCGGGCGAAAGTTTCGCTCTGGGGCGCGTGCGCGCGCGCTCCTTTCGCTTTGGGCGGCTCGGAAAGGGGGAAGAGAGAACAAGAGGGGAAGAGGAAGAGAGAGAAGCGCTGAATGGCATCCGAACACGTAATTGTTCCGAGTGTTTTAATTAGCGCGAATAATACATGGCGCTATAATACGAAAGCGCATTACACGCCTTTGGTCAAATGGCGATTCGAGCGCCCGAGCAGAAAGCCCTTCTTTATGTGGGGCGCGTATCAAGTGGCCCTCTCTCATTCTTATTCCCGTTCCCATTCTCTTATAGTCCCCACCTTGAATTATATTCGTATAACATGTTTATTACTGCGCGCTAACGAGTTGATCGACTCGCTCGTATTTTCTTTACTAGAGCGAGTGTGTACATTTTGTTCCGTGTCATATCGATAGTTATTGAGTTTCTGTGTCATTTGTATTCGTGTACTATTACTAGATAAGTTTCCCGTTCTATTGATATCATAAATACTTTTATGTCTTTTCCTGACTATAAATGATTTTTGGCCGATTTGATAATATAATTTATTCATTTGATAAATCAGGAAATCCCTTTCTTCATATGCTTTAGGATTTATATTAAAAAAAAATCTCTAGATCAAAATATATACCTTTGCTTCTAAATAAAAGATTCTAACGCTTTGTACACGCGAGTTTTACGCTTTTTCCGTAAAAAAAGACTGTTATCGAAATAAAGATCTACCTAGCGACTGATTCAGGCAGGAGGTTTATTTTAATATCACTGTGATTCATTCCACATACACGCATCGGGTTATTGAACAGAATTTTTGCTTATAGCAATCCGCTAAAATATAATATTTATTATATAAACGATGCAAGTTTTTTTTATAAATCTTCCAACAAATGCGTGAATCTAAAAGTATGTCTCCACTATAGAGATTGTAATGAGAAATTTGAAACTGTGTTAGGCTACATAAAGTAAAATCAGTTCTTGAGAACCTCGGCACGAAGAATAGGAAAGCAAATATAATAGTGCATAATGGGCTGGGAAGTGGCATTGTTGTTCGCGAAGTAGATAACAGCTGCAGGTTAGGTAAGCCGTGCGCGTTTAATTCATTGCGAGTTGTCGAGAAAGGAAAAAACATCACACATCAGCGCGATTCATCCTCCGCTTCCCCGCGTTCTGAAAGGGCAGGCTCGTTAAAAAAACGGGGCCTCGCGAAATCCGCCTCTGGCTGAATTTGCATGATCGCGCGCGTTAAGGCCTCGTTGTCGGCTCGTCGGATGCATCGACGTACGCAGCGCGGGGGAGTGTGTGTGTGCATAGTGCTCGACACGGCCGCGTAGTAGGAGCATGGCAGCACTCGGAAGAGAGGAGAGGCAGTTGGCATGCGAGCGGAATAGCGTTGCCACACAACAGAGAGCCGCAGCGGAGGTATCAATAATAAAATCGCGCGAGGTCAAATCAATTGTAATGTACGACGCGCGCTCTGTGTGTATAGTATATATATAAGCGACGACAGCGCTACACTCCGACTCCTTCATTCTTTCTGCTGGCTCCCTTTTCGCGCAGGCGCTCTGTGGCCGCTCGGCGACGTCGTGACGACGACGCAGATAATAATAATATATATAGAGCCGCAGAGCAAAGCTCTGAAACCTCTGGCTTTGATAATTATATTTTTCATCGCGCAAGCCTACCGCCTCGAGTGCTACACCTGCGCGCGGATCCTTCTCTCTTTGTCGCTCGCACACACTCGTTGTTGTTGCTGCTGCTGCAATATATATACGTGCTGCTGTTGCTATAGTAGTACAGTAGGCCGCCCTCGAAAGACTCCGCGCGCGGCACTTTATGATATTGTGCCCAATTAAAGACGTGTGAGCGCGCGAAGCGCGTCGTATAATGATGTCATGTGCATTTCGCCCGTCCTAGAAACTCGCGGGGATCCTCTACAGCTCGCTACTTACGCGCCCGCGGTATAGGTATTAGAGACATTATACCGCTGCGCGTGTTAATTAAATCTTTCTCGGCTTCTTTATTTTCCGAGCTTGCATGTGTATATATGCGCTCATGGTCCGCGTTACTGGGAGCTCGCGCACGGTGCGGTCTATAGCCATCACGAGCTCGCTATTCGTGTGCCATTTACAGCTATTAGGTGTACTGCATCGGGCTCGAAATCCACCGAACGAGGCGTACACAGCTCGAAAATTAGTAATAATGTAAAAAAAGAAAATAATAAAAATGATTGAATAATACAGGCACGAGGAGATCTGGCGCGGCATTAAGGAGTGAGAAAGAATTAAAGCACCGTTGAACAAGGTTTTTCAAGGTAGCGTCGCTCTAAGCACTTACTCAGCGGGACGGCGGCGGCACTTCATCTTCGGGCTCCCTCCTTCCTTGACGAGCTAAGCAAAAACAAACAAAGAGCAGAATCTAGACTCTGCTCCCCAGCTACGCTCTGCTCGACTTTTCCCCCCGATGACAACATAATAAGATCGCTGGAAAGCGAGCGCAACAATTACCGACTTCAGAGTACGTGCGGGAGAGGGCGAGAGGAGTAGAGAGAGGGAGAGAGAGATACTCCTTTTGCGGAACGAGCCACGAACGAGCTGACGCGCGCGCGTTGCGCTATAGGGACATGTTAGGAACGAGCGCGGCGCGAGCTTCCGGCCGAGCGCACCGAAGAGCGTCGAGCGTGCTTCCGTCTCTCCTCTCTCTCTCTCTCTTCCTCGTTCCCGAATGCGTGAAAAATAAAGCGCCGGAGCTCGGCTCCGATAACCAAGCGCACGCTCCTGCACCGGTCACTGTGCTCGCTTTTCGTCCGGCTTTAAAACCAACACGCCTTCGCAGCGCGAGCGCGCTCCACATAATAAACCGGAAGTTTTATTGCGATCGCGCGTGGAATCTACCTCTTGTTTTTTCACTCCCTCTATCTATCTCTCTTCTCTCTTTTTTTGGGTGAGAGGTTACAAAAAAAAAGCCGGCGGAAGGTATCTCATTTCCTTTCTGGGGGGCCTTAATTAAAAAGTCGTGCAGTGATTCACCGCGGGTTTGTATGCGTGTATGCGCCGTAAGTGTGTTTGTCTTCTGTTCTCGTGACACTTTGAAGGGCTTAGGAACGCGGCAATTTCCATGCTCTTTGTGTGCGTTATACCGTTTTAATTTGCTTGCGCTGATGTCTCCGCGTTTTGGTACGCCGAGCAGCGAGATTGCTCTATTTTTCACGAGATTTCATAGTCGCTTTAATCTTCTCCCGCGTGTTTTTGATGACGAAACGGGAACTATGATCATTAAAATTTATAATTATGTAGACAGACTCACCTGAAACTAAATTCAGAATATTCTAGTAAAAATTCTTTATCCCTGCGCGCTCCTATCCGGCTAGAGCATCAAATATACAGCCAGCTTATAAATTGCGAACTATCGCTAATGAATAATTCATAAATAATAGCTGCTACTGCTGCTGCTATGTGTAAAGAGTTTTATAAAAAAGAGTAAATTGCCAGATATTATTTAATACAGCAGCAGTAGCAGCAGAGCAAGGAAGTAAATTATCTCGGACGCTTAAGTATCCGTTAATTAGCATGGCGGAGCTGGAGTAGTTGTTCTCAACTAACAAACCCAAGAGTCTTGACTGATAAAAAGTCCAACTAGGGAGGATTTAAAAAGAAACGTCAAACTCGATTGGACCTGGTAGTCGACTGAAAGGCAACTAATAACAGCATTAGAGGGGAAGAATATCGATGACTGTGTAACCGAGGACTTTTAAACAGTCCTGCCCCCCTTCGACCTAAGTTGATTAAGTAAATGAATTAACCGCGAGCGCGCGCTCGCAGGAGGTAAAAAAGCCCGCAGGGGCAAGAGCGAAATATCGCTTTTATTAATTCCACAATCGGTTTTACCGCGCCGATTACAGCGGTAGCTCCCTCCTGCAGCTCTCCTTTTCTCCGCAGCCGCGCTCGCTGGCGTTTCTTTAGCGCCCGGCAATTACCTTAATTAACCGAATTAACGTTGCCCTTCCTTCTTCTGTGCTTTCAGGTGCGCACCTTGTTCGTCAGTGGCTTGCCGATGGATGCCAAGCCGAGGGAGCTCTATCTCCTTTTCAGAGCGTACGAGGTTAGTCTGCGATTCCTGCACACAACACCAGCCGCCACTCAGGGGGGAGAGAGAGAAACAAAAAACGACGCACTTTCTCTCTCCCTCCGTCGCTATATATCCAGTCGAGTGCACCGGCGCCCTTCGTCTCCACCGCACACTTCCCCTCCCAACCTTTCAATTAAAGCATATGCTTCTTTTTTGCGCGAGTACTTTATTTTGGCGCAGCTCGATTTCACGCGGTGCGCGCTATTCGACGCTGATTTTCATTTTATCTCTGTTTTGTTTTGCTTGATTCGTAGACGCGCGATGGCACCGCGGATGGTGTGTACACAGGGAGAATCATTGACGGCAATGAAAATTTTAACCGCGGTAGTCCCCTAGAAAGCACTGAGACGTGACGTATTGTTGTCGACACTGCACGTCACTCTGTTAGCTTACAATTACAACTTGTGTGAAATGTTTCGAAAAATATTTAAATACACCTATAATTTTTAGCTTTATTTACAACCTCTTTTACTTTAATAATAATTTTACTAGTCTTATACAAATATCGAGATTTCTTTGCAAATTATCTCTGTTACATCGCGTTTTGTTGTCGTTTCCGAAATTGATTGTTTGAAATTAAAGAATTTTCGGATTTCATATCAAAGATATCACAAAGCTACGCACCTTGTTCACGAATATCATTAAAAAAAAAACTTGTTCGTTCATATTTTGCAATTCAATGCATTTTAATGCCATTGATGCTGGATTTTAAATACTAAAATTCATTCCCCCTTTCGTTTAATAATGCTCGATACACTTCTTTATTTCACAGGGATACGAAGGCTCTCTGTTAAAAGTCACGAACAAAAATGGAAAAACAGCTTCGGTAAGTACATCAACATCTTTTTTTTCATTTTCACCTCCCGCTATAGCTCTCACTATACTACATATTCTGCGAACATATATATATTTAAAGTTAATTATAAAGTTGTAGTAAAATATTGATTTTCCACTGCAAGAGCTATTTATTAATTTCAAAGTCATTATTCTGCAATACTATAGGCAAACGTAAAAGTATATTTTATGTGTGCTCAAGTTATTCTTTATTTATGGAAGCTAAAGCCTTTGCCGAGCGATATTGATTTTCAAACGTTACGGCACATTTCACAATGCGAGAAACAATAGAGACGCGGGCAGCTATACCTGTATCGAGGTAATATTACGAGTGAGGCGAAGGCGAAAAAGAGGAAACAGGGAGATAAGAAAAAAGCTATCGGGAAGAAAGGGCATAGGGTTTTATCTCGTTGGTATGGAGTAGAAATAGATCCGACACGGTAAACAAAAATAGAGGTGAAAGCCGCGGCAGGAGGAAAGGGCAATAGGCTTTCGATTGTTTCGCTGTGGCTTTCGTTTTTTGCGGCAACGCGCGCGCACTGCCGGCGGTGGGAATACATATTTTTTCGAGCTGTAGCAGCAGCGAGTCGACGGTGGCTTGCGGCGGAGCGGACGGGCCGTTTAGCCGCTATAACGCCGCTGGCAGTGCTAGGTACGGTACTGAACGAATCGATACTCCGCGGCGGCGGTACGACGTCGCCCCGCCGCCCCGCCGCCCCGCCGCCGGCACCGCCGCCTCGCGCGCGCGATTCGATCGGATTTTCCGGAATCACTTTCCGCCCGTCGAGTCTCACTCGCCTGCTCTATAGGCGGTAGGTGCACACGCGATTATTCGACTGTCAGGCGAGTGCGCGTAGAATTGGCCCGCGCGATGCATTAGAAAAATGCGCTTTTCGCCACTATTCCATAAGCGAAAAGTCTATTTTTTCGCCTTCCCGTCCACGCGGTAGGCGAGGGTGCGAGCGAGCCACCAGGAAAGAGTTTTCAAATATTCAGCAAGATTGAAAAACGAATGACTAGGTCGAGAGATACGGAGTGTAATAATAGATTTTGCGAAATTCCCGTACTCCTATATACCGCCCCGTATTCACGATTGCATTTTTGACAAGGGCTTAATTATTCAGCGCGTTGCTTTTCCATAATCAAACTGGCGGATTGGATTTTTTTTCATTTACCAAGCAACAGATCTATTTTCTGTTTTATTTACCGAATTTAACGACAATTTCAAGCGGCATTTATTTTATACGCGACTAGTCATAATGAATATTATTTCAAGTCAATACGCTGAGCTAAAATATATAATCAATAAATTGTAATTTCGATTACCACAATTATAGTCACAAAACGTAGAAGGTATAATTACACTGAGAAAAAGTTAAAAGAATACTCCCTTTGTAGAAATGCTTTTGTTTACTTTTTAAAGTAAAAGCTTTACTTTTATTGCATTAACACTTATTTTACTTTATATAAGAAACGACTAAAATTATTCTTAAAACATTCTGTTCACAACTTATAGTCTTTAAATATTTAACTATTGGTTACTCAATCCATAGGTCGATATATTACACAAATAACGTTTATTCTTCTCTTTTTTCATAAATAGAAAAGTACATCATTATAATGATGAGAATAAGTAAAATATTTATTAATGTACGAAATACTCTGTCCGAAAGATTTTCCTTTGATACAAGAATCTAGTTGAGAAAAAGGTTTCTTCTGGCTCCAAAAGATCTTGAGCACAAAGTACTTTTCTCAAACGTGTAGTACAGAAAACTTTGAAGTCTAACTTAAAAGAATATCCTCTTGATTCAAAACAAAATACTGATTCTCAGTGTAACAAAGATATACAATTTAACCGATAAAGAATAGTTAGTTAACAAAACTGACGTTATTATGACTAAATAGGCGTGAAATGGAAAATCAATTGTGCCTTAACACGTACGTCATTGCGAAAACAAACCTTTTAAAGTATTCAGTAGATTTAAAATAGACAAGATCGGGTATGGCTTAAAATGATACCGATTCGTTCATTGATGTATAAAATTTTTTCGAACAGTATCGATTATTAAATTATATTGATAATAAACTATAAAAATACATATCATTTACCATCTTTGTAAGAGTTTTTGATCTTCAACAAATGCTGTTACTTATATTTATACATTTTCGTATATCTCCATTATTTCATTGTCAGAATCATTATGCCGCGCAAATGTTATCTACTGATTTGTAATTTTAATTATTATATTAATTAGTATATAAGTAACAGCATGTGAATATTATTAAATCGCTTTATAACCAAAGCGAAATACCATCGCCTGGCAGTAAAAAAGAAAAGGATGAAGAACGAGTATTATTTTTGTCATTTCAGCCCGTGGGCTTCGTGACTTTTCACACGAGAGCTGGTGCTGAGGCTGCGAAACAAGATTTACAGGTAAACTTCGTTTATGATACATCTCCCTACCGTAATAATAATTATTGTCGACGACTCTTAAGCGAAATGCTCAACAATAATGCATAACACAAAAAGTCGTTGACGAATGATAATCAAACTTTGCCTACACGTCAGAGTTCAACTTTTGAGGAAAAAGACAGGAAAAAACAATAGAGCCCCTTCGAGTTTTTCTCCGCGTAGATAAGACGCGTCCGTCAATTGTGCGCTGAACACGTGCTAACTCTTTTCTTTCTTTCTGTCCCCTAATTCCTCACTCCACTTCCGCCATTCCGTAGTTATTTCTTTAATTTCCTATACTATTCAAACTTCTGTATCTCCAGCGTAATAATTTTTCTCCTGTCTGTCTCTTAGTTAGCCCAATTCTCATTCCAAAACTCTGTCTTATTGACTATATAGCCGGCACGGGTTAATGATGCTACACAGCTACTTTTGAAAATAATTTGCTCCCTCTACCCTTTTACATGGTTCTAACAAAGAATTTTTAACACCAACTGCAAGATTTCTCTTATGCAACTTCAAATGAAATAACTATATGAATGGAATAATTTTTAAAACATTAATTAAGAATGCATCCAACCTTTTTTATAAGAGAAGGCTTGTAACGTGTGTATTGAATTTTTGTAACTGCAGTATTGGCATTAACTTTGGTCGCACCAAAAAAAAGAACATTCAACGAGCTTCTAAATTTCGTAACAACTTATTCTAATTTAATTATTTGAAACAAATCTTTAATACATTAACATCCATGTACATCAATCATTTAAATTAAACGCGTTTATTACCACAACTCGTACGTTTTCGAGAAGTTAAAATGAATGACTTGATGAAACTCGGACGCGTAGCTAACTTTGAAAAGAAAATGCATTTGTATTCATTGCCGACGATGAATTTTGGAAGCTCGGCTGAATAGAGTAATATCGATGCCTTCCGAACAAGCAAGAGTGAACTCACACGTTGTTTTCTACTTTATCTCCTTTATCACACCAAGCAACTGACAAATCACGCAAATACCATGTGCAATATATATATACATAGATTTATATAAACATTTTCAGTTCTTTTCTTTTCTTTCTTTCTACTTCTGATTCCCTGTACAGATCTGTGCAATCGCTCGTTCGAAAAATAGAGCGAGCAATGCATCCTTTGATCGGACTCTTGATCTATACACACAAAAAAAGATATTTATCTGCACGTGAAAGTATTTCGCAAAATGTTGATCGCTTGCTATATACATAAAATGAAAAGTGAAAAACCTTGTAGCAACAACTGTAGCGGCGTCCAAAAAGAGAAAAACGTATATTGAGCTAGAACGTTTGAAAAGGACGCTCTATGTATGCAATACATTCACATAACACGTAAGAGAGTCATATCACAGAAATATACACACAGACACGGCATTGTCCACACTGATTGGTAAACGAGCAGAGAAAAGAGAGGAGTATGGCAACTTCTCGAAAGAGCTGAACCCTGTCCAACCAATGCACCTCCAGAAACATTTTGACAACACAGTGCGTGTGCGTGGGTGTATGTGTGTATGTGTGTGTACGTGCGTGAGCGCAACTCTGACTCGAATGGCCCTTAGCCCCAGCCCAGCCACCCCCTTTCTCACCACTGTCACCCCCTTCCATTTTACTAATTTAGGGCTCTCTTTGCAGCAGGGGGTTAGATTCGATCCTGATATGCCACAAACCATACGTTTGGAATTTGCAAAAAGTAACACAAAGGTTAGCAAACCCAAGCAACCAGCCGCTGCAGCAGCCACCTCGCACCCCGCTCTGATGCACCCTCTAACTGGACGTAAGTATGCACCGCCACTCGTACACATGCTGATGATTATACGTTTCTCTCTCTCTCTCTCTCTCTCTCTCTCTCTCTCTCTCTTTTCTTCCACTTATCTTTTCTCTATTCTCTCTCTCTCTCTCTCTCTCTCTCTCTCTTACTTCACTACTCTCATTCTTTCTTCTCTCTATCTCTCTATTTACCTTACTTTCTTACATAGTGCCTGTCCTTCCTACGAAGACTAACGCCCGAGATGAGGATTCACTTTGACGGATAAACTAATCGTAAAAAAGCTAGATAGTAAAAAATTCATACTTGACGTCTTGACAAATGACCCTAATAGATAATTAACCAGCTCGATGCCTACGCTTTTAACTCGTAGATAGATTCTTAGCTATGAACTAGCTGCATTTTTAAGCATATAGTAAATAGAATAGTTATAAGGGCTCACCAAGTTGAACTTGTATATTACTATACTTTAAAATTTCATACACATGCTCACAAACACATGTTTTGAAGTAAATGCTAACTATGGTGTGCTTTGGTCAATAAATTATTATATTATTTTAAAATCATGTAAATTTTATGTGTTTAAAAAGATATGGAGGATCAAAAAAATTTGCCACACTGTTTTTATCAATGGAACTTTTTTTAAAATTTCGGTACCAAAATAAAGAGTTTGTTATGCATTAAGCGAAGTAAACAATTGAGTGGTTTATAAACTTAGTGATCTTTCCTGAATTTAACAGTACCGCGAACCGGAAGTCATGGGACAAATCTCCGTTTGGTAGAACTATAATTGTATAAAATGAAATTAAAAATGCTTTATTTTTCTGAATAAAATAAAATTACTGTTCTATATCAAAGTCCAATCCTCATCGTGAGCGATTTTCTATCGCAAAAAGGCAAATCTTTCTTCTTGATCTTTTTTCTCTTTCTCTCACTCTTCCGTAACATCTATCTCTTGATTCTTTTTGTATCCTCCCTTCTATACTGTATTTTTTATCGTACATATAGTTCTCACACAATACCAAAGTCTCTCACTTTCACAACACAGCGTTTCCGAGATCTTTCACGAGTTTTAATGTTTCCGCGCGTCGTCTCGGGTTTACAATACTACATTTGCACTTCCGTTAGATGATACCTGTGTCCGTACTGACACAGAAACGGAGAAAGATTAGTTATAAAGGCGAACGACGTATCGGCTCCCTGAATAAACGGACAATTATGGTTTTATATAAGTACGGCATTTCCTCTCGTAATTTACGATTATGAAAAAACTACGAGAATGATAATTATTTGATTCGTTTTAACGAACTGCGAAGAGATAAAGTGATACAAATAATATCAATTATTGCAGTTAACTGTAATTTAAATTAAAAATACATTTAAAATTGGTGATAATTTAATAAATATTAATTATTCATTATTTCATGACTCGTCGTACTAATGGATAATAAATAGAAAGTACAATTTGATAAATAATAATTAATTACTATGAAGCATATAAATATTTTATGTGCATCATAGTTTATATATACATATATATAATTGATAAAAAAATAATTTAATAAGCTGGTTAATGATATCCAAATTAGTGAAATCAGTCATAATCATGATAGCCGATGCAGTAAGTCTCTTTTATGCTCCGCAGATCAATAATGTGCTTCGGCATTAAAATAATACTTAAAAGTTATATACCATAAAAGCTTTGTAGCGTATAAATAAATACTTGTCAATTTTCATACTCCTATGAAATATGTAATTATACATTTGAGTGAATAATATAAAGTAATTTATCATTTGTTTGTTTAAAAGGAAAAGCACTGACGTCCATACGATTTTTAAAATAGTACTTTTGAGACTTCCAATCCTTCTCTGCCGCGAATAGCTCGGCATCTATATCGAGTGTAAAAAGGATATTCGAACTCCTTCGTGTCAGGCTTATTTATATATCAACAGCAAATGTCCGCGACCTACAATATCGTGCATTTGAAGCATGGCAGAATAAAAATGTAAAGGAGGTCCACCGCAAATGCTGATGCATATATACAGCGAAGCCGGAATTAATCTCGAAGCTGCACACTGCTACACCGTTTCGTACTCGCTTGCAAAGTTATCGACATCCTGGCTGCGTGCGCGCTCGGATATTCTCGCGCTCCAAAAGCGAGGAGCGTGTTATTTCGGTGACGCGCTGCGAAATCCGGAGATATGCTCGATAACCAGATTTATCTTCGTCCCGTCGTATGCGCGCCCGCGCGCACGCGCGACATGGGAGGATAATAAGGAAAGGTACGATCAGAGCCGGTCGATATACCGACGGAGGGGACGGCCCTAGTTGCGAGACGCGCGAGGGCTCAGCTGACCTTAAAAAATATTGAATTTCAAAAAGAGTTGGGGATTAGCCCACCTTTTTGCATCATACATATTAATTGCGCTATGATTGGATTTTAATATATAGCCATGGCTCGGCTTACTATTTTTCCATTGTAATAATAGTTGCACGAAATAATGTAGCAACCGTACCGATTTTGATTATTGATTACTCGGATGGTATTTTTGTACGAAAATCAATTTTACATTACGTGATAAAAACGTCCGACTAAAACCAACGACGCTCGCTAGAGGAACTCGTTATTTTAGAGAATATTTTGTACCGAATGCTTTCATGTTCACTGCAGAATGTATAGAGACTCGAAATAATTAACAATAAAACTACAGAAAGAGCTATTTTTACCTTAGTGACTCGATTTACCTTGCTTTTACGGTAAATATTTAAATGTCGGCAGGGCATCCAAGTGGAAGAAACAATCAGGACAAGGTATAAATAATTTCGTATGTTTTTCTGACTTTGTCGCAGTCGCGGTAATAAATGATCATTAGTTATGTATTTGTATTGTTTGTAGACATTCGCAAAGGAATGAAATTTTTAGGAATCGATACTGATATTTTGCAAATATTCATTTAAAAGATAGACTCTTGTCTTGATATGGAGTAGATGTGCATAATTGGAATGATTAATTATACTGTCTGATGTTCGGTGGGATTCAGGGCATATATACGAGCGAATGTTTCCCTCGAAAAACTCCCGTAAAGGCGAACAATGCATAAAACAAAGCCTTATTCGCGGCGGCAGGTCTATAAGGGGGGCAAGAATTACGGGACTTTTTTCCGACAATTTCCCCTCTCGGCACGCATATACGTCTCCGTCTATAGACCGGGTGGCGGCTATAAGTCCGCGCATAGCAGGTACCATTCGAACGGCGAGTTAGAACCGCAAAACGCACGTAAGCGCGATAACCTCGATTCGCGCAAAGCCTTGTCTTTTTCTCCATACGCCCCGCGCGCTGTTTTCTTCGCCCCCGTGTACATCTACGTGCGGCGACGATCGAAGTGAAAAATGCGCCTCTAGCGCTCGCACGGACGCGGTTCGATAAGCCAATGACAGTCCGCGACGTTCGTGTGTGTGTGTGCCTGTACTCCGGCGCTCGGCTGTGTACTGGTGCACGTTAATAAAGCATGATGCATCGATGCGACGTCGGTCACGCGAGGCTGCTCGCGCGAGGGAGGCAGCTAGGGGAGTCTGTCCACCAGGAGGGAGAGAAGGCCAGAAAATGTTGTATGGAATGATGTCGAGTATGGAAAAAAAGCGGCGGGTATAGGCGAGACTTCTTCTTCTTCCTCAGCGAGTATAGTCGATCGAGCTCACTGCGGTACTCGCCGAGAGAGAAATGCGCGGCGCACTGCAGCTCGCGCTCGCTTCCCCCTCGGCGTCGAGTGAGGAGGCAACGATTTTCCCGAAACTAACCCGAACTTTGCTTTTCCTTGCTCTTTCCGTACCTACCTACTCACGGTTTATTTGCTCGATCCCTCGCGTTGCTATACCAACCCGCCATGATATTCAGACGCTTTGCTATTCAAATGTGACTTGGGAAATTATATTTATCCGTTCGTTTAATCCTAACTAGCAGGTAGATTTTACAGAGTTGTAAAAGCCTTTTTCGCTTAATAGAAAGGATTTAAAGCGGGTCAAACTAATTTATAACCCTACATGAATAATGTAAATATTGAAGGTAACATTTGCTGGCTTGTCCTTTATCCTCAAATTCTCGAAGTCAGCATGATTTTGAATAGTTAAACTTTTATTGACCTCCGCTAGTAATAAAATTTCTGATTGATTGCATAGCAAATGCTATGTATTTAGACACAAAATTAACTTATCGCATTTTATTGTCGTTACATAACTAACGGAATTTAGTATGTATACGTATGGAGTTTAATTAACAAACAGTTCGACCTGCCGAAACATCGCCAATGAATTCGCGCAAATAAATCGGAAAAATTCGGCAAAGACTACAGTAAACAGTCAGAGACTACGCATTAATCATCAGCGTACTTTTTCCAATGTTTTCGGAGCAAGGGAATCCTTGTCCTAGAAAATGAAGTACCGACAATATTGGTTGTGCTATCGAATAAAAAAGAACTAAAAATACAAAGGAAAAAAAGATGAAAGGTAGTGGCATTTGAGTATATAAATGAACTAATGCACGTCTTCATGTGACGTTGTTTGCTTTCTCTGTTTACAGCGCTAGGAAGCCCGTTCTTCCCAGGCGGACCTGAACTCTGGCACCATCCATTGGCATACTCGACAGCCGGCGAGCTACCTGGGACCCTGCAACACGCGACTCTCGTCCATCCCGCGTTACACCCACAGGTCCCCGTACGTTCCTATCTTTGACTATCTGCAGACAAAGCTCTGGAGCCGCCGACGAGCGCCCCGATGCACGTTAGTGACTTCAACTGATGCTTTCTCTAAACATTTCAATTCACTACAAACGCGCTCGTGATACGCTCAGAACTTTTTTTCCTTTTTATTTCTTTATTTTTTAAACCAACACTCGACCAACGACGCAGGGATCTTCACAATGAGATACACGCCAAACACTGACACTTTTTTTATCGGTGTACCTTTGAAGATAGAGGAATCCCGAATAAAATGAAACAATGAGAAAAAAAACTTTAAAAACTCATGAAAATTATTATTATGCTTTTTTCTTCAAATTGTTTTTATTTTCAAACTTCGACTCTTCAAGTTTACTCACTGTGAAATTAAAAAAAAATACTTGCGGTTACTTACAAAAAATTTGTAGACTATAAGATATTATTACAGTGCGATCTTTATGTTTAACGGATAATAAGAAAAAACGAAAACTATTTTACTTTTTATTCAAAATAGTTATTGCACTATAATATTATTATGATTTTATATCTATATCCATATCATGAAATTTACTAGTTTAAAAATATTTAGTT
This sequence comes from Torymus tubicola, assembly GCA_035583055.1. Taxonomy (NCBI): domain Eukaryota; kingdom Metazoa; phylum Arthropoda; class Insecta; order Hymenoptera; family Torymidae; genus Torymus; species Torymus tubicola. Next base: position 19,129,601 of record JAWWEQ010000010.1, on the reverse strand, counting down.
TCAAGATAAATTTAAAACAAACTGAACTTTAGTAGGAATTTGTCTAATAGTATATATACGGTATTTTGTTTATACTCGGACTAAGGGGAAATTAAATGTAAATAATGAAAAGTAGATAAATGTCAATGTATCTAATTTTATATAGAGCCCAATATCGTCCCTTTGCTTTGTGTTTTCGACAAATATACCATTTTAACGTTAACAAGACTACACAATCGAATATCTGACCCATATTTGTTATTTTATTTTGATGAATATTTGTGTATCAAACTTATAATTTAGTATTTCAAATAATATTTTGCAAATTCATATTTTAATAGTTTTTTGCCGAGTTTATAAAGTATTATAATTTCAATATTGCATAAATTATTCATTTGCGCCCGATATATAGCTATTTTAAGAAAAATTAAATTAATTGAGTCGAAATTCCGTTAATGGAAGCTAGACTATTGAGGGGTGCAACAGTAGCTGACCTCGATTGGGCGTGTGATTTTATAAGGTTAACCTAACTAATCTCATCTGCATCTACTTTGAATCTAGTATGCGTTCTCATGCGTTACGCTAATGACTTTTGGTATAATTTAGAAACTCTTTAAACATGAGATCATTTGAAGTGTCGTTAAAAAGAGATCTTCACTTAAAATAAGCATTTAATTTAAATCTTTTAACACGTGCGAAGTTTCCCAATATTTTTTCATAGTTATTTATTAATTAAGGGAACGAAGAAGCATTTTTCAAATAAGGATCTTTTTTGGAAGTGATAAAAAGTCAATGACATTATTCGTAAACTCGAGAATAGTAGAGCCTCGGGATTCGGTCACATGTGGCCGCGTAGAAGGAACGACACGACAGGGACTAACGCAACGATTCACGCAATAGATCGCGAGCGACACAATGACACAGCGATAGCCGACGAGGTGAATTCAAACCTAAATTGCGTTTGGTACATTGCAGCAAGCACCCATGTCCCTGCCGCATCCGACGACTCTGACGTCGATCCACGCCTCTTTGCCGCACTTCTTACCCTCGCCGGCGCTGGCCTCGCCTGTCGGCTCTTCGTCCTCGCAGCCGAGCATCGCCGTCAGCAACGCGCCCTGCTCCACCCTCTTCGTCGCCAACCTCGGCCAGTTCGTGTCCGAGCACGAGCTCAAGGAAATCTTTAACAGGTCAGTACACTCTCTCTCTCCCTGTCTGTCTCTCTCTCTCTCTATCTCTCTCTCTCCCTCCCTCTCTTTTTCTCCCTCCACACCTGTCTCTATCACTCCTCCTATTGTTTATTTGTACTAGACTACTGAGCGTGCGTGTGTCTTCGTCTTCGTCGCCTATAGCTCGTGCGATTCGCGCGAGCCAAGGAGAGATGCGCATAGAGAGACGCCGGCGCTCTTTTTTGCCCACATACTCTGCTTCTTCTTCTTCCTCTACTTTTCTTTCTCGAGCCTTTTCTTTCTCTTGCGCACATCACTTGCTCAGGACCAGTTTGCGGCACTGCTCACCGGGGTCTTAAACTCATTTCCGAGCGCTTGTATTCGCCAGTTATGTCACAAGAGGCTTGTATACTCTCTACCAGGATATATTCGCATTAGCGTTGTCCTTCTTTCGATTTAAATAAATTTTCGCAAGGTAAATAAAGTTGACAAACGTAAAAGAGTGAGTTGAAATTTTATAAATTTTTTTTAAAATAAAGAAAAACTGGCGCTGAACAAGTGATGCGATCTATGTGTGATTTTACGAGTGTAGAGATTTGTAGAAATGGGTAGAAGTTGAGATTGCAGTGGATATGAAACTTAACTTCGGTAGATGGGTAACTGGTGTTTTTATTGATTTTCCAATCGTAAATTTTCAATGATGCACGTTACTTCAGCTCTGGTCTTTACTATATATGCTGACTTTTCTGATATATTTCATATACCATCGCGAAATGATTTTACGATATTTTCGGGCATCAGGTTTTACTTTATAACTCTTGGTAGTAATATGTGCAGAGAGAAAATTAAAAAAAAACAAGGTAAAAAAGAAAAAGCGTCGTCTAAATGGAATACAAGTTGTGTGTAATCTACAAAATATGCATCATGCAACGACGCTTGCATAAAGAAGATGTCTGTATTTGCTTGGAATAGAACACTAGTGTAGGAGATGTAAAAGGATTCAAAGCGCCTACCTTTACAACATTTGCAACTATTTACAAATTTTATTTATTAATTTAATATTTTAGTAAATGTTTACAGGATTTAAACTTTAGAAATTATATTAAAATTTTCATGGAAAAAGTTACATATGTATTTGTTCATATTATCTTTTAAAAGTTGCAGTACTTTATCAAATTAAACATCCAAGCATTTACATAATTACTGTAAGTAACTTTCTCAGATAAAGCATATAATTTCTGTATAATAATTAATATTTGTAATAGGAGCCAAGACATGTTTTGGAGAAATGTGCAAAGCGTTTAAAGTAACTAAAGCGTCCTTATAAATATAGAGAAGGAGGCGTTATATTATTACAATTGGCAAATATATGTATATAAGGAGTGAAGAGCTGCCGACGTTATCCAGGCAAATACGACATTTTGGCCGTCTATAGAATCGTGTTAATTGCAAGTAGAAAGCATCCGAGGTTGTGTCAGTCATAGAGGCTTATTATTAGTGCAATTGCACAGGCAAATGTAATTGAGGAGTAGCTTATAGTTATGGGTATATAGACGAACGAAATTACACAGAAGTACGCGTATAACGTACGCCTCGATAAAAAGGCCAGCTCGAACAAAAGGGGGAAGATTGCGCGCTGTAGGAAAAAAATAAAAATAGTTTTGAGAAAGCTCGTGCGGTTACCATGCTGAACTTGCTCGGCTGCGTTTTCGAGAGCGCGTTATACCGCGTATATAACCGCGTAATCGGGCGCTGCGGTATACAGAGCGAGAGCTGCTGGCGTGCATACGTTAGCGATAAGGCTAATCGTGCTTAGCGCATGGCCCGCTTCGCGAACGCGCGCACAGTGCCTTACACGTATGACGCACGCGCGCGCGTGTGTGCGAGTGTGTATAAATGGCTGCGTGTATACATGTGCTGTATATACGCCGTACGCGGAGCTAAGCTTCGACTCGCTGCGTGCGATACACGTACACGCGTACGTCGCCTTTTCCGCTTTCCCACGATATTGCGCCTATATGGCGCAGTGCTCGCGAATTTAAGAGAACTAAATCTACGCTCTATATATATATATATATATATATATATATATGCCGCATCGCGTCTTCAAGAGAAAATCGCGGGAGATTTTCTCCATTAGTTTTCATGGAAAACCGAGCAGTAAATCAAGGTTGGCGCTCTTTTTTAATATGCTCTGGGAGTTTACATTGTTTTAGTGATTATAACTTATTGCGGTAAAAATATTTCATTAAATCCTAATTAGTTGGGTCTTATGGCGAGATAATTTCTATTAGAAATTACAATAAAGTAATAATATTAGCTTTTTAGAAATGACATTCGATTACTTTTTGAAAATTTCTGTATCCCTGGTTGCGAGGAGAGTGGCCAAGTATTTTTTGCACATTTTTGGTTTTCACATAAATCTTGCAGTCGTTATCCCACTCATAGTTTATCAATTAGATACATGCTGCACTTAATCATAAATATTTTTTTAAATAGCAGTTGTAAATGTGTTGTGAATAATATTTTTTGCTGATATGTAGTTTGTCATATCAAGAGTGAAACAGTTTTTTTATTTTGCCTACTGGACGAAATGAAAATCAATAGTGAAACAATGTAACGCGTTTATACTTCGCAAATAGAGAAGTGCTATATGCCATTCCATTTCCGAAAGCTATTTTTGTGAGGCGCGTTCGAGCAATATTCCATCTAGACTTAATTTGGCATCATTTTTGTTTCAAAGTAATGAAAATATTTTTATTTTATAAAGTCGATGACATTGTCGAGTATCAATCGGAAATAGCCTCAATGTACGAAGCGATTCGGTAATATTAAAGCTATTGACTCTTGGAACCATACACCATATCGATGTTAGCGTAGGTTTTAGTTCCTCATGAATACCAAGGATTTGAAGCACGTCATTCATGATATGTAGGGCACTAATATCGTAAAAAAATCAATCGATCATACATAACTAAACGTTGGCTAGACCCGAATAAAAGTTACGCTGTTCGCGCTTACGAAACTGCAACAATTTGGTTCTAACCTTCGATGAGGAAAAAAAAGAGACTGTATCCAACAACGTGTGTATAGCTTTGTATCTCGCGGTCTCTCGCGCTTCGTGCTTACTCATCAAAAATAAAAACGAACGAGACAAATGCACGAGCGAAAGAGCCGCGGGACACAAAGAGCTATTGTAAAAAGTCACTCGTTCCTTCATCTTGTCACCGGCGTAGTATCGTCCGCATAAAGTCACGCTAGTGTCCGTACTCTTACGTATATAGTTGCCATTGCCTAGAGCAAAACGGAGTCGCATCAAAAGATATTTACCCCACAGTAACATGCTTACACTTGGCGCGAGTTTCACTTTACTTTTCGTTTCAATTATTTAATAACCATTATTAACTAATTTTTCATCGACGCGACATGCTTTTAATTCTGTAAATATATTTACAAGTGCTCGCAAGATCGGTGAAATTCCAGGATAGCTTGCTATTTCATTTTATCGATATTGCGAATCACTTTTTTATGGTAAATATTCATGTACAGTTCTGGAATTAAGGAATATATAGAAAGAAACGCATGTTTATGTTAAAAGATCACACGAAAGGTTTTTTAGTCTACCATAAAGTTGACAAGTGTCTATAAGATTTGTGGAAGCATCAAATATTAAGTTAAATTCGAGAAACTGAAATATTAAGCACAATAAATAAAACATTATACTCGAACCAGAAGAATTTTCGAGTTCTGAATTGACAAGAATGGAATGTAAGAAAAGATCGAGGTGGGAAATAAATCCAGAACTGTACAAAAGTGAGAGGCTTAGAAATGCAGAACGAAAAAAAAGTGCGGCTCTGTGGAAGTAACCTGTAACAGCACCCTTACTGTACGCTTGTCTGATTTGTGCACAGTTTTCCTGGTTTCTGTCGGCTTCGTATGCACACAAAAGGCGGCTCGCCGGTGGCTTTTGTCGAATACCAAGACGTACGCTACGCGGCCCAAGCGATGGCCACGCTCCAGGGATCCCTCCTAGTCTCCTCCGACCGGGGAGCCATAAGAATCGAATACGCAAAGTCGAAAATGGCCGAGGTGGGCTTTTCAAATCTCTGGATGGAAGTAGGTTTCATTCTTAAAACAACAAAAAATCAACGAGCAGCAACAAAAAAAAAAACAAAAAAAAAACAAACAAACGCTCTCTAACTATCTCTATCTATATCTGTCTCTAACTAGGCTTCTAAACTTCTGCTTCCGTTTCTGGCTGCGTTTTTTTTTTATTTTCTGCTACTCTTTAGAGCTCTCGTTCGACTCTGTGTGTATGTATATATGTTTGCTTCCTTTTGTTTCTCCGGATGATCGATGGCTTTCGCGGCCTGATTGCTCGCTTTTGTGACACGCCGGCTCTATGTGTACATTGCGTTGCATCATTAGCGGCATAGTAGTCCTCGGTTCGGATGATTTTCTTTCTGCGCTGGCGGCTTCCGAGCAGTGTGCTGCGCACGCGCGCGCGCCCACCGCCGCCGCGAAGGAAAATTACTCGCTTGGATGCTCCTGAGACAATCGACTGTTTAATTTATGCCTCCTCTCGCAGGAGTATTCAAGCGGAGATCTTATACTGCTTCTCTTTGCTGCTCTATTTCTATCTCTCTTTCTCTCTCTCTCTCTCTCTCTCTCTTTCTTTTTGTCTTGAATTGCTCATTGCTTTTTCTACCGTGTCCATGTTATAACTGTTAAACGCTTTCGTTTGTTAATTTTAAGACCACAACGCTGTACATTTACGTCTTTTGAAAAGAACTGAAGCTTGTAATATGTTTGCAAGCTGACAAACAAAGTAGTCTTAAGCGTAAAGACAATGAATGGTCACTGGTGCCTATATGTCCTTGTTGATAGCTGAAATGAATATGCGTCGATAGAGTTATTTATTTCAGTTATGAATTTTTTGCACTTTAAACCAACAGTTAATTCCCTTAGTTACGTCAACATTTATTTCAGTTATCAGCAGGGGCATCCCGCCACCCGTGATCGCTGCATTTTTTGAAACGACTACTTTTTTGTGAGTTTTAAAATGTCTTTAATTATCTATGTGTTGGTTTTCGTTTCCTAGATCGAGGTGTGCAATACCATCTTACAAGCTGACAAGCTAACAAAACAATTGCTGGTGTCTAAAAATACTTGACTTGCTTATTTTTATCAAACCGTATATTTATATCAAGGCATTGTTTTTATAATTATTTTTATCATTTAGCTTTTTATTTATATATATTGATGGTGCTTGATTTGTTCACTATGAACCTAAATTTTTATTGTTCGATAGGAGGAGAAAGAAAATTTTCAATTTTGATTGCTAAAAAAGCAAAGAGGTCATATTCTTGCGTGAAGTTTTCTTTCTTGTTCTCATAGATTAGTCCGGGATATTAAGACAAATGTTTCAGCCTGGAATTAAATGTCATAGAAGAAGAACATTTACAGCGCTTTTAAGATTCAATATAGATAAATTATTTTAATTTAAAAAAGGAAACTGCATCCGGAAACGATATCCACATTAAAATTCTCTTTGCATTACAATACTGTTACTGATTACGTACGTGTATGTGAAGGGTGAACTTTCGAAAGCCCGACGTTAACGTTCTTTTTGCTCTTGTTACAGGGATCCAAGGGAGAAGAAAACGGGCAACCTTAAGATCGATATCAATGGCATGTGAGGCTGACGTAGCGCGAAAAGCAGCGAGTCGTTTCCAGGAATCTCCGAAAGGACAGGAGCGACGACAGAGAAACATCATCAACTCGCCAGACCGAGGGCAAAAAGCCAGCCAGCGAAGCTGCGGCGACTCAGAGAGATTTCTAGCGCTCAGGGCGTGTGAGGGAGAGCCCGTGAACACGACATGGACAGCTCGGGGCCTCTAGGCTTGTCATTTTTTCATCGGCGTCTCCCCCGCGAGGGGAAGAGGGGGCGGAAGAGCAACAACGCAAGATCTTCAATTTGACTTCTACTTTATTTATCTTTTCGTCCTCAACACGTTCGTGCGTTCTTCGGTATTCTACTTAAGCAAAAAGTCTGCGCCGCTGCTGGCGTACTATTCTACGGTTTTTTTCATTGATTGCGCGACACGAACGGTATTTTTAACGTAGATTCTAGGCGGTCTTGAGAGGCTTACGAATCCTCATCTCGACACACATACATTGACCAACCATAAGGTGAAACTAATGAAAGTAATGAAAATAATGAAAGTAATGAAAGTAATGAAAGTAATGAAAGTAATGAATAAGACATATCACGTGAAACGAAAATGAAAGTATAATAAGCAGGGTGTAATAAACACGATGAAAGTATGACACGAAAGGACGGAAGTATATAGCGACGGGGGGAGCGAAAGTGGAGAGTAAAAGAATGAAATTAGAATGAAAATGAAAAAAAATGATGAAACGGGGCCTTCGAGTCGTGCGCGCGCGCCGTTATTCACGTGTCCCCTATGGGGCGGCGCGCGCCGCACATCGTAATGTGAGTTTAAAAAAAGCGAGTGGAGAGTAACAAAAGTAAGAAAAAAAAAGTAACACGTAATAATATCGTTATGTCGCGCGAGGGGACGAGCACGAGCCCGCGATTGCGATCGGGCCCGGCTCGGCCGCGACTCCGCGAGCAAAAATTTCGTTGGTCGTAAATGAATGTAAAAAGGCACTGTTAAGGTCACGAAGACACACACACATATCACACGCAATTAAACGAATATTACCTTTTATAAGGTCGCGTCGAAACGAGCAAGCAAGAACGGCGAGGAGCGAATTTACCAGGATAGAGAACGCGTGCGTGAGTGAGAGCGAGAGAGCGAGAGCGGAGCGGACGCGAGAGACGAGTACGGAAATGAGCATACAGCCGGCGGCTCCATTTTTCAATGAGCCCCTTTTACACTCTCGTCGGCTTTTGCTCGAATGTCTCGCTTCAGCTGCGTGATATTAGGAATGACTTGTAGGCCGGGGGGAAAACTGCAGTCGAGTTCGAAGCGATCCTTGTTAAGAGGAGCGTCGGCGTCCAAGTAAACGCTGTTCAACTAGTTGGAGAGGCGAACATCAAGCTTAATACCAAAGGTGCCCTAAGAAAAATAAAAAAAAGTAACAAGTATTTAACGTTTTATCGCGTCTTGTTAAGAAAGAGAGCGAGCGAGCGAGCGAGAGATAAGAAGAATGCGGAATCTCATTAAATGTCCTAGCTAATGGGTCGGGGAATTCGGGGTGGGATACCTTATTTAAAAAAAAAATGATGAAAGTAACAAGCAAATGAGAGGAACATTCAGACGTCTACACGCATACACCGACAACACGTGGGGTGGGCTATATAGGGATATTACACAACCGGAGGAGGGATCTGATCTTTTCGAGAGCAGAAGCGGCAGTATAATTGACTATAAGGAACAGATACAATTATGATATTACTATGTAAACGAATGCGAACATATCATAGGCTTAAGTCTTTAGCGAGAATTGTATAAGTGCATATACTTATTTATCGTACGTATTGTCGTAGGTGACTTATGGTAAAAGCAACTGAAGACGGTAACAAACTGAAAGTAAACGGTGTGATAAGTATGCATATATATATGTATCTGTTTGGGTGTATGTGTGTATGTGTGCGCGCGTGAATGCGTAAGTGTACGAGTGAGGCTGGCTCTGCGCGCGCTGTCTTGCGCTCTTCTGGTACCAAATTTTATGTTCCCCAACGAGGCGGTCTAGCAATTTTCACTTGACGATTCTCAATGTTCCTATACCTATACAATGTTACTAAAGAACCATTTTGCTAAGCGAGATACTTCCTCGTCTAAAGAGACTGACCACTTAAACTTCATGATGTATGCGATATCGTTCATTTGATTTTCCGTCCTATGCCTTAAAAAGCAAACTTCGGTAAAGTAGTCAAAATTTGCGATACCTCAGTAACCACTTCGGCACCTAGAACGATCATTTAACATTTGCACTTTTAATCAAAATTGAAGCTCCTATAAAAACTATTAAATAGGCCTAGCCTCGGAAAGAAGAGCACGTTCGCGCTTTATGGAACCGTTGCACCAGCAAAGATAAAAAAAGAAGCGCATGAAGATGTAAGACAGCGCGCAGTACACAGTCCTTAAGAATGTAAGGCAAGTCGAGGAAAGAGGGAAAGAAAGAACGAAAGAAAGAAAGGAAGAAAGAAAGATCTGTCTCTAATCGCAGGGAGGAATCGCCCAGCACACCACCGGTGGCGATCGCCAGGCGAGCCGTTAAAGTCCAAAAAGAGCCCCGTCCAAAGGGACTACTCGACCTTTTTCACTCCTTTTTTGTTTCGTGCGCGCGCGCAGTACACCTCGCGGGTTCAACGACCGGTCGAATTCAAACGTGACTACTCGCCGCAACGGCTCAACCGCGCGCGCGCCGGGCGCGCACATACACACACCACACACGTACGTATACACACAGACAAATGAAGCGGCCGCGAGGAGAGCGAGAGCGAGAGAGAGAGAGGGAGAGAAGAAAAAAGATGGGCGCAGCGTGTCTGTAAAGGGGATAAATCGATCGCGCGGCTGAAAAATCGAGAGCTAGAACGTTTTTTTGAAACGTGCCTCCAGTCGTTACATTCGATAAAAATTATCGCAGAAAGGATTCGTCTGTGGCTGAGTTTAGGCGGAAGATAAGAGAGAGAAAGAGACTTTCAATCGGTTAGTAACGCAATGTTTGTAGCAATACACGAAAAACGTCAATTACATTCTCCATTGGAGATGGACTTTTTGTATAGATTAAACGGCTTTTTAATGCTCGTGCTGGGGATTTCTTGTTTGGAATCGAGCGGAGAAAAAAGGGGAGCACAAAAGACCGCGCTGCGTTCGTCTCTGACAGCCACAAAATTTTCTCGAATTTATCCTGCGCGTAATTAACACTGGACGTGCGTACTACTGTACTCTCTCCGTCTCTCGGACTGCGCAGGCACAAAAAAGTGACAGTTACGGGAATTATTTTCGAGCGCAGGGTCAGGATAAAGGAGCGCAAGACAGAAAGAGAGAGAGAGAGGAAAGGAGAGAAGAGAAAAAGGGCAGCGGGAGAAAGGAAGAGGGAGGGAGGAAGAGAGAAGAAAAAAAAGCGCGGCGACGTCCAACTTGGCACGTAATCTTGCACAAGTGCCTTCCCCGTTGGTCGAGTCATGCTCTCCCTCTTTCTTCTCTTCTCTCTCTCCATCTTCTCTCTGTTTCCTTCAAGGTACACAAGACAAAAAGTTTTACGAAACGACAACGGCGGTAGCAGCGGCGCGAGAGCCGAAAAAGAGAGCTGCAAGCGCACGCGCGTACATGCAAAGGGTGGGAAAAGAAAAGAGGAGTCAGACGCTCGAAAATTCTGATCGGGCGTTATTTTGCGAACCAGCCCGCGTGGGACAGCCGTCGTAACATTTTTTATCTTTCTCTTAATTCGAAATTTAAAAAAAAAGAAGGATTTTTTGTAGACAAAGCAACGTAATTTAGCCGAAAACAAAGTAAATATTGCAGTGCCTGCTACTGTAGACTGTTTTTACAAAGAGAGGAAAAAGAACGTCGGAAGGAAATAGGGACACGAGTCGAAAGAATAGTGGATTTCCGCGTTTGTCCATCGCGACTCGAGGAGGGAACAGGCTTTTTCGAGAAAACGTCGTCGTCGTCGTTGCGAAAAAGGGGAACGTGAGAAAGCCGTACGAGCGCAGCTTCTCTATTTCACGCTTAGACGAACTCTACAGTCCAAATGCCGCCGGTTCTCTCCTTCCTCCGGTTTCTCTCCTTTCCTTGCTACACCTATCCTCGACTTCCGTCGCTGCGGAAGGAGGGCCTCTCGAGCCATTCGCGTGTACGTTTTGTTTTTGACCCTTTAGAATGTTTTACTAAACGATTAATACGTAGAGCCAGCCGATGCTTAAAGCCCTTTCAATGTCGAAAAGACGCGTAATTTCATTGAACTGAGCCCCCCAAACGGAAGATGTTCCTTCGGACGGTCTGACAAAGTATGAGTATCGATTAATTAGCGAGGGTATGCCAGAGACAGAATGAAAGTAAACGGGTGGCGAAGAAGGGAAATTTATATATAGACGGAGGCATGAAAGTAATATTTGATGAGAGTGCGTGATGATGTAGCACCTGCCGACGATCGTTTGTGTGCGAGAGTCGACCGGTGGCAAAGTAGAGGCAAGCAGTGGTGTAGGTTGAATTTAAAGTGCTTTAAAAATGAACTAACTCATATCAGTAGGCTTAGTGAACGCTATATATTATTATTGAAAAAATTAAGTATATAGAAGGTAAATTATAAGAAATAATTTAGAGCGGCTATTCGCGCATAAGTTTTACTATAAATATAGAAATTATTTACACGATACGTTTCTTTTTTCGTACCTGATTGCGTTTACATTGTGCGCGTGATTTAATGCGCGGTCGCGCCCTAATCGTAATATTATTATATTGATATATTATATGTGTCTCACTTATATCATTCGTTATATATTCTTATACTTTTTAACAGTGTAAGGGAGTAGCTAAAAGGCTAAAGAAGCAAGCAGACGTCGAACTGAGAATATAAAGTTTTAATCGTGTATAATTATTTATTTAAATTTTAAACTTTATTAATATATATATTATTATATTATTTAAATTATTTATTGATAAACTTATTTAAAGTTGCATTGATGCAACCACAATGAAATTGTGGTTAGGTTGGAAAACAATTGGGCTGAATTTGAAAAGTTCACTATGTATACTTCTATAGTAACTCATTTCGACGTGCATATTCTCATTGCGAATGTAACTCTATATACATTTTATTTATTCTGGAGAAGGGAAAGACGAATGAGAAAAGTAGCAGAGATGTACGTTGTCATACGATTATATCACTGAAGACGTATGCGACATCGATGAAACGGTCGGTCGGAGGCTACTTCCGTCTCGACCCTTTAGCGCCGGTCCACACTATTGTATTCCTTCTTAAAAACGAAGCAATGTAAACGTAATCGTCATAGATGAAAGTATAATAGGGCATAAGCTGTGTCGCATAAGAGGATAAAAAGAGTAAATAGAAAAAAGATGAAAAAAACAACAACAACTACTATATATATAGTATATAAATGTATGGAAACAACCAACACAAAGGTTTACATGTCAATCAGCTATTTTATACCGTGTCAATCTAGGAGTACATAACGAGTCGTTCTAAAGAGCCCCGTTTCTTTTTTCCTCGTCCACACACACGTTTCTTTGCACTTTCCGGTGCGCCTCGCGATACTACGGGAAATTAACACGCCGTGCGCACGCTCATGTAATTGTACACACACGTTTTTTGCGAGCGTCAATCCGGATGTCGTCGATTCTGCGTGCTGGCAATTTTCTCCTTACAACGACTTTTCCAATAAAAGTATAAAAGTTAAAATGTACGTAAAATTTTCGAATTCTCCGCCGGACGACAGCCGGGCGTACGCTCGCTCAATTCACGTGTAGGCGCACGCACGCTCACGAATTTTAGATTTTTAAAAAAGGCCGCAAGTTTAGGAAAGGTACACTATAAATCATACACATAACACACATGCACACGAACGCGAGCGCATAAATATTATATAATCTAGGCTACGATAACAAACCTGTCCGTGCGTGTTTGAGTGACGAGCTTAAGGGTTAATTAAAAAGTAACGCGTTGAAAGTATAATGTTAATTGTAAACGTATATATAATGATGATATCATGCGAGTGAAGCGAATTCATTTTTGTAAAGCTCTTTTTCGGCGCAAGCTGCTGCGTGATCAAGGAAACCTATGAAAGTATATAAAGTGATGATCATGAAAGATAAATTTGAATGGGGGATTCACCAAAGATGTCGACCCAAAGACGTATTAAAAGCGAAAATAAAAGAAATGTATTAAAAATAAAAAAAAAAACACAAAAAAAAACAAAAAAAAAACTAAGTAATAATGACTGCAATGTAACTCATGAAAGTAAAAAGATGGAAAGTGGCAATTCACGACGCCGATGACATTGATAGTATCGCCAGCTGTGAAAAAAAAAAAGATTTCTTATTTTAAAGACTTTTGCGAATGGAGCTAGAAGTTCGTTGCGGTATTGTAGATTTTAAGTCGATATATACATGGCATTGTCGAGACGAGTGTGATGGAGAATGAAAGTAATGGCGGCACCCCGTGTGTCGTGTCGATGTGATAAAGTCAATATTCGCGAACGAGAGGATATTGTGGAAACGCATGAAAGTATGATGATGGTGATTTGGGAAATTTCCGAGGCGCTTATTCTCATATATATGAGTCGTTAGCTTTTTACCCGCAAACGAGCACTAACTTTTGTATGGCGTTTTTTAAGTGCGTTTATTGCGAAGATGAACAATCAGCGTAATAACGATTGAAAGTATCGATACATATCATTAAATCTAATGAGGGGGAATTTTTAAATGGAAGCAGGGATATATTGTTACGTATATAGGTGACTTATCGAATGAAAGTATAAAAAAAAAAAAATTATAAAATAATGCAAAGCGTCAATTTAACGAATGACTTATTGTATTTTATAAATAAGAGCCTCGAAAATGGACGGCAGATCCACGTTATTAGGTCTTTGATTCGTTAATATATTTACAGAAAAATCTATTAGACAAATTGAGATGAATGACTATTCATGAATGAAAAAAAGGCGGAAACCTACGTTGCCGCTCTGTGACCGAGCGCAAGGCAGCGCATAGGAACAATTTTTCGAGTTTAAAATAATTAGGGAAAAATCGTTTTAATCGACTGTTAATTATTAATCTTAACGTGCAACCTGTTAAAGGTCGGCGTTCAAAAACGCCGAGTCGAGCACCCTTTCGCACCAAAGCGTACGAAGTTTGAAAAAAAATCATTAAATCGGATTTTAAACCTAAAAAAAAATAATGAATCTCGTTCGCTATTGATCGAGCTGAAAGCTTAAATACAATTCCTTTATGCGACTGTTGTGAGATGTTTTCAGTGGTTTGTTTGCTTGTGTTCTCGCGATAAGTAGTCGGGATGGCGGTTCATTTTAGCGTGTTATCATATAGTAGAGTAATAAAATAAAACAAAGTAGGCGCGTCTCGTTCGTGTGTGTAACGTGCCTATGTGCGTCGAGCGCGAAAAGCCCGCGGCGAAGTGTGTCAAGGACGCGCTGCGAAGCTCGCAAGAGAGCGAGAGAGGGGGAGGGGGTATAAAAGAAAGAAAAGTATCGACAGAGAGCTGCGTGTTTCTTTGCCCTCCGCGAGAGGATTGCGCATTTCCCTCGATTTCCGCGCCGCGCGTTTTCTCCCGCCGGAGACTTCGCTCTCCCGGAAAGCTGCTGCCGCCGCCGTCGCCGCGCGGATTCGCCGGAAACGCCGTTTCCGGGTGGGTTGGTCAAATTGCGTTCCACTCGAAAGCCAGAGGTCGTCGTTCTTCTCTCTGCGCGCTCGTTCATACTGCTTTGATCCTGCCCCGGACAATGTCACCATTAGTCTACGCTAATTGCGCCCGACAACAAGAGGATTAATAACGTCGGCTGACTGATTTTCTACGGCCGCGGGGCAATAAAATCGCTTTTAAATCCCTGCAAACATCTCGAGCCCGGATTTCTAATTGCCAGCGCCGTGTCACTGTGAGCGATTGCTTTTCGAGAATTTTATTACCAGTACGTGACAAAAAGCCGTATTCCTCTTCAGGCATTATGTAACGGGCGGTGCGCATTGCTATATCAAGTTCGACAAAAGTTATTGCTTTATTATCGTCGAGGCCAAAGACAACGGGTTCGTGTGAAAAAGCCAAACCAATTTCGTATAGAGACAAAAACACGCAACAGTGGTAAACCGGGATATGCCTGTGCCGAGAGGCGCGCCGGTGGCATGCAGAAGCGAGGACGAAATAATTATTCGCGGAAAAAAGTATCGGGAAACTACTTGAAAAGGCATAAAAAGAGCTAACAACTGGGTAACATCGCGGCTGCAAATTACGCCGCGCTAGACTTGGCCAGACCGCGAAACTTTTACGAAGTATAAATACAGGGGAAAAACGACGCGGTGGTGGAAAATCGGCCAGACGGGAGATAAACGGAGGCGAGAAGGGAGTAGTGGCGAAAAAAAGAAAGGGGGTAGTAAAAGTAATAAGCATAGTTACAGCTTTCTGTGTGAGGTTATTGTGATACTTAAGAATAAAAAAAAGCAGTTCTGCAATAGCATAATCTCGGCGTCACGGCGACGCTTTAGGACATGAATATTTACATAGAATTGCTATATTAACTATATCTGAATAACTGATGAAATATTTATTAATGTCGTAAGGGAAGTAGGCGCAGGTGGGGGGTTGAAAAACCGTGAAGCCTGATTCATGTATCTAGGGCTGGAAAGGGAGCGACGAGTTCGGCTCCCCCAATCGCGGTTATATATAACTCGATCGATTCGCGGGTAAAAACACTCGAAGCACGCCTGCGTGCTCGGTCTGGTCATTTGTTCGTGGCAAGAAGATAATTTCATTTCTGGGCAATTTCCCTTTGCTTTCTATAGGAAAAAAACTCGGCTTTAGCGCCTTCGAACACGAAGGCCCTCAACGAGGATTCCTCTTGTCGCCACACAATGATTTCGTCCGATCACACGTAAAAAGCGTGATACCGCGAGGGAGCCGACAGCTCGATCCGAACGACGTAGGAAAAGAAAAAAAGTGTCGAAAAAAAAATAAAAAAAACGTTCAAGAGACAATCCGAGGCTTCGTCGCTGGCACGCGCGCTATGAAATTACCAAAATTTAATGCTGCTACCGATCGAGTCGCGCGAAAACCATCGCGAGCAATCCGAGCGCCGGCACGCAGTAATAAACGACATATCGATACGCGGCGCATGCACCTTCGATCGCGCGCGCGGCGGTAGCAGCGAGGAAATGCGCGTGCACTTTCAAACTCGACGAAGGTGAAGAAGTAAGTAAATAAGAATAAAATAAAAAAAAAATACATAAATCCGTCCATAAGTGCGGCCCGCGCGCGGCGAACGTAAGCATTGTCGGCGCTGCGCGGGCGGCGCGCCGCACAAATACGTGCATATTAATCATTGGGACTACAAAAACATATCATCGTAAAGCTGTAATAACTACGATTATTAATTAGTAAACGATTACAATTATATTATAATGATTATTATATACTTCTTACGACTATGACGATATATATTATATATAATATATTACGAATTATTTACTATTTAAAAAAGACGACAAGAGAAAGAGTGAGCGAGAGAGAAAGAAAGAGAAAGTGAGTTAGATGTCAGAGCGATAATTAATAAAGTGTAGAGTGGATTGTGTACGCGATACTGTGTACGATGTGTACTGAGTAGAGTGTGTACTCGGGAAGAACGAACGGAGTATTGTACCGATGCGTGAAGAAATGGATGTAGGTGAGCATAATCGACAAAGAGAATGAATTGAGTATAGAAGAAAGATAGTGAGGGAGTGTGAGAGAGAGAGAGCAAACGAGAAAATCTATGTGAACTCTTATTACAAGTGCAGAAAATGAATAATTGAGGTAAAAAATATGCTAAAGAAAAATGAGAGAAAACAGAAAAAGTAAAAAAGAAAAGGAAAGAGAAATCACCTAAGCAATAAGATATATTCTATTTATAATAACGCCCCGTGTAAGCGTCGACTCGAGTGCATAATTGCGAAGTATATATATTATATATATTATATATTTAAAGAATTATAAACCGCGATACATTCATTGTAAAACATGCATATCAATACATGTGTGTGTCTGGGCAAGGATTAGCTTACTAATGATTAATTAATTAATAAATTAATTATTATAATTATTATGATTATTATTAATTATATAATTACATATTAAAATGATGACGATATACGAGAGGTATATATAAATATGAATATATATATATATATGAAGATATGACTATGATATAATCAATTTACTTCTTCGTTGTCGCCGAGAGCAGAGAGTTAATGTTATTATGGATAAACAACTTACGTAAATTTAAGCATTTCATTGATGAAAAACATCATTACAACGGTGATTATTATTAGTAATTTTATTACTATCATTTATTATTATTTTTATCATTATTGATACTATTATATAACTAATAATAATATCATCAATATTAATATCATCAACATCAAATATCATTGAATATTAATTTTTATTATTATTTGTATTATTGTAACCTTTTACAGTTGTGAATGAATTATTTTAAATCTGTATTAAGTACTATATAGTATTCCTACAATTTATTACGATCATCACAAACGCGATAATTGTCGTCTTTATTATAAATATTATTTTTATTATGGTTATAATGATTGTAGGCTGATTATTAAAGTGACGATTGTATTAAGAGAATTACCAATGTCAGAGAATTTCTTCGGGGTTTAAGTAAAATTTTGGCAGTAATAAAATAACAGTTGAAAAATACATTTTTTGTTATACCTTTTTATTTTCATTATTTCACTCTTTATTATTATTTTCAAACATTTATACATGATCTACTAAACCTGTTAACTGCAGTTAATTTATCACATGATTCTTATGAATTTAAAATTATTAACGGAATGAAACATGTATAATTTATTTTGATACTGGTTTATTTTTTGAAAATATTAAAATATTTTAATATTGTATAATTTTTAACGTTGGAAATATGTAACAGTTTTTATATTAGTCAAGGTGCTCCAAAATGTTTAATATAAAAATTGTTTCAGTTTCCTCCGACACATTTTATAAAATATAAAGAATCTCGATTCTACTCAAAAATATATACAAAATTGATCTTTAATTAAAGAATTAAAGATCAATTAATTTAAATTTAAAGAGATATCTGATTCACTAGCAATAATTGATACCAAAAATATTAATGTTAACAAGGAAACTTAGATACTGGCTCCGAAATCTCGTTAATTGAAATCGAAAACTTGACATTTTCAAGCATTTAAATTTTGTTTTTTATTCAAATATTATTTTATGGTTTATTGATTATTTCTTCAGAAGTCGGTTTGACATAGTATGTTCCACGTAGAGCCAGTGGCATATAGCCGAAGATGGAATTCTATCACAATTAAGGGCTACTGGATACTAATCGGGTACTTAACTGATTAACATGTATAAATTACTTATTACTAATTGATATTCACACCTATATGGTAAGTATTAAGATGAGGTTGATTATCATCTAAGTTTCTACTTGGAATTCAATACGGTCACTTGGTTAGGTAATGTTCTTATGAAATTTTTTAAAATACTAGCAGTGTCAGTGCGCACTGCGCGCGCCCTATAGTGGGTCAATCAAATTTTACATGTTCATTTCGAATCGACCAATCGCAATCATTAAAGGTGACAATCTCAAGTCCATCTCTTTTTTATATAGGAGGATTCTTATAGTTATATACATATTAAACCAAAACGTCATTCTCTTAATAATAATGTTGTACTCTATCTAACATTATACAAAGTTTGAAATCAGTATTTAAAATTACTTAAAAATGGTATCTAAACGAAATTTACAGACTAAAACCAAATTTAAAAGAAGTATATATGATTCTCAGACAATTTTAAACACCGATTTGAAACTTTGCAGAAATCTAGAGTGCATTGATACATACAGCAATAATATGTTAATTTTAGATGTATTATATCTTTATTTTTTTAATAGAAACTGTTATTTGCTTCGTCTGTATCAGTTGATGATAGTGCCCATATATTCATACAAAAGATAGTACTCAATATATTTTTTTGTAAAAAAAATGAGATTTTTCAACCTCAAAATAAACGAAAGTCGTTATACTGAGAATCAAATAACATTTGTATAAAATTTTTTTTAATTTTCTCTAAACAAAAATATAAAGTTTTTTTTATAAAATCTACATTATTTTATTTACGAAATAAAATTGACACGCCGTATACCTACGCAACTCCAATTTTGAATCCCGCGCTACTTTTAGTCAAATCGGCAGAGGTCGTTGCTGGTTGCACGCGGTGCGTCGTGCATCGACTCCTATAATCACGTGGTCAACTGATTTGGCGCGCAAAATTATTATTTACATTTATCAAATAAATAAGTTTCGCGCTTAGACTACAAATAAGCCAAGGATATAAGAAACGAACCCTGGAGTTTATA
Source organism: Torymus tubicola (assembly GCA_035583055.1). Classification (NCBI taxonomy): domain Eukaryota; kingdom Metazoa; phylum Arthropoda; class Insecta; order Hymenoptera; family Torymidae; genus Torymus; species Torymus tubicola. Next base: position 19,110,341 of record JAWWEQ010000010.1, on the reverse strand, counting down.
CCTCTACAAGAAAGTCAAGTGTACTTTTGCATTTTTACAGATTAAATAACTTCTCACTATGGAACAATTTAAAGAAAATTCCAATAATGACAATAAGTGTATCTTTGAAAGAAAATCAGCTGAATATGCTGATAGAACAGGTAGATTTGCAAAGGAAGGAGATAATTATACAAAACAGTTTGCTAGTTTATATGTAAAAAGACTTGAAGAATTATCTATAATATTGAAAGAAAAACTTCAAACAAAATTGGGTAATTAATGATTTTTAATATTTCCGTATAATTGAATATTTAAAAAAGTATATGAGATTATCATATCAGTTTTTACTCTTTTTAATATTTAGATGAAAAAGTGAATTTAATACCACTGGCAGATCTTGAAGAACAGAATGGTGCACAATGTGCAATTATTGGTACTTTGTATAAGCATCAGCCTAATAAGCCATCTATTTTACAAGAACTTAGTGAGGAGAATCAAATGGCGGCACCTACCCTAAAAGTGGATTATTGTTCTGATGAGGATCAATTGTTTCTGGAAGATCAAACATCAAGAGTTAAATTAATTGGAGATAATGTCAATATTAAAGAATTAGTTACTGGTGTTGTTTGTGCTGTTATTGGATCAGAAAATGAAAAAAGTGCCTTTGAAGTGAGATTTTTTAAAATTATTTTAATTTAATAATATAAATTTTTAAATATAAAAAAATTATTAAAATAATATCTTTAAAACAGGTTATAGATTGGTGTTTTCCTGGTTGTCCCCTTCAATCGTCCATTACTCCAATTTCACCATCATCAGGAAAAATAGTATTTATATCTGGTTTAGAACTAGCTTCAACACCTCCAAATCTTTCATTGAATTTATTGGTAGAGTGGCTTGGAGGATTAGCAGGTCATGCTGATTTACAACAGGATGAAGCATCTATTGTTCGTGTTTTTATAGTAGGTAACAGTATAAAGGGATGCGCAGATCAACATATAAGTAAAGGATTAGTCAGTGGAAAAGCAGAAGATGCAGCTGCTGCAAAGGATATGACTAATGGAATGCAAAGACTTGATACACTACTTGACACTTTAGGTAGCAATTGTTGTGTCACTGTAATGCCAGGACAATTTGATATTACAACGCTTATGATGCCTCAAAGAGCAATGCATCCAGCATCATTCCCAAAAGCCAAAAGGTTTGAATCTGTTTCAGACTAGTGACAAGTAAAAATGATTGTTTACTAATGTATTTTACTAATATCAGAGTAATTTTAATTGTAGACTAAAAAGTGTAAAAGGCGTTATGAATCCATGGGTAGGAAAAATTTCTGATAAAATAGTTGTTGGTACAAGTGGTCAACCAATTCAAGATATTCAGAAAGTTTGTGGATTGGATACTTTAAAACCTATTGACTGGCTCGAGAGGTCTTTAGAATGGAGACATTTATGTCCAACAGCACCGGATACTATACCATCTATGCCATTCTACAAAAGTGATCCATTCATTTTAAAAGAGTGTCCAGATATTTATTTTGCTGGAAATATGGAGAAATTTGACACAAAAATGCACAAAGGTTTGTAATACTATTTTATTACTTTAATACTCTTATAATTATGAAAAGAGAGTATTAATATAAAATAATTCTTTTGTATAACTATTAATTAAAATTTAATTGTAAATATTTTGTCTTAGGTAACCAAGGACAAAAAATTCGTCTCATAACTATCCCAAAGTTTGCAAGCACTCAAACAGCAGTACTTGTTGACCTAGAAAGTTTAGATGCCACAGCAATTTCATTTGGGTCAGAATAAGATATTTTTAGTGTTATTTATTGTTTTAGTATTTGTAACATATGTTTATGTGTATTTTTATAAAATATTTTATAAGAAAAATGGTAAACAAGACTTTGTTCTTATTTTTATTTTCCTTTCAAATATTATTTAACAGTTTTAGTAAAACAAAAAATAAATTTACATACCTTATAAAGAGCTTTTTAAAAGAGAGATAATACTTTTTTCTTAATTTTTTAAATAACCCATTAACATTTAATTTTGGTTTTATAAATTTATTCTTAATAAAACAAAACATTTATATAATACTTTTAAAGTTTAGAAATGTATTATAAAAAGCCGCGATCAATTCCGTGGCTCCGAGGCATAATGACATAAGTCCATTTTTTTAAAAATCGGGAAAACCTTGGATTTTGTATCTTTAAATGGTTCTTTTTCATTTGAAACTGTCAGTAGTAGCTAAAATATTGCCCTAAAACTACGACATACGGAAAACGTAACAACATAAGTCCATTTTTCAAATTTAGTGCGTGGCATAACAACATAAGTCCAACACTGATAAATTTATTTTATCCAACCAAATTGAATATAAAAATTATTTTTATATAAAATATATACAGGACTATTAGGTAAATCGAAGTTTCCGGCATAACGACACAACTTGATACTTTTTCGAGCTTTCACGAAGGAGAAAATGCATAACCTGGTCATACCACCGTGTAAATATTTGTATTAAATGTGTTAATTGATTAGTAAAGTATCGCGCCCTATCTCGTTTATTCCGATCTTACGAATAAGTTTGAACATTAAAACCCGTTTTCCTTAGAAACTTTAAAAGTGGACTTATGTCGTTATGCCTCGGAGCCACAGAATTAAAGAGGTCCTATATATAGGTTAAGATATTGTTGATAATTTTATTTTGAAAATTAAATTAACGCTATCCCTTTTTAATAGCAAATACTTCTTAAAAGCTAATTGTTGAAGTGTGAAACTTATTTTTACTTGCGTTGGTCATCGCAGAATTAGAAAAATTTGCTAATTTTATACTTATTTAATTTAAAAAAAAATCCAAATAATAATAGCGTTTAAAAAGTATTTAACGTTATTACGCTACTACAATTACTAGATTAATACTCATACTAAGTGACACTCAAAAGTGCCTTTTCACTTTGATTATTAATTATTAAAAGTTTAAGTATAGCATTCCTATGATGTATTCGAAAAAAACCGTTCTAAATTTTCAAATCTAGACCTATATCGATGTCAACATGCAACTGTCGTTTTAAACGCATCCAATTCATAGAATCAATCGGCTGCAGTTTCAATATACTTTTAACTCCTTTATTGTTGTATTTTGAAGGATCAAGTCAGAAAGTCAAAATTAACGTTTTTATTTCCAAAGACGTAAGGAAGTAGTGTTGCAGAAAAAAACTTTCTTTAAAATAAATACAAAAATTTTCTAGATAATTTATATCAGCAATTATCTGTAATGTGTTTCTAATAAATATTTAAACAGTAAGACTAAAAATTTAAAATTAAAAATATTAGTTGAATTTAGTATAAAAAACTTATTATTTGGTTTTAATACATTATCTTAAAAAAAGGAAAAAGTTAAGTGTGCCAAGCCATAAAAGTAGGTATTAAATTTGTAATACTAAGGTATATTAAGCATTAATTTCAAATATGGTAATTGAATTTATTTATATATAATTTTTACAGTAAAAAGTAATAGCTAACCATGTTTAAAGTACCATCTAAAATATCAGCAAAAAATAAAGTTAAACTAAGACGTTCTCCACAATGCATAAAATCATCTTCAAGTAATACTAGTAAGTTTAATTGAATTTTTATCACATGATTTATCTATACATAATTGGTTTTTTAAAAACTTATAAAAATATGATTAAATTACAATTTTTTGATTAATGCATTTTAATATAAATGAGTACATTTTAACTTCTATTCAAAGTATTTAAATTAAGAATTTTTATTTATTAAACAAAAGTAAATTCAGGAATATAGACCTCAAGATAAGTATATCTTATATTAGTCTGAATATTAAAAATACAAATTTATAATTAACTAAATTTCTATATATAGAGGATAGTAAGGTATAAAAAAAAGCATTTGTCTATTAAATACACGTTTCAATTTATTTGGAAAGTTCTGATTGAAATATGTCAAATCAGAAAAGCTGATACGCATAAAAAAAAACTTATAAAAACCTATAAGTTTACGTAATAATTGACAAACATGATTTCCTATCTCTTTTAATTTCTTGAAACCTTTTTCTAGTGAAAGAGGCAAGATACTTAGTAAAATAACATTTATTATTAAGACGTTATATTGTATTTGTAAAAAGTTGAACGCCATTTAAAACTTGATATTGATTTATAATCAATTATTCATGATTGAAAATGTTTTATGAGGTAACAATATGTCTACCTACAATAAATGCACTTTGGTGTATTGTCTGGCACTTTTGCACCTATCTTTTTAAAGACACAATTCAGTGATTTTTCTTTTAACCTCGAAATCAGTCTCAGTTCCGCACAATCAGAAGAGAGTTTCAACTTAGACAATTAATTGGTTTATATATACAATTTTAGAAAGTCCTGCAAACAACATTTATAACATTCGTGGACACTTCAAAGTTTGGCAAATTCTCATTCTGTGTTGGAAGACTAGATTAAGAGCTATAAAACTATTTGAGATACTCTCAAATTTCTTTCATTTTAACGCTTATAATGCCCTTAAATTAAAAATACATTACATTGGCACCTGTTTTACATTGCGCGTTTTCTAAGCAAATGTTTATTTGCAGTTGGAATATAAATGGTGGGATTTTTTCATAAAATCCTCCTTAAAGATCATATTTTTTTTACTGTTTCTTAATCTTAATTTATAAAAGGTATGTAATAAATTTAAATACGCAGTTTTCGAAATTCTTTTACAAATTATCATGAATTGGGATCAAATTCGTGGTATCCTTCAGCTCCAGTGAAGACAACATCCACCCAAACTCTCATTGCTTCCGGACTTGGGGCCATTAAGTGGTAAAGTCTTGTTGTAGTTTTAACAATGAATGTTAAAGAAGGTTGAGGAGATTTAACGGTATTCATGTGATCTACGTAGACTTCTTCAATCGACTGAAAATAAAAATCGATACTATTTTAAAATATTGATAATTTAAAGTTTTTGAGAAAATTAAAAAAATGCAATGAATCAATGTCTCTGCTATTTGTACGATATATTTATATGCATAACGTATATGAGCCATTCTACAGAAAATCGGACACTTCTTAGCCCAAAAATGGAAACAAGTGGTTTTTGAGAGCACGCTTACCAAACTAGGTTTTTTTATTCTTTAGAGTATTACGAATGAAAAGGAAAAGGGTGCCAAGTGGGAACCATGTGCCAACAATAAGTTACGGATCAATTACTGATAATGAAAAAATTATTAAAAATAGCTCTAGTTTGATCCAAAATAATTCCATAAATAACAACTCAATATGAAAATCGAAAAAAAGAAAAATAAACTGATATAAATAGTAGCAAAGGGAGAATTTGAAAAAAAAAACCATCGAGTTCGTACATAATTACAGTACTTCGTGAATTTGCTATCATTTTTGTCAGTTTCAAGTCCAACTTCAAACTCGCGTAACTTTTGAAGGAATCAACATTTTTTAATTCTAAAAAGAGATTTGGAAAGCTCTCGTTCTCTAGATTAGTTTTCTGTTTTCCGAATTTCATATTGAGTTGTTATTTATGAAATTATTTTGGATCAAACTAGAGTTATTTTTAATCATTTTTTCATCATCAGTAATTGACCCGTAACTTTTTATTGGCGTATGGTTCCAACTTGGCATCCTTTTCCTTTTTATTCGTAATGCATAAAGAATAAAAAAACCTAATTTGGTAAACGTGTTCTCAAAAACCACATGTTTCTATTTTTGGGCTACGAAGTGTCCGATTTTCTGTAGAATGACTCATATGCATATACAACGAGACGAAATTTCTTTAGCGAGATATCAAAAGAAAACAAACATCTAAGTGAGGTGTTTTGGACACTCTGAATTAATGTATTGTATTTCTTCCGTACAAATATATTAATATCAGTCTATATTTCAGCCATACATACACTAGTCTATTATTTTTCACGCACGCACGCGTGTATGCTCATTTTTATTTAGCTTATAGTGTGAAATTCAGTTTACCTGAAAATAAATAACACCCCGTGGTTTTTTCGAATGATGGTCACTATAATATGTAAGAGTTTTGCGTTTTCTGTCGAAAATAAACCAGCGTTTGTTCCAATGGTGAAACTTTTTACTCATTTTGGAAAGATATCCGCTGCAGCTGGTCGTATCAACGGCAACGTCGTGAATCAAAGGTAATTGATGACCTGCCGTTTCAATGTGATGCCTCAGATCCAGAGATTCAGATTTTATTGGCAAATATCTTGTCAATGGTCTCTAAAAAATAAACATTTCTTTAGAATAAAAATTGATTTTAAAAGTATTGCTTACTTCAAAATAATGAAATTAATGCAAGAGTATTTAAAATAAAAATACATACTTCAATTATAGGATAAAAATTATAAAGTAATATTGAAAAAAATCCATTGAATCTTTTTGAGTCTAATTGGGGGTAATAATTCTTTCAAAAGTTTTTGCATTGGATTATGAGAAAATTTTCTTGCATTATGTGTACCTGTAGCTTTGGCTTGTCTCTGTGCTTGACTTGCAGGGGGCCGAGCGAGTCCAATTCACTCGAAGTTTGAGAAAGAGGTCGGCTCTCGGTCTCATCAACAATTCCGCTTCCGTTGCCGTTGAATCTTTCCGTTTCCATGGAAATTGGTCTGTCATCTCTCGCCTAAGTAGATAAAAAATATTTCATTAATATTCAAAACTTCTTTGATGTCTTCAAATGAAGTGCGTATGTGCACATGTGTGAATGTGCGCATGTATATATATATATATATATATGGGTGTGGGAGAAAGAATGTGCCACTTACATTATCCGCTTGTAGAAGCGTGTACGAGTTGCCTGACGGACCCGGACTGGGTGAGGTGAATTCCGAAAGTTTGCCAGGCGAAGATTTTTCACCAGAACCGTTTTCCGCCCCATCGCTGCTTCCGCTACCGCTGAAAAGACCAGAGAATCAATATGAAAGGCTATTCGAGATTTATTATTCTCGTGTACGCGAATTGAAGAGGCATTTCTGGCTCGCTTTTATGAGTCATATACCTTTATATTTATTGTCTTTTGGTAAACATAGGGATTTAATAAATTTTTATTTCACGTAGTTAAAACATGAGATTCTTATTAAATAATTCATTGGTAACTATTGACAATGATAATTCAATACAGGATTCTTTTAGAACTCTTTATTCATAATACATGCATCATATCAGTGGCATTGAAATATTTATACGAAAAGAAATTATGGAGGAATATAAATTATCTTTTCTACAATTTTGATAAAATAATGACGATTTAATCAATTTTGAGTCTCAAACAATTTACATACTTTTGAAATATAAGAAGTGAAAGTTAATAAAACAAGTAGTCACCGAATACCATCTCAGTGTCATGAGCCGTAAGTTTATCAATGAAATCGATGATTCATGAATCATTAGCTATCCATTTTAATCTATAACATCCGCTATATTGGTTTGAAAATATTCTGATGTAGGCTTTACAAGAAACAGTATGTATAACAGTAATAATTAGACAGTTTTAAATTATACTTTTTCACATTATTTAATATACTTAACTCATTTAAAAAAAAAGAAAGGTTTTATAAAAAAAATATGATAGGATTATAAATAAAAATTCATAATTAGCACGCCCAGTACGGCATAGCATTGTATGAGTCATGAGTTATTAACAAAATTTGTTATTTTTATGATACTCTAAAAACGCTAAATCATTAAAATATCGTTACAGTTGATTATCGCATTTCTTTAGATCTTAGAAAAAATGAAAGTTTTCTACACATTAGCCACACTGAAAGCGTTGAAAATGTTAATGCTAGATGCTTTTAAACTTTAAAACCGTTTAGTTTGAAAATGAAATGATCGAATCTTCGAGTATGTGTAATACGTCTTTGTAGATGCGAGTAAAGGAATGAGTCTGCGATTGTGCGAATTTCACTGAACTTGCACGCGCTAATTTGTATGGACCGCGCGTACAAGCGCAGCACGAACACCGTGTAGAAGTGAAAACTCACGCTGGTGCGTACTCGTGATCCGCGCGCCTCCTCCGCCAGCACGTCTCCGCGAGCCAATCCTTCGACGTCATGTAGCATTTGCTGCTCGTCACGAGGGTTATCAGATTGCAGCCGGTCAGCCGCGCCCCGCGCATCGCGGCCTCGCCGATTCCGCGTCGCTCGTCCATCCTCGCTCATCCGCAAAAGCTCGCACTCGCCCTGCCAAGATCCCGCTCCTATATATCTGCGCGCAAATCCAACCGGCTTGCTTTTTATTATTATCGAGAGCCAGAGAAAGAGAAAGAGAGAGAGAGAGAGAGAACGCCGCTGATGAAGAGTCCGGAACAATGGAGCGAAGTTTATAGTAACCGGCCGCCGGGAGGCGAGAGGATGGAAAATTGTGAAAAAGCTCCAGCCCTCCTTTCGTGCCAGGCAGCGCGCGCAAAGATTTTATGTGTGTCGCTCTTTATGCGCCGCCGCTGAAAATCTTTTCGGAAAAATGCGCGCGCGACTAAGAGAGCTGCCGCGTTCAAGCAGAAATAGTTCGACTTTTTGCTGATGATTTTTGTTTGCTGAAAAACTTTTTCATCTTTTCATCTGTCCTACCAAGTTCAAAGAGTTTTTTCGCTTTAGAATTCTTCTACACGAGAAAAATAAAGTAATTATTCAAAAAGCGGTTGGAGATGAAAACAAATTATCAAGTTACAATAGGCACTTTTTCAAGTATAATGTGACCTTTGTAAATAATTACAGTACACATTCTTTCGTGTTGACGTACACGATCGAAACGCATATATATCGTATTACATAAATATTTATGTATTCTGCACGACACGATAAAATTTTTCGATAAAACTTTACAGGCAGATTACCGTACAATACAAAGAGATCTATGATGTTTAAAAAGATTATCGTGTAAATGTTGACTTGATAACTTTTATCGAGACTTTTATCTCGCTATTCCGGTAGATTCAATTGAACTCCTCGAGTGTCGGGGCATTGAGCAACGCGCTTACTTTCATCGAAAGAATTTCCTGTCATATTTATATATTTATAAAAGAAATATTTTAAATTTTTCAATTTTTTCCGAGACAAACTCATTGAAAGATGGAAAGAGCCATAGCGAAAATGTAATTGTTTTTGCGGCAAAGTTTGAAATCGAGTGAAATACCGCGCAGTGGTTTCCCCCAGAAAGGCCGGAGCCGAGCACTAAACAACGTTATACACTTTTAACACAATCATCCGCGAACTCGCGCGAAAATTCATTTGCACGACACTGTAAAGAGGCAATCTTCCCACTATATACTTGTGCACTGCTGGAAGTCGAGGCTCTCAGTCTCGCTCGCTCTCTCTCTCTTGCTCGCGCCCGCAGTCCTCGGAACAATAAGCGAGCGACTCGCTCGAGACTGGATGCGCGCTCGCGCGCGCGGGACCCGAGTAAATATTCGAAAGTATCTTATCAGCTCGCGAGCTAGCCGGCGGCGCACTTATCACTCTCCCTCTCTCGCGGGCATTTGTACACGTGTGCGCATGGGTGCGTAGTTCCTTATCTGAGCGGTGTATCGAGCGAAACTTCAAAAGCAAAACTGTCGCCGAGTCTGGCGGAGGCGACGGCGACGAGGGCGCAGGCGGGGGCTGCTGCCGTCGCGGGCAAAACCGGTATTCGCTCTGTATACCGCGTCGCGCGGCTTTTACTTTCACGGGTAGGGAGGCCGGCCGCGGCGACAACTGCTGCACTCGCCACTGCTATGCGGAATTTCTGCAGTTCGTTACGTCTTTAGTGGCGGCCGGTACGTATGCGTATGACGTGTCGCCGGCTTACGCGCACTGCTAATTAACGATGAATTCAGACCTCGCAGCGTGTGCAGCTCGAGCGGACGCTTTGGTCTTTTTAGTGCCGCCGCCGGCGCAATAGTCGGAGCGGCAGTGGGAGGGTGCTGACCGGTTATTACAACGGAGATACGCATTTTCGCGCCCACAGAGCGAGCGTAGGCGACACTAGAGATATTATTACGTTTTTCACCGTTATCGATACAAAAGTGTACAATTATAGGTCAAGATAGGAACGCATTTGAGGCGCACATATGTTCGCCTTCCTTCACACAATCATCTACAAGACGATTATTTATTTATCAAATCCCGTTTTTCATGCATTTTGCTTTGGAATTTTAGTTTTGTAAGAATTTTTATCTATTTAATATGTTTCCCATTAAATGCCAATTGAATGCGTTTGAAACTTCTCAATTTATAAAAAAAAATATTTGCAATTTAAAATATGTAAAACAAAATTTGTATTTATATTTAGAAAACATAATATCGTATTATTTTTTTCAATGATATGCACTTTTTTCAAAGCTATGATATGTGGGTGTTGCAAAGCCCCGGAAGAACTTAATTATGCTCACTTTAAAATGATTTACGTCGGAATCACTTCAATGAGTTGTTGTAACAAGAGTCTTTTATAATAGAATTAGTAATTTTGATTAAGAATTAAATAAAAAGGTACAATAATTTTTTTGTACAACCACTAAATATGAATCAATATTTTTGTAATCAGTATACCTTTATTTAATTTGATTGGGCTTAGCATTTAACTATAAAATAATTACCTTTCAGTTGGCCCAGTTGAATAACTTGAAGATTCTTCTCCTGATTCCACACTATTGAAAGACGTGCAATTCATTTTCCTTTTCTCCCATTGAGAACGAACTTCATCCTGAACTCTTCTCTTAAGTTCTTCCACTCTCCACCTCTCTTCCGAGATAACTTGGCTACCTATATTAAACAAAAACACAAAGTTAGCAGTTCATTATCTTTATCTTGCAATCTATACTGTAACTTGTTATTGACACTCTATCCATGTATAATAATTCGTTCATTATAGTTTTTGATTACAATTTACCTTTATGATAATATTAGAATTTACATAAGTGATTATGTTAACGGCTTAATAAACATGTCATAGTTTCTCGGAAAATTTGTTTCTATTATTAAATCGTAACCAATTTATTTATTCAAAAACATCAACCAACAAAATGCAAAGCATAAAAATAATTAATCCATTTGCAATCTGAGAAATGAGGTCATTTTTTTTGTTTCGATTTTTTCCTAAAATACGCGTATAAGTAAAAGTGTGTCATTTTTTGCACCTGCAGTAGCCCACATTTCGATAAATACATAAAAATTATTAACCTTGTTTGGCTAAATGCAACTGTCGATTGCGTTCAATTTCTTTTAAAGACTCGATCGTTTTTCTTCCCAAGCTGCCCTGATTATTGACGATTGGTGAGTCGGTCGTAACCCTCGATATCCTGTCGAAATCCTCCCTGCTAGGTGAGCGTTTGTCATCAGGATTATCGGCTGCGTTTTTAGCTAGACTTTCTAGTTCATCATCAATGGCGCGCAATCGATTTCGGCCCTAGATATTCGTTAGACAAACAGAACATGCGCATTAAAATTTTATAGCTCTTCCAATGTGGTAAATCATTGATAGTAATGTTTTCAATTCCAATAATGACATTCCAGCAAAGTAGATTAACGGAAGAATAGTGCTTCTATGCTTTTTGTTGATAATAAATTGACTAAAATATTCATACTGACATAATTTGCTAGAGCGCTTTAATACGCGTAAAATATAAAATGAACAGGCTAATGCTGTAATGCCACTAGTCAGAAGAGATTTAACGTTACCTCCTCTAATCTTCGTAAATGGGCAAGCTTTTGCCTTTCGAGACTTTTCGCTTCTTTCGTTACTGCATTTTTAATATCAGTTCGCTGCGTTTCTAGTTGACTAAGTTGAATTTTTCTGCTTTCGATTTTCGTTGTCAGTTCGCTTATATATCTAAAACGAAATAGATATAAAGTTAATATCTTTAGTGTAAATATCTATCATTTATCGTTCTTTTATAAATATTATGACATCATATATAAATAATTGAATATAATTGACGCACCTTTGCAATTCCTCTCTCGTCGCTAGCCTGCTGGCCTCCTCCTCCAAATGGTGAAACTCAAGGTCCTCGAAGGCCTTGCGCTCAGTCTCGAGGATCTCAGTGTGGGCGGCGAGCTTGTCAGCAAGGTCACTATCGCGTTCATCGTCGCGACCCTGCGCCTCTGCGAGGTCCTCCTCGAGTCGGGCGCACGCTTGTTGTGCCTTGAGTACACGCTGCTTAGCCTCCGCCTGGAGTTGTGCTTGTGCCGCGTTACTCTCCTCCATCTCGTGCTCCAATTCAGTGATCTTCGTCTGGGTCCGTGTTCGCTCGCACTCCTCCTGCTCCAGCTTCAACGTTTCCGATTCGAATTCAGCAGAAAGCAACGCTCTTTCAAGCTCCAACTATTATTAAGAAGATAATGATAAAATTGCAGCTAATGGTAGACTTTGATGATTATTCCAATAATGCAGCAAATGGCCAAGGTTACTACCAGCAGTTAGTTAATTAATTAACAACAAATTTATTAAATTTGCGACGTTTCGGTCGTTTTATTTAATTACGACCCTCTTCAGGCAAATAATATGTCAAAACTTAAAATAATATTTTGGAGAGCTTCATTGACGAACGGACAGCTCTCCGAAATATTATTTTAAGCTTGGCCATTTGCTGCATTATTGGAATAATATTGTTAAGAAGAGCATAGTTAATTAAAATTAATATCGACATTTTATCAAGTTATTGTTGCTTTAGAATGTTTAGTAATGGTAGAGCAATCAGAAATTTATGCAACCAATCGTTAGTTTTACAAGTGACAGATTATTCAATTGAAAATTGTCTGTATTTTTTATCCATGATCATTATTGACGCAAATTTATTGAAAATGTTACTTTTAAAACTTATCTCGGGTTTTATACAACGTCTAACAATGTTTCATGGAGCTCTTACAAAATTTTTCTTTGATAAAACTCATTATGAGCTATTTTTCATTTGGTATGATAGTAGTCGAAATTTTGCTCTAACGCTTTCGTTTCTTTGTTCGCAACTCGCATTGGAATTATAAATTGGAAAGTTTACACTCGTAATTCAGAGAGTAGTGGCCAACCTAGTTAAAACTTGGCACATATTCTTTGGCGCAGATCATCGCGCAGTTGGAGTTCAATTTCCCCCAGTGAAATACGTTTTTGACGCAAAGTAATACAAAATTAAAAGTTAAAAGAAATGTGCAAGTTAACACGACCGAGCTCCCATATTGATTTTCGGTCACATACAAGATACACACTGCTATCTAGCCACGTCAATTACGGAGCGTAAAGTTAAACAGGGAAATAATGTTTGGCACCTCTCGATTGATCTCCTCCTCTTGGGTCTCGATGTCGGCCACGCTTCGCTTGAAGCCGTCCATGTTGCCGAGTATGTGCTGCTTCTCGTTCTGCAGAAATTCAATGTACTTCTTCCGGTCCTCTTCCTCGAGCTCCTTCCGCTCCTTGTCGGCCTTGGCCTCGTTCGACTTGGCGTTGTCGCGCTCGTTGTTGATCCTCTTAGGCGTTGTTGCGAGCACACCCGTCGTCGTTGTACTTGTGGAAGTCGTGCCTGTCGTGGGGCTAGTAGCCATGGAATAGCTCCCGGAATTTCTCGGTTTTGAGAGCATTGACAGCTGTTCTATGGCCTCGAGCAGGTCGTCGTTCGACACGTCCAGCTTGTTGTCTATCATCGCGCACGCGTCTCTGACCTTCCTCTTCGGCCTCGGCAGACTCATGTTGTTTGGACTGTTGTTATTGTTACCGGCGCTAGTGCTCACGCCGATGTTTTGAGGCGGGATCACGTTCTCGTACACGCTGATGTTACCGTTCAGCGGGACAAAGTTTTCGTAGTGATGCATCGCCAGTTTGACGTTCTTCTCGGGTAGCGGGGGACTTGCAACCATTGTACCTGATTTCGAAGTTAAATTCAAAACTTTAGACTTTAAGATTAAACTTGTTTTGGGCTTATTGTTGAGCCTTGTCTTTGTCATATTAGAGAATTGAATTTTTGAGATACATTTAATTTTTAATGTATGCACAAATTTGAAATTAATTTAAGTGATAATCACGACTTAATTAATTTTTATTGAAACATATCATTAATCATTGTACATTAAAAAAATACTTGTTAAAAATTTAATATTCCATTAGTACATCATTATTCTATTCTCATTTCTTCTCGATGAAGTAGCAGTTTGATAAATGACCATTGATTTAATTAAACAGAAAAATAATCATTTTGATTAATTATGAACTTCAATCATATTCCCCTATTGATCATCATTTTATCAAAAGCGGCATTTTGAAAGCAAGTGAAACAATGCAAAATTCCAATTGCATTGACAACCAAATATTACGTTATCGATACGTTCGGTCGAACGGACAAACTATGCTATCTATTTCTCTGAGAGAGGTCGTTTCCGGAAAGTCGAGTAGGTATATATAATAGCGCGAACAGGCTCTCACCATTAGTCGTGTCGGCAGCTTCGAGCGCGCGTTCGTCGCCGCTCATCCGTCCGTTCTCGCGATAGTTCTCCGGTCCGATTTCCTCGTAATTGGAACTGTGCGAACTCGGCTGCGGCTGCTGCCGGTGCAAAGCGTAGCCGTTGTGCTGCAGCTGCTCGGCCCAGTTGGGCGCGCGGTTGTTGTTGGGCGTCGCGACCTGTTGGTCCTCTGCTGGGCTCGTCAGTTGCCCAATGTTTTCGTATGTCGGTGGTGACCTCGGCCTCGGTGAATTTTGTTCGCCCTCGCTGGTGCGGTGCTGCTGTTGCTGCTGCTGCTGCCGTTGTTCTGACGGACTTTTTGGACGGCCAGAATTCTCGCAGTTCGGCCTTTTCTCTTGTGATAGCGAGCCATTCGTTTTGTTCCTGTAATTTATCGATTCTGTTAATTTTCCCGTTGTCGATGCGGGGCGAATAGGGGCGGGGAGAACTTTTCCACGTGCATGTCGTCGCGCGTCGACGGACGAGTTGTCGAGGTCAATTTTCATTGTTTGCACATCTAACTGACTGATCGATCGCTCACCTGATGCAGTTTATCATTCAAATTTTTTCATTAGTATCTTAACATTTCTGTCATTTTGTATTATGAAACCTATTCGTAATTTGTTGAACAAAACTTTTTATAAAAACTACATTAACAAGCAAACATAGACTATTTTTCTTGTATGTTGAAAAATATAAAAATATTATTATAGTTAAATCATCTTTCTTAAGTGCACTTTGCTAAGCTTATTTCATTATTTTAAATACTAACATATAGTAAATTTTATTTGGATTCATGCATGTCGTTACTAATAAAAATGTTCTTTTACTTAAAATCACCCTACATTAATTTTACAAGCTACTTAATATTATAGACGTGAAAGTAAGATATGATAACTTTAAATGAACACTTTTAAATTCTCCAGTTTTGAGTTTTCAATCTTAAAACACATTTCTATGTGAGAAATTTAGTTCAGTTCTGTGTCAAACATTTCTTTTAAGATCATCACATATTTTATCAAATTACTGAAAATTCCTCGCTTTTGGGTATAACGAAAAAAATATATATAAAGTTTAAAACAAGATATGCGTTTTAAGTAGTAACATAAAAAATTATGAATAGAAAATAATTGATAAAAAATTTGAAAAAGTACATACATAGCTAAATTAAAAAAATTTCATTCGAATATTATCAAAGAGAATGCTATACTCTGGGGATACTGCTTTCAACAAAGCTCAAGTGAGGTAATTCAAATATCTTCAGTTCCATACAGAAAAGGGATTAAGCTTGAATGTCAAAGCTATATAATATCATAGTGGGTAGCGCAACAAAACGAGAATCCATACAATCCGTTAATCTTTGGATAGTGAAAGCGTCTTTGTATTACATACCATGTCGTACGCATTGTTTAGTTATCAGTGATAGTCTTGCCATTTATTGAGATAAAATGATTTACCGAATAAATAAATAAAATTTGAATTTACAAGGTAAATTGATCTTGCAAGTTTTACTTAGAAATAGTCGACTGCGTGTTAAGAATACTCAAACGGTTAACCCAACAGTTGACACCTAGTGGAACATACGAGATGCCGCGAGCATTGCTCACGTAGCGCGCGCTCGTGTAAAGGCGAATCGACAAAGAGGGTGCGCGGACGTGGAAAAGGAGACTCGGTGTTCCCGCGCCACACAGTACTCGCGCCCAGCCGGGAGAGTCCATTGCGTCTGCCCGCGAAACCGCAAAACCAGATTCTCCCTCTCGCTTGCCCCCCTGCGACCGCGAAGGCAGCCTACCTGCTCTGCTGTTCCCGCGGTGTCTCGGCTGCCGCACGGCTGCTCTGCCGCTCGTACTCGGCGCACATGGCCAGTATCTCCTCGAGGCGCATTCTCTCCTGGTGCTCGAGCAGCTCCTGCTCGCGCAGTCGGCCCTCCTGGACGAGGCGCACGCGGCCCTCGGCTTCGCGCAACTCCTCCTGAGAGCAGTAGCCAGTGGGCGCGGCCGGCCCGGCTCGAGGGCTCGGGCTCTTGATGCGCCCGTAGTGCGACTCGCCGCTGTACTTGGGCTCTCGGTTGAACGCCGGCGACGGTGGCTGGATGCGTCTGATGTTGGGATGCGAGCCGAAGCCCCTTTATGTATTAATACCATTTCATTTACTTCCTTTCTTTATTTTTCTAATTCCTTATTTATGGATTCATGCATTTTATTTGATTAACAAATTCTTGAAAATGAACAATTGTTAATTGATTTATTTTCGATACCAAATATTGGGTTTCAAATTCATTTTTCGAAAATAAATGCTGCCTTTAGTATACATAAAACTTATTGTTTATGTATTTATTTTATGCCCGAATAAAATTTTTCCAGAATTAAATTCACGGTATAAATTAGCGAACAGACTGTAACCGTGGGCTATGTGGACGTTCCGGAGTTTTTTGCGGTAGAGCAACAAAAGATATTCCCGTGACTGTGACAGTTAAAATGTTAGAATCAAAATGGGTATTTAATAACTTTTGAAGTACATACTATTTGCATTATTGTTGAAAGTTTTTAAGCAATATTTTTTTCATATTTTACAAAGAAGTTCTAAAAGCTATCAAAAAACATACTTTCTTGTGAATTTTATTATTATAATAGGTATGAGCTTATGTGTATTTATGAGAGATGCATATTAAAAATTTTTAAAACTACAGTTGGAATTGTAGAAAAGAAGCGGAAAAAATTATCGGAAAATCTTTTATTACTCGATTAACGCGAAGTTCGTGGTATTTTCTCTAGGGAAATTTGATATGCCTTATATATTTTTTTTAAGAAACAGAAAACTTATATTTTCCAAAGAATAAGTAATCCCGTCTTTTGATAACATAATCTCATTCTACTTTGTAGGGATTAAAATTTGAATTAAAAAGATCAATCGATGTTAGTACGTTTGTATAAAAATAGTAAATCCGTGGATTAGGGATCAATTCAGTTTAAAAAGTAGATATTATCGTTGATTGACAAGACGATTTGATAAATGAAGAACTCACGGAGTATTCTGCGAATCGTAGGAACCGGCCCTACGGTGGCAGGGAAGACTTGGATTAGATCCGAACTGCTCGACTTGCAGGAACTCGGTGCATGTCGTCGTTTTGGCAACAATGAGGCTCTGGCTCATGTCGAAGTCCCGACTAAACTGGTTGAGCTCGCAAGTCCGCTGACACGTGAGACTCCGCGACATGATGTCGTTGGAGTAGCCGTTGGCCAAAAGGTTGTTCCGGTTCTCGTCGTTGCTGCAGTCCAGCTCCTGCGACGGGATCCTCTGCTGATGCTGAACCTGCTGCTGCCAGTTGCGGGTGGCGCCGTTTCTGTTGTAGCCGACATTCTGATAAACGGCATTCTGATTCGCCGGGAAGTTTCGGTTTATCGTCACCGGCAAGCTACACTGAAATGTGCAAAGGGATTTAAGCAGCCATGTCGTAAAGAATATCAATTGAATTGTAGGGCTCGCTCAACTGACCTGCTTCTGCTCCTCGCTGTTCTGGCACCTGTCTAAGTTGGTGAGATTCTGGAAGGGGCTGGAGGTGCTGCTGCGGGCGAGCGAGACCAGACTCGAGGACCTCGAGTGGCCGAGAATCTGGTCGGCCGGGACATTCGTGGTGAGGCTGCCGGAGGGGAAGACCTTGGGCGAGAGGCAGTTGGCCCTGGCCTGCCGCGCCAGCATCTCGAACTTGGTCAGCTTGCCGAGGAAGTTGACCTCCTCCTCGGAGCAGCCGGAGTTGCGGGGCGACTTACGCGGCGCCACCGGGGGCTTGCACTCCAGCTGGTGCTGCGCCGACGCCATTCCGTTGCTCATCTCCAGTCCGTTCAGGCTCATCGGTGCCATGGAGAGGCGCGCGTTCGGCGGCAACACCGACTTGAGCTGCTTCGCTTCCGCGGGGTGGTTGAAGCGCAGGTAGTTCGATCTGCCTATCGTCAGCATGCAGCCTGCGGAGACACGGGGGTGGAACAGATGATTAATGCTCGCACGGAGTTATGGATGGTGCGCCATTGTGTGCTCTCCAATGGGATGGGATATTTTTCCGATGGCGCTTCTCTTTCTTAGCTTTAGATGCAGTCTGGCCATTAAGAAAAATAGTGCCTATCGCTGATAAATGTATTCTCGATATACGTAGAGAATTGTAGCATAGTGTTGTCTGCATGTTTTAAGGCGAATTCCTAATGAATTTAGATAATGTTTGAAGCAAGGTAATTCATTAATGCTTTTGGAGCTCGGGCTCGTTAATCATAATTTCAGATAGCCGAAAGTCCACGTTAACCCAAACAATATTTGCGATTCATTCTAATAGACGTTCTAGCTCGCGGAAGCGGCAAACTTGGCGTGCCCTCCAACTAGCGGAACCGTGCGTTGCTCACGGCTGTGTAAGTGTGTGAGGAGTAAAGAGAGAGAGAGAGAGAGAGAGACAGAGAGAGAAAGAGAGGCGCGAGGCACAAACCATTCAACATCATAAAGTCGTCGTGCGATCGATAAATGCCCCTTTCACGCGATCTGGAAAAATCCTCGACAGCTCGCGGCGGTATTTCGAGCACGCGCCTCTTTGTTTTCCAACGAGAGACAGCCCGGTCGCCGCGATCATCAATCGCCGGGCCAGCGGTAAACTGAGCCCTGGCGTATATAGAGAAGGAAAGGGGAAGGGGGACAAACACTCACCTTGGGTCAGGCGAGCCGGGGCGGCGATCGGCACACCGTCGACGCACGTGCTTCCGCTGAGGGGGTGAAGCGTGACCGAGCCGCCGGCATTCTCGATTATGCAGTGGACGAACTCGACCCCGGTGCCGCCGAGCTGGATATCAGCGTCGCGGCTCGAGCCCAGTATTATCCGACCTGCAACATATAGAGATTCCGAGCGTTATGAAGAATTTTTATGTCTTTGCACCTCTTGTTTTCTTCTTTCTCATACAGTTTCATAATGGAAAGTTACTGTTTGCCGTAAAAACGTATGCGGCCTGTATCATTTCTTATGCGTATAACATTACCCTATATATAATTAATTAAATTCGTATTGCATTCGAGACAAAAATACTACTGTTCTTGAATAAAATTTGTCATTTTGTTGAAATTATGACATATCATAATTATTTAATTGGCAACTACAATTTTATTATACTTTTCACGGTTATTAAGTGGTGGACAGGAATTACATTTATCAATAAACTTTATGTGTTCTTCACCGTATATGCATAAACGGCAGTATTATCGGTATTATATAACCCCAACTTTAGTGCTATTCCAGTCATAATCTTTGATGATTATTAGCCAATAATGTTATTCTAGAACCTACGACGTACAATTCACTAGAATGTAAAAAGCAAATCTGTGTCCTCATTCAAGTTTTCTGTCTTCGTTTTTTACTTCTCCCCTCTACATTTCAATTTGATCTTTACGTTTCTTATTAAACATTATATTTACCAATGTTACTATGTTTACTACTATTTAATTTCCATCTTAAGTATTTGATTTTGTTAGTTTA
Source organism: Torymus tubicola (assembly GCA_035583055.1). Classification (NCBI taxonomy): domain Eukaryota; kingdom Metazoa; phylum Arthropoda; class Insecta; order Hymenoptera; family Torymidae; genus Torymus; species Torymus tubicola. Next base: position 19,090,411 of record JAWWEQ010000010.1, on the reverse strand, counting down.
GTTTTAATAAAAATGATCGAATGATTTATACGAAAAAATATTAATTAAAAATTTTTTTATAAAAAGAATGAATTTAGATAGTTTATTCATGTGTAAAATTACCAAACTTATTTTTAGGACTTTGCTTTAAAAGTTATGTTCCAGTTAATAATTTTCTTATGATGTCGACATTACATTCGCATTTTTTATCTACTCCCTTTGTTTTCATCTCTATTTCTCTTTCACTCTTTTTCCATCCTCTTCCTGAGCGTTTGCTACGTTTAAATATAGCCTTTGGCGCATGCACATGTTCACGTATACATTCGCACACTTGTGAGATGCATGGATTTGAGTTTCCTTTAGCACACATGCACCGCCTACAATTTTGACTAATGCTTCTATGAAAAACCCGACGGATTTGATATAATTAGATAAGCACAACAATTTAAGATTTCTGTAAATACATTAGTTTCTTTAACTCTAGAATTTGAATGAAATATTATTTTCCTTTTATTACTTCAGCGATTCTAAATATACCAAATGAAGTAGAAGGTTACTAATACTATTAGTCTGTACAATAATTTTGCCAAAAACAAAAATCTTTATATATACCTATGATTATATCGATACTTTAAAAAATTTAATTTTTTTTCGACGCCCTTACAATGACAATCTATTCTTGAATTTTTAATTCTCTTTTTTTTGAGATTCTTCAAAACTAGGCACGAGTTTGAAGTAAAAAAGAAAAATGAGCGCGAGCTTTCATTATCAGACACAAAAAGATCCTCAGAGCTCTCAATCAACATTTAGAACCCCGCATCCTTGACACTTTTTTCGTAAGCCAACTCCAGAGCTATTACTGTCCGTTCCTTTTTCTCTCAGTACACTTTTCGAATTTTCCAGCAGAACCATCCGTCGATGTTATCCAATGTGTAAAGCCAAACGGCTACCCTTTCCCTCGGCCAAATAAGCATGCAGCACGTGTGCGCGCATCCGCATGTACGGTATGCACACATACTGGCCCAAGAGGATTCCACCGACGTGATTCACCGGTGTGTCACATCGCGTGTATCCCCATCGCGCGTGGTCATACACACGCGTGTGATGCGCCGGTTACTCGAAAGGTCGCACCACCTAAAGCCGTAAAACTGTGCGCGCTTCACCAGTGTCAACAGGCGCACAATACCTACATAGAACTTGTCGCCTTTATCATATACACCCACGAAACTCGCATACGTATGTGAATATGTGTGTTTGCACAAGTTGAACTTCGAAATTCGAAGCCGAGCAGCTTTTCCGTGCGCCTCGTCAACTCCCACTCGTAAAAGTCGATGACTCGTACGCCGCGAGCTTTGAAGTCGACGAGATACGGGAGGAAGGGCGAATACGAGGAGAAAAATGACCCTTTTGGTATAGCTCCTATACGCTCGTGAATTTTACGCGAAATGCTCGACGGCGTAGAGTAGGAAAGACAGCGGCGGCGGCTGCTGTTATAGTACAGACGTATATTTTGAGGTGATTTTAAGTAAAGTCAGAAATGCAGTTACAATGAATGCATTACTACGTACTATTTATATTTTTTCTATATGAATATTAACAGTATTTGATATCGTGATAAGGATGAAAAATCATTATTTAATCGATATAAAGAATGCAAAAGTATTAAGTTCTTATTGCAAATATTCATGTATATTCTTTTCCAACACATAAAAAATCATGAAATCTATTCACGAAAAGTCGAAGTATAAGAAAGTATGTTTATGCTTATAAGATGCTTCATCATTCCTCATTCATAACTACCTATCTAATCTGATGTCTCATTTGCATAATTTGCCACCTTATTTCATAATGATCATCTGCATTTAACATAGTATAATCCTTAATTTACAGCTTTCCAGTAACTTGACTAATTAGATGTATAAGATGTTCTGTTTTAAACTAGTATGAATTTATATAGATGCTACAAGTATCTTTTTATTTTCAAAACGAATATAAACTTCAGTACGCTGTTGGATTAAGGCAATAACTTGAAACGCATACACACACATCGTGGATAGGGATTTAAAATCTTTTTCATATATTTTTTACGTCCTAGAAGTTAATTTTTAAAAACATTCTTTGCAATTAATATTTATACTCAATCTTATTTTATGTATATGATCAAAATAAATGTTTTTTTCGCCATCGAGTTTGATAGAAAAAGTAGTACGTTTGTTTACTATTTTCAGGAACACGCTCTTCTTCTTTTAAGGGGGTTATCGAGGTTTTAAAGTGGGTTCACTATTTCTTCGTAATGTCATAAGTTATTGTCATACATGTAATTGTTATAGTTTAAGCACAATAAAATTCAAGTTTATACTGTATTATACTGTAAACAAATACATGTTGCTTCGTATATACTAATTATTTTATAATATAAGCTTGGATGGGTCGTAGACAAATGTTTAAGGAGTAAAATGAGACGTTAAACAATAAAATCGAATAAAAAATAAAAAGTTGGCAAATTACGAAAGTAACTTTTTTACTTATTGATCAATATCTACGTCTTGAATTAATAATTTTTGATGACAATAGTTTTTTTCGGTTCAGAAAGTATTTGCCTTTCATATATGTGTGTACTTATATTATTATATTTTAATAACTTATGACATTACGAAGAAATAGTGAACCCACTTTAAAACCTCAATAACCCCCTTAAAAAAGAGATGGCAGGATGTATTGAAGCATTTAAAGAAGTAATGCGATTGGTTAATGGTTCAATATCCGGTCTGAATATAGCGTCAAAATTCAAAATGTTCTCTGATATATAAAATGTTCGATGACGCGGTACACACGTCTCTATTCATCTTTTATTTATTTTTTTTTTTTTTATTGCAAATTCGATATTCGATTGCTTACACATTCGATAAAACGATAGTTCTCGAATAGGATTTTTATATAAAGGAATATTTTGGTTTAGAAATTAATTAAATTAATAAAATTATCATTAAATTATTCAATATCCCAATTGATTAAAATTTTGTGTCTAATAATTTAATTACAAAATAAATGTTGTTACGATTTGGTTCCTAATCTCAAAATTTAGAATTCAAATCCATTATTTAGAATAAATAATACATTATGTTTTCTGAAAGATAATGTTAATAAAAAGTACCGTAATAAAGTCTAAATTACTTGTTGATGTTGTTTCGATGAAAAAGTGAAGCGCGCGCAGCGGGCATAGATTATGACTAGTGAGATTAAATATTAGAAAACGTAATGAATCTTTAATATCAATTCATTCTTTGCATAATTATTATGTGCTAATTAAAGCACAAATTGTTTTTAATCGTAATGACACTTAAACGTCGTCTTAAAGAACAAAAAAAAGATAATTCTTTATTCTAAAGTTATAATTGAAGAAGCAAAGGTATATCGTTACTTAGATCATTCCATTGACTGTTCAGTGCGCTTCATCCAAATGCATCAGACAGCAAAAATGAATTGACAAAGTTTTAAGAGGAGCGCGGAAGCGAGTCGGTGAGAGTCAGTGCAGCGATTCATGAAGCAGAAACGCGACGACGAATTGAGTTCGGTTTTCCCGAGTTGTGCGCGCTCGACGCAATATAGCTTACCCGCGTACATTATACCGAGCGCTAGAAAGAGAAAATGGGAATGAGGAACGGAGAAAGGAAGAGAGAGAGAGAGAGAGAGAGAGAACGTGAGAGAGGGGGCTTGGCCCGGCTTCTGTTACGAACTCGAGCGGTGCAGCGCAAGTGTATTTTTAAAAGTGAATCTTTCCACGTAAAGCAGTTTCACGCGTCGCCCCGAGAAAGCGCTCGGTTAATTATTTCAAGAACAGTGACTTTTCTTCTGCATCACTCCCTTTTCCTCGTTCTGCGTATACCCTATATCCCGATATTATGTGTTCGTTTATTATTCTCGTAATGCTGCAGCGTCGGTGGGAGACGAGCGCTTGAAAATATACTGAATCCCACTATAGATTGATTTCACTTAAAGACTGTGACTTATTAATGGCGCGTGCATTCGCCTTGAAGCTTATAAATCTAAATGCTATTTCAAGTTGCGGTAGTCGCAACGATAGGGTTATGAGGTTTGCTGAGTGTCCCGGACCGTCTAGCATTAGAAATAAACGAATTTCTCGTTCTACCGCATACCTTCTCTAATGACGCAACATATCGGTGAATTATAACGCAATCTTTCCAGAAATTCGGCAAATATATCGCTACGAGCTCATAAATACACTAAATACAAAATCGAGCTTTATCATTTATATTTGGAATTCAAAAACTAAATAACATGGTGAAGATGTCATTTTAATGCTACGAAAACATCATCAGCACATCTCGCCGATGCTATTATTACTCGAAACGAAGAATTCTCGCCAATGGCTAAATTTATTTTTAATGATGTTTAAAAATTGTTCAATAGTGTTGAAGTATAGAGCTTAATTGTTGAGTATACCGGATACACCATTTCGTATTCCTCTGCTGTGCAATCATGTCACAGAAAGCGAGTCCACACCTCCAGTGTTTCGTTAATCTCATGAGGCTGTAGGTTGCTTAATGATATGCTACACGGTGAGAGCGATGACAAATATTTACTTCCATACGGTTCTGGTTTCGTAGGTAATTGTAGTTTTACCTATCGAAGTTTGGTTTTGAGATGTGAACTGGTTTCATAACGTTTTACACATTAAAGTTCAGTAGAAAAATAGTTAATTTCGTTATCTTCTTTCCCCGAAATTTTGTTGTTAGTATACATTTTTCCAGCGATAAATATTTTCTAAGAACGAAATCTAAAGCCTCAGCTGCGTGGTGACTGTTGAGAAGATAGCGCGGAGAGAAATGACTTTTTGTGTCCCTACCATAGACCGACAGCTAGGCAGCATAAAAAATGCAATAATCTAAGGAAGCAAGGTCCATAGAACAAAGCATCAGTCATCCGTGTCATCATTCGGCACAATGAAACATCTTTCACAGTCTAATCAAATCCGGGGATCTAGAGTCGCAGTATATGCGCGCTCTTCTCTCTCTCTCTCTCTCCTCCAGTTACATCCCAAAGCAATGAAGAGCATGTAGCGGTCGCTATCTCATCTGGGCCAACTTTTCTCTCTCTCTCCTCTCTCTCGCTCTCTCTCTCTCTCTCTCTCTTTCTCTCTCTCTCCCTCTCTCTCTTTCTCTCTCTCTCTCTCTCTCTCTCTCTCTCTCTCTCTCTCTCTCTCTCTCTCTCTCTCTCTCTCTCTCTCTCTCTCTAGTGCACACAACAGCAATGCATCACGAGCGAATGCTCCGCAATAAAACATTTCAGCGCGTTATTCAGAAGACACTGGAATAATTAGCAGTTAACCTACATTCAAACGTCGGTAGACGCGTCGCCTTCTCGCGCGCGGACACACACGAAACGCAGGCACATATAAGATTGCGATCTCGTGATCGTTCACGCGCGGCAGATGCGCACCGATGATGCAGCGCCGGCGCACATTATATTCACCGCACCATGAGCAGACCACTCATGGCGTTGCTATACAGAGCTGCTGCTTCTGCGCGTCAGGCTCGCGCGCAGAGGGTTATCAATTCACTTTTATGCACATGTACTGTGTCACGAGTCTAGTTTCCTCGTCAAGCTTAATGCGGCTTTCCATTAATTTCAACTCGGTCCGTGCGTGTTTTATGCGCCTGCGCACTCGCTCTTTCTCCGACTTTTTCTTGATTTTGCCCGCACATACGCGCTGCGTCCTGGCTACTGTGCGCTGCTCAGAAAAGTCTACAGTGTAAGCTGTCGCACGCGCTTCACGTGAAATTTATTGCCGTGATATGCGGCATTAAAGCGTCATGATAAACATACCATTTTATTAAAATTTCATTTTTCCTACCCGGCGTTATTATGTTTATTAAGACAAACATAAAAGTCCATATTACTTTGAGCTAAAACCAGATATCTTCTGCGTATATGTTTTCGTCTCAAGTTAAATGTTATTTGCTTTACCAAGATTTTTAGATGATTCTTTGAAAAATTATAAAGTTATGTTGAACTAAAAACTAAATGAAAGAGTCAATCTACCTTCGGGCAACGGGTGAAGCGTAACTGCAGTGGACAACCTTCCACTTCCGGTGGATACTAGATGAGGCGTTTCCGTGTGGAACCTTAAAGCTCGTCCGGACTCTCGCACCTCGAGGCCGGCGGCGTTCGCCATTCCTGTAACAAATGATAGGTTTATAAGAAAAGAAAAATACCTTTGATTTTATTTGCATACGAAATTGATCTCCTACAATCAAAAGACCATCAAGTACGTCTATTTTTCAAACTCTTTGCGGTTGACTTAAAAATTACGTGGAAGAACTGAATAATATGTTTCAATAATATTTTTGTAAGTTTCATATAAAATACAAAATAATACAATTGCTAATTTTCAAACGTCTCCGTTAGAAAGCTTTTATATTGTAAAACATTCAATTCTTGTGAAAATGCAGTTTAACTTATATTTAGCGATTTATATACAGAATATATTAACAACATTGGTTTTGAAAAATTTTCTAGATACGTTTTTGAAAAATGCAATTTGAAAGTGTACCCAGTGTGCCAAAGTGTGCTTGAAATTTTAGGAAGCTAAAAGCAGCTGCGTTTGAAATATTTACAGTTACCACCTTCGGGTTTCCAAAATATTATTGCTTTGGTGTACCGAATTTCAATGTGCAGTATTTGTTGAAATTTTTGTTTACTCAAAGTAAACATGTAGAGGTGCACGAAATCGGTGAAGCACGCACGTATTTCCATAAATTCCAGATCGAGATGGCTCAGTCGTCTCGCCGCTGCCGAGCTCGAGCTAATTTATTCCAGCCAGCGACGAAAATAAGCATTAATCTCCATATAGATTACGCCGGCGGGCCAAAAAAGACGCGCTTCCCTAACGGTCGAAAAAAGCGAAAGCACTTTTTGCCTCCGTCGACTATTGGTCTCTTATACAGTAGACCGCAAGGCCGTTGCCGCGGCGCCCGTGACCTTATAGCTCGCGCGCATAGCAATGCATTTTTCCCCGCAGCGCACAACCGCATAGCTCGAGCGTCTCGTCCGAGCGCAACGGCCGTGTTGTTGCACGAAATCGCCGAGCGCCGGGGTAGGTAAGTATACACAGCTGCAACGAGAGATGAGAAAGAAATGTTGATGGCGAATTCCAAAGAGCGTCTGCTCTTGCTGCTGGCGCGTAAGGCCCCTCGACTCTGGAACAAAAGCTCGTTACGCGAGCTCGAGCGTCACGCACGAGATCATGCGCCGTAGCAGCTCACTATCGCACCTAACGTTATATAAAAGGCCGCGCGCATTCTCCTGCTCGCGTGCGCACGCGCGCAAGGGCAAGGTTCTGGGCGCTTGCGGAGAGAGCACATACAATATATATATACGCGACCTGTACGACTAAGAGAGATAGAGAACGCGGCGATGAAACGCCGTGGGAGGGAGTGCCGATCGCCGAGCACGATGCACCGAAACCGGTCCCACCGCCGGCCTCTCCACCTCGCCTCTTTGCCCTTTTTCGTGTCTTTTTATTGTATTCCGAATCCTTTTTCAGTTTCGAACCGTATTCTCTTGCCAGCTCAAAACTTTATGAATTATATTAGAGATGCGTGCCGTCTACGGAGCTTCTTCTCTGAAAGAATTCGCAAGATTCATCGCGCTTAGGTTGAAAATAATGTGAAGCAATTAAGAGAGAAACCACACGGTACGCGAAAAAAATTGCAAGTGCAAAATTTTGTAATTATCGCTTTGCATCCTATATCTAACCAATGTTAATTAGCAGTCATTTACGTGTATATATAGTGGGTTACTTTAATGAGGTTTCACGACCTTGCCCGATCCCAAAGATACCATCTCTCAATCCTCTAATAATAGCAAGCAATGTAGATAACGCTGTTATCTAAACTCTTTTAAAATTACGAATTTACATATTCCAAAATTACCATTTACCATCCGACATTTTGGATTTTCTAGACATTTTATATTTTTCACGAAATTTGACAGCTTGTATATTTATTAATGTATTAAAAGGTTTAAAATTGATATCTCAAGGAGATCTTCATTCGGTGGAATTAAAGAACTTCGAATCTCATTACACACTTGATGTTGTACAGCGAGGGTCTCCTCTGCAATCACGACGCGATAGCTATAATAGCCAGTGCTCAACAGGTATTCGCCTAGAATTACATCTCCATAAGAAAAACATTACCATAATCCTGCAAAACACACATGCTTGGTAAGCGCACGAAGCGACCCAGAAACCCACAAATAATCTCAAATAATTCATTAAACGAACGAAACGCCGCCGCGTCCCTCGATCCTCGCGTCTGCCTCTCTACATCCTTTCCTCCCTCATTCATCTCTCTTCTTTTTCCCTTGGCCTTTTTTCGCCTCTCGCCTGCGCTCGACTGGCTCGCACATTTTTCATATACTCCTTTTTACGCGCGTGCATATCTTGAACTCTGGCGCGGGTCATCGGCGCGAGTGAGAGTCCAAAGCCAAGTCACGCGGTGGTACTTCAGGTACACAGACACACACAGCCACGCGTTCCTTACATCTCGCCTTACTTGTACGTGAGCGTCCTTCTTCTTCTCTGTCCTCTCTTTTTGCTCGTGGCCGTATAATAATGCGTTTTTCGTTGCTTTTTTTTCTATCTCCGAGTATAATACACAAGGATGGCACGTATAATCCCGAGCAAAAATTATGGCGTCTTTTAATAAGCGAATAAACGAGGTCTTTTGTCGGGATATCTTTGCAAAAGCATTATTGATACGAGTATATTAAGATTTTTTCGATTATTTTGAATCATTTTAGAATTGGATGTAGTTATTTTACCATAATATTATTCATGCATAAGATAATTTATTTAGTTAATGAGATGGTTTATTGATAATTAAAAATTGCTTTTAAATAAATACGAAAATACGATGCTTTTATATAAACTTCGTTTGAGTAATTATAGATTTTTATAAAATGAACGAACAGCCTTATTATATCGTGTAACAATTTTATGAACAAGTCGAATGATAAGGCAAAAGCAATTTATATTTATCGCACTACAAGTTTTGATCGTAAAATTGTTTTTTTCCGTTATCAACTGAATGTTTTCTTAATTGACTTGCAAGTTGCAAAGTCGTATAACAGTCTTGCTTCACATCATTCCGGCAATGAAATTTTTTTAACTGGAATTGAAAAATATTACCTTGACTTTTTCTTATATTGAAAACGAGTATAATAACATTCTAGTAAAAATATAGAAAGAACATAATATAAACGGGCCCGCTGAGATGATTTTGAGAGGAAATTGCTGATATCTTAATTCGTAACTTCTCGGTTACTTAGGAACCACTTGAGTGGCTGATCACATGCCGTACTCACGGGCAGTTCGTCGGCTTTTTTCAAGCTATAAAAAGAGAAGCGGTTCTCATCTGAAATTATGACTCTTGATTACGGAAAAAAATTTATTTACCAAATTTTTCCGTGTAGTGCATTACGAAACAAACGTGTAATAATAAATTGGGCGTGTAAAAGATACTTTGAAAAACTGAGATAGCTGTGAGATAATTGTTTATTTCTTGTGACGAGTCAAAACAAAATGATGCGAAGGTATTTCGGAGAGCCAGCGCGCGCTCCCGGCTTCCCAGCGATTAAACCAGTAAAGCACCTGCCTCGAGTTACCGTGCAATCGAAGGATCGCCGCGTAATTCAACCGCACGCGCGCGCCACTTCAGCGCACACGCGCGCAGCAAGGAAGTAGCAGTGGCATATAGTAGCGACTGATGGAGAAGAGGGAGAGAGTAAGAGGGCAGCCCCTTGGCTACGGGTGTCCAGTGTCCGTTTTATCGACGGATAAGTAAAGAGTCCCGCGACGAGTCACAATACACACGGGGCACCATCGCGTAGTCCGGCAATTCGATACCACGCGCACGCGGATTAATTCTCGGACGCAGAGAGGAGGAGAGCTGAGGAGTATGTTTTTCTTTCCTCGAGCGGAGCCCCCCACCTCCCCTTTCACTGGCCGTATCGTTGCTACAAATGACGCTGACCGGAAAAAGTGTCTCCCGCAGTGACGGAGGGAGGGAGACAGCTAGCGACCCGAGGATCGTTAGGGGACGTTCCCCTTTTTTCCTTCATCTTCTCTCTCTCTCTCTCTCTCTCTCTCTCTCTCTCTCTCTCTCGCTTCTCTCCCTCCTACTGATTCGTTTTGGAATTGCGCGCCGTGATGCGTGGGTGGTTGCTTTCTTGTTTGAGCGGATCGGAATAAAGTTTCTTTTTTATTAACGAACCGGACCCACGCAGCTTACAATAAGATTATTAATGCCTTGTCAAGAGCTTACTAATGTTACGCATTATTGTTGGGCCCTGTTACTGCTCCATTTCTATGAAGAAGTTCAATATTCCAGCTTTGAATGTAAACATACAAGCTGTTACATATTCGCGATAGGCAATAATTAATTCACTCACATTATTCCCCATAAGAAGTTCTGCTTCCGTTCATTAATGCCGCCGCGTACAACTAACGTAATATTGATTTATCGTATTTCCTGAAGTAGGAAGTGCAAATAGGATGACGTGATGTCGGGAAGTGTTTTGTAAGCTAACATAACGGAATAATAGAATTGTAGTCATTTGGCATTTTTACTCTTGGCTTCGCGATATTTATATCAACAATGGCGCGACGACGCTAAAAAAACTCCCATAGAGTGCGTATGACATTAACATGACGATTCATTTAAAATGGAAATTCATGAGCAGTAAAGGTTCTGATACTGGTTTTGGTTTTGTCCAGCTAGGAGAACAATACAGTTTGTTTTTACAAGCTCTTAGAGAAAGAGACGGAAAAATTCGTATGAATAACCGAGCTTCCACGAGGGCGTCTACGTGCCGGAGGTAAATGCAAATTTCAAAACGGCGCAATGGGTTGGGTTGGAGAACGGCATTAAAAACGGCGAAAGGGGACGTTATGCAGACAGTTTGCAAAAATTAACCACACGTATTGTGGGATTTTATGCCGCTCGAGTTAAACTACTGTGCGCGGCGCATATGCGCATAGCGCGCGGCCGGCGAGCATGAGCAAAGTTCAGTGGGATGAACCCGCCGGTAATGCGCTTAATTAAAGTTATTTCAACTTGTTAAAGCCTTTCGCTTCGCGCGGGATAGACAAACCTTTCTCAACGCTTGCATCGTCCGGCGACAGCAGACAGCGCACCAGTATAACTTCCTATGTTTTCGCAGCGCTCGTGCAAAGCTCGAAACTTTTTTGCACACACCGTTTCCGATTATGTATTCCCAAAAAGTTATATGACTTCTTCTGACCCGGTTCAATGCGAGCGCGTTATTCATGCAAATCTATCCCATTCTTATTATTTTCCCCTTTTGAAGCTTACCTTCACCGCTTATCAAAAAGCATATCCATCCCAAGGGTAGACAACTCCAAAATATCTTACTATTTTCGCCTTCATCACTCCAGCCACCTGCATTGAAGAGTTGCAGCTGCATAAGAAGCGTTTCGAAGGGGTGAAAATGGGCCGAAAGTTCATAGTCCGCTTGGGAAAAAGCAGTGCACGTCATCGACTCGTCTCTCGTGGCTGTTCGAAAATAAGCCGACACATTAGTTGGCCCATTAACGTTCGCACTTCCTCCTTTTGCCTAGGAGGAAAAGCAGAGCGCGGCCCGTTAAGCGTGTCGTCGAGTTTGAGGGCGAGTTCCGGCCAAGCGGCGGCGTCTTTGCGCACTCCTCGCACACGCGAAGGCTTCCGGTGCGTCCGTCGATTCACTATTGACACGTGCGTCATGCGTACGCTGCGATCGCGCTGTGCGGCTGATGCAGTTGCTTCCGCTGTTAGTGAGACGCGACTCCACTAGGTATCTGGGCTGCTATCAAATGTCGCAATTTATTTTGTGTATACAATTCAAATATAAGGTTTCGAAAAATCGTCTATATTTAGGAAATTCTCTCTTTTAATGTTACATGTACAATCTGATTATTACCGATACTTGATCTGATGATAATTACCATTCAATTAATCACGCATCACGCGTATAAGAAATTGACTAGGCTTGCATCATTATCAAATTTTAGGCTAAAAACTAATTAAAAGAGTGGCGTCTAAACCGGAGTTTAGACTTTTATTCAGAATAAAAAAGTATTGCAATTTCATTTCGATTAAATTTTTATTCCTCAAGGTGTATTTTTATTTCAGTTACCCGGTAGGAGTTACGTAATTTGAGGCTCCAGAAAGTGCTTCGACAAACATAAAAATTCTCAGTGAAAACCGCAAATGGATGCTGCAGATGCCAGAAGCGTCAAAGTCGAGATTTATCTTGGCACGGAGGAGCGCGCGAAAAAAACTCCTTTCTTCGCGCGCCGGAAGGCGTGCAGAGAGCGTGTATATACCTGCGACACGCCTCGCCGCTAAAAGACTGGATAAATAAATGTTATCGGCGACACGGTGCCGTTCGACCTCCACTACAGAATCTTTTCTTCTTCCACGGCCTCGGCGACACAACGTGCGGCGTTGGGCACGTATACGTAAACACACACCTACGCGGGCCGCTCGTCGCGATCAATTTTCCCCCTCGAGATGCGGCTTTTTTCTCTCGCTTACTCCTCTTCTTTTTCTACACGTGCCGATCCCGCGCTTGCACATTCGCCTGAGTGACTCAGCTTTTAGCGAAAAGTCAGCACGTGGTTCCTCTCGCACGCGCCACTGCGACTTCAAAATATTTAGAGAGCTTCGGAAATATTCTGCTGAGCTAGGATATAAAGACGGCCAATATTTGACATGCGTGGAGCGCTAACATTTTGTGTAGTCTGGAAAGTTGGAATAAAGTCCTCTCTCAAAGATGGTTTACTTCATTCGTTGCAACGTATTTCGTTTTTCATGATAAATAACAACTTTGAATATTTTCTGCCTATTTTATCCAAAGTAGTGATATAGATTAAGTAATTGCGTTTGGAAGAAAATGTGTCATTAGACTCGTCCTCCCCATCAATAGCATGATTATCTCTACACCTGCTCGGCAAACAATCCATTTTTTCTTGCATGATGCAAGTGTGTGCAAGCGGGCTTTTTTCGCAGCTCAAGAAAAGGTCGTTCTTACAGCATCGCGCGAGCATACCAGACGCCTGTTTTTCTTCTTCTCGGCGCGCGGCTAACAGGCTCATCGTCGTCGCCGTCTCCCTTTTTCCACAGCACACGATTCTCGACTCTAGTCCTTATCTCGACTGCGTCGCCACGTCGTCGCACTAATGCGCGAGATTATAAATTACGCCAGAGTTGGCGCTATCAGTGCCGCGCGCAACGGATACGCACGATGCAGCTGACGCGCGCCGGTAAATATTTGTCGCGCGGCGTTAATTGTCGCCGTGTACTGAGGCGCGTGTGCGTGTGTATACATATATAGATACGCGCGGCTATAGGTGTAAACACAAAGAGTTTGCGCGCACGCTCGCTCGCACTATGTACGTGCGTTGACCCAGTCTAGTTGCATGCGCGCTTGCTCGCTGAATCGCGATGCAGCGTGTAAACCGAAAAAATAAAAAACGATGCGTCCTACACGAGTTGACGCGATAATAGACATTGGCTTTTATGTAGAAAGGGGAGAAAAGGTCTGGACTATTTACTAGGAACTGGACGCGGGCGTTTTTTTTCACGAAATATGCGGGGGAGATAACGGTGGACAAAAATTCATTTTTTTTGTGCGGGGAGTGTTTGCCTCATACTAATTGGGTAGATAAAAGCAAACTCGCTTTTTTGCGAATGTTTCGAGTTTAAGAGAAAGTACAATTAGAATCAATACTTTGATGAATGGTTTCTGGCGCTTTTTTTTCAAAACACGTCTTATGTAAATTCAGTTACAAATACTGAGTATTTTAAAAACTATTATATGCCTTTTTATTAGATAAGGTATAAATAGGTTACTCTATATTCATGCTTTTATAATAGATACTACAAATATAAAACTATGGAAACATAGTTGATGAATAATTTGCCGTTTTGATTATCTCTTTTCTTTCGATGAAATGGAGAAGAGAGTCAATTGAAGCATAAAGCGTATGCAATTTCTACCGTTTTCCAATACATTTCTATGAATATGAATGGACCGCGGCACTTTGGCTTTTGCGCTTAGGAATTTCCGGTAGAATTTATCGAGCGAGGCTTTGCGATATCTTCACCCAAGATTAGGATCGTAGATGCGCGATGCGATTCAACGTGAACGATATTGACAATTGGCGATATAGATTCGATTGAAAGCAAAAGTGGCATTGGTGTTAAAATTACAAACCTGTTTGTCGATCTTTTAAGTCACTGTTGACGAATCAACAAACATCAAAATGCATATAAAACCTTGTTTGATCAATATTTCAATCGTTGTTTGCTTTATTTAAACAATTCTTTTTTATAACAGTAACTTCAGAATTCAAAACACCAAAATAAAGAAATCTGGATGAAAAAAGCTGTTAAGTATCATAATACTTGGAGAATTTCAGTCAATCGATCAAAATATAGAAACTAATATTGACAAATGATCTTCAACAAAAAGATATGAAATGAAAATTTGCTATAAAAACAGTCACTTGAAGAAGAGTTCACTTTTAGAACAGGATGTGGCGGCATAAGAAGAAAAAAAATCATGCGTGGGGGAGAATAAAGGGGAAGGCAACGAAAGAGAAATGTATGAGATTGTATACAGTTGTGTCATAAATATTGGATTACAACACTATTTGTGTCGTATACTTGAATAGTTGTTCATGCTAATTTTACATTAATTAAAAGTTTCATTTAAATTTTATTGCTTGTTGAAGATGCGAACATTTATTAATTACAATATACTTATCCTATCATTCTATATTGTCTCCGATTAAACTAATTATGTTACCGTTCTACTTTTGGCTATGTGATAATTGACTGTGTCTGATCAATTTAATTAGCAACAGCAATGATCGAGTAAGACTTTTAATGTTGTTAACGAATCGAATGACTTGTCATCTTTAATGTCATACAATTAGTTTGTAAATATATGCATCGTTGTTTAGGCAACAAATCATGCATTTATTATTTTTGCAGATAATATTTTATTAACGTAACTATGTCATTTTGATCTCAATTTGATTAGTTAGTCAAATATAAAATCATTCTTTGGACACTCCGCTTTTTAAATTTCAACCACATCGTAAAAGCACGTTTTTGCCCCTATTGCGAAATTTGATTTATTTTTAAAATGAAATACAAAAGGCTACACAGTTGGTCTTTTATTATTACATTAGGTTACTGTCTGTCGCTGCTCGCAATAACGCACCATCGGTCAGAGCTTCAAAGAGAGAAAGAGAGCGCAGAGCGGAGGAAAAAGAGAGCGTCGAGGAAGGCGATCACAGAAGGCTGCACAAAGTTGTGTACTGCAGAACGGATAAGCCAGAGAAGACTCGCAGCCGCACTTCGCTGTACGACGAGCATGTGTATGTAGTTCGCGCTGTCAGCGCTCTGCAGCCTCGGAATAGAATGACAAAATGACGCGAGTGACGGAGAGCGGCATAAACTGTGCGCGTTTTTTCCCTTCTCCGGCTCTTCTCGAACTGTAGCAACCCGGGAGAGGAACGCTCGGAATCCTTTCTCGCAGCGCGCGCACGTATCTTGCCCTTATCGCCTTACACGCTCGATCGATTTTATCAACTCTCCAGTCGGCTTTTGTATAACGGCCACGCCGAGGGAATGTGCAAACGTGCGACGTTTAGATTTGTGCCGGGGAAGAGATTCGCTCCCTGCAGCCCGGGCTTAATCGTGTTGCGCCGTTTCCTGCTTCTCTTTTTCACCTCTGGATTCCTCAAAACGTTATCGTGATAAAGGAAGAACTCTGCTGCTGAGCTTTCATTTGCTTTTCCCCCTTACACTCCGTTATCTTCTATTTCCGTTCCTTGGGCGCAGCTTACTTGAAATTCCGTTCGTCGTCTTAGGTAATCGCTAATATATGGCGTCCTATAGTTTAGGTGTTTATACATTCGAGTAGGTCTATGAGTACGATATGGGATACACGAGCTGTTTGAGCATGCGCTTGTGGAATTTCCCGTCGTGCGCCGCGATAAGATCTTGTTTGAGCTGCTAGGTAGCTGAGATTTCAATTCGAATTTTAGCTTTTTGTAAACAGCTGTTTTATTACCAATTGATTTATTCAAACTATTATATAAACTCGCAATACTTACTTAACAAAATGCCTCCGTTTGATAAATGTTGTGTATAGAATAAAGTAGTAGTAATTAAAATGTCTCATTTATCGTTGTACCCTATACATTTAATAAATAGTGACAAATTTCGAAAAATTCCCAAGAAAACATAGGAAGTGAAAACGGTAGTTAAAGAAGAGCTACAGAATGTCAATTGGCGTTGATCCAATTTAAAAAAAAAGGAAACGTTCGACATGTCTAGAGGCAAGAGTAAATTCTGCTTTTTGCTGTATTACTTATAAGAATACTTATTTCATCACGATGATATTCAGTGAAACAATAATATCATGTAGAATAAGAAAGATTGATTCAGTTTTTATTAACTTATAAGAATATACTATTTATTACATTTAATTAAAAAATGGGGGCTTTACAGCCACGTTTGCGACCAGAACTTTCAACAATTTACACGACTCAACTCTTTAGTCAGCCAGGCACAAAAGTTTTCAGTTTTTAAACATTTATTACTGTCCAATAAACCTCTGTCAAAGTTTTAAAATGACAAAACCTATACATCTTCACTTTCTAACTTTCAACAAGTTACGACTTGTGCCAATATTAATGCACTCGCGCGCGTAGAGTCGGAGAGCGATATTGCTTCACCGTGCCAAATTCTGTGTCTCATTGATGCTCAACAATGTACTTACTACACGTTAACGGACACATGAGCGCCAAAAGCCGCATGTCTGCAGCTACATCCACTTGCGACAATATAATACAAAGTAAGTGTGTAAATAAACAAATGCGATCGACGTCGCGTTTCCGCGCGTATATCATCGATCAATCGCCGAGCGAAAACTAATGATCCATCGAGCGCGCCAATGCGCCGCCGCCACCGCCGCGCGAAAAGGGCGTGGGCCGCGTGCCTTCTGGCCTGGTGCATGAAACTCTTGCCGAGAGCCGTACACCGACACTATGTTCGGCGTGGGCGCTCTATTTGGTAACGAGGCAGGCCGAGGGAGTGCGAGAAAAGAGAGAGAAAGAGAGAGGGGGGGGGGGGGGAGAAAACAGAAGAAAAGGAAATGAAGCTGCAAGTACGGCGCACACGCGACTCATTGTCGTGACGTCTACGCGGCAATTAACGAGTTTCTTAACCTCCTTCGTGCAGACGCGCTGTTCTCTTCGGCGCATGCAGGCTTTTTGAAATTTAAAGAGACAAAGAGTCACGAAAGGATCTCTTGAGTTTCAAACAATTTTTTAGTTAATAGAATGAACTTTAGAAATGAAAATAGCATCAGCACACACATCTCGCGCGTTATTCCTTCGGCAAGCTGGAACTTCCGTACAATAAATTCAAGCCATATTTGACTTTACGACTGCAATCGGCTCACGTAGCCAGAGTGGAGAGGTTCTCTCTTCTCGTGGCTCGGTCGATATGCACTTAAGGGCGTGCACTCTCGAAGGGAATGAAAAATCGCTGATTTCTACGTCGGAGGCGATCCCGGGCTGTACGAGAGCGCGCGCAAACAATTGCACGTGTAAGACGAGGCGTGCCGAGATAGCCCTTCCTCTCCCTCCGTGTAACTAATAATCCGCATAGAGGGGCAACGGCATCGCGTTCCCGGTAAAACGAGCCTCGATAAGGCTTTAATCGGGCGCGCGAGCTCCGAGAAGCAGAGCTATATGGCCGTTCCTCTCCTATGTTGCCCGCTCATTTTCGCGAATTTCCGCTAGCGCCAGCCGAGCCACGCCACTGAGATCGACTTCCTATTTGCATTAGTTAATTGCGGTTTATGCGCACTTCAGCTCAATATCAGAAAAATCATTGGAATTTGTAAGAGGGAAGTTTATGTTCTAAATCACGTTGGGGAAAAAAAGATATAGGAATCGATGGATACATTTTTTTATCTGAGATTGATGCGGTTAACATTCTTTGACTTTTTCTGCAAAACTATTTTCAACCTGAATTATCGCCATTTTTTTAACGACTTTTCTTAACTTCGAATGACTTTGAAAAAAATAATACAGGTTATATATGGCTCAATTAACTAATTATGTTGGAGAAAGAAGTCCACTCAATTATGCAACTGTACGAATCGTCATTTCTTACTTTCCTAATTAGACATTTGCTGTAAAGTTGGCCTCTTATAATGTCGTAACTCTTAATTAGTGATGTAATTTCAAAATACAATGGAAAGCAAACATTAATAGTCAATGCTTTATAGCGAATTCTAATTGACTGTTAAAAAATTCCATGGCCGTGACACAGATGAAATTAAAATTCATTTAATAATTTTTCAAACTAACAATTATAATAATTCTGAAATCAAAATGACTCGGAATATTTTTCAATTTCACGGTACCCACAGAAAATATATAATTAATTTAAGTTCTTACATTAAACGCGGCTGTGATATTTTAAGTGTACTCGACGAGTCTTGTAATTATCGCTGGATTCATTAAAAAGAAAAGGTTTAAACTTTGAGTATGGACTTATATGAGTATATAGTTCACCCCTTCAACGTTAAATTTTTTCGTTAACACATGTGAAAAGCAAAGAGATTAATTTAAGCAAGAGTTATTACTAACATTTTTTAAAACGCTAGAAGATTTAATCGTCAAAGACAAGAAATATAAGGTAAATTTAAATAAAGTTAATAATTATTAAATTGAGGCGGAGTACTTTACAATATAAAATGTTATAGATAAGACATCTTGTCCAGTTGGCCGTAATCTAAGAAACGTATCGTACATCCGGATGAAATTAAGTGACGCTAAACTAGACCGGCACGGAGCTCGCGCGCGCTTACAGCATCAAAAAGGAAAAACGTCCTAGATACTGCATTGATAAAGTGCACAAGTGGCATGCGGATCGCGCATTTTTCTCCGCGCGTGCTCCGTTTATCATTACGTAAAATTACAGCGGCGTCGATTTGTGCGCCGGGACAGCAGCAGCTGCGCGGGACATTCAAGTCGGCCCGGGGCTGCAGCGCACATCGGGCCGAAGAAGCAGCAGCGGCAGAGGCATGTATATATGCAGCAGAAGAGGAAAGAGAAGACGTGAGGCGCGCATGTGTGCGAACCGCCTCCTCGTCGTTATCGTCGGGCTTATCAGCGCTGGGCTCGGCGTTGGATTTCTTGCATTTGATGTTGTTCTTCTCCGTTCGGCGACGCCGCGCGCGATTACTGGGATCGCCGCGCGCGCGCGCATCGAAAGCGTAATTTTAGCGCGGCCGAGCGGCTCTGTTTTGCGATTGTACGTGCCTCGACTCTTTTATAAGTCGAGCAGTTTAGATTTGTCTAGACGAGAGCGCGCGATCACGTGTCGCGCGTTGCTTTCCTAAATGTCGCTTTCGATTCGAGTAAAAGTTACGCTTCTTATTCGCTAAATTCATTTATTCATCAGCTATTTTTACTTTCCTTCGTCATTCTACGGTCGGTCAAGTCACTCTGACGTCTCATTTCAGTTATCGCGTAAATAAACAAACCCAATAGTCTTTAATGGTTTTTACGTATGAGCAAGACCGTCAAAGTAATTACAGTAGTAGGTCGTATTTAAACTTGCTAAATTGTAATAAAACGCGTGGTTATTCTATACACAAGATTATATAAAGATCTCGTTTTTTATTACTTTTATTTTATAATACCACTCAAACGCTAATTGCTGATACTTAATTAGTACTAAAACCTTTTTATTATTTTATTGATTATCTTAGAATTATAAAAATCAAACCATCAAAATAATCTCTGCAAATTAGGAGATTGTATCAGTTTTTTAGTACTGCTATCTAAAGTAATGCTACACTTATGACATTTTCTTGGAATCGTTGCTAAGTGGTAGTGCATATGCTGACTATTACAGAATTTCTGCTGTTATAATTTTTGACTATAGAACTGATAAAGCAGATTCTACGCGTGAGTCATTCAAATGGGATTTTCACGAACTTTTTCAACCTGCTTATCGATATCGGAGCGATGACGTCGCGTGCCTCGCACAGCAAATAACTGCTTCGTTTTAATAACACGAGCTTTTATGATGCTCCGGCTGATAACGATGCTGGAAAACTATAAAATAATGGCGCATCCGCGCGCTTTTATGATGTCGTATTTGTTCTGCGTACTCGCCAACTTTTGTAAATATTGGCTATGGAAAATATGCTTTATCGATCCCTTGAAAGATGTATAGTTATTTTCATATTTACGAATATCGTTATGGTATAAAAACTTTTTTTTCAAAATATTCTCTATCGATAAGAACTCGAGAAAAATTCTAGCAAAATTCTATTCAGATGGTTAAGTTATTTTAAAATAAACTTTTAATGATCAAAACGTCTTGAGTATATCATTGGCTATTCCTTATGGGATTCAGCATCCAAGTGTATTCGACGATATGATTCCGAAGTCTCTGAATAAGGCAATGGTTAATCGTAAATTTAGACATTAAGTCGGATGTTTGGATGAAATTCCAGAAGTATGCACGAATGAGTCACAAAGTAACAAATCGGGGAATTGGGATTATACAAAGATGGTATTTAGTCAAGGATGATCTTGATCTGCTTTTTAAAGGATTATTTTGAAAGCAATAAAAAGCCATCTCTCAGAACATTTTATACCATTAAAAAGTTGAGGCTGTATAACAAAAAGACTGTCCAATTTGCATGTAAAGTGAAACAGAAGCGAGCGTGTACGACTGAAAGCCGAATATCGCTGACCTAAGGATTCCTTTATCTAAAAACTTTTCCGATAATACTTCTGGCGAAAGGAAAGGAAAGAAGCGAGGAACGTCGCGCTGCATAAATTTATTCTGGATAAAAGAGACTTGACGACGATCGTCGCCTCCCGAAAACATCTCATCGTCGTTGACTCTTGAGCCGCATTCTTCCTCGTAGCGCCTGCATAAACACGTAAACAGGCGACGAAACGAAGAAGCCGGGGAGCGGACGCGTCGTCTCTTTTTTCACGCCAAACCGAGCGCGTACAATCTTCCTTTGGAGCGTCGATAGAAAATGCGCTCCAAAACGTTAATGGAGGCTAGTGAGTAACGCAACACTCGACGCTGCGCGTAAGGTATACGACTGCAGTCGACGACTCGGAATGGGAAGTCGAACGACCTTGGCTGTGTATATACGCGGGCGCGCAGCGGCGGCCTTACGGTACCTCCGCCTTTCCTTCTCTCCCTCTCCTCCCCCTCTTCCTCGCTCTTCTTCCTTTCTTCGGCTAGCTGTCTGTCTTGCCCGAGCCCTGAGTTTCTCTTCTCAGCTGCCTCCCGCCGTACTTTCCACCCGACTCTCCCATTTTTCTTCTCTTCTTTTCTTTCTCTTTCCCTGTTTCTTTTGTCCCGAATCTGTGTCTTGCCCTTTTACGTCGTTTCTCGCTGTTGACATAATCGCCGGCCGTTGGAAACTTTGAACCGAACGGTCTGGGGATGCAGTTCGCTAGGTGCAATAGTTTGCTTATTTCAAGGCCGCAAAAAGGTGTATTGTTACACATAGCAGGAAATATTATTTCCTCGTGTCTCATTTTTAACAACAATTGTATAACAAAAGGGATACTTTTAATAGTTTTACTTTTATGAAAGTAGTATGAAAGAACTATACTACAACACACGGACTTAATGTTCAAAGTTTCTCCATAGAGGAAGTTTATACATATAGCACGAACAATTATGCAAGAAAAAGTGCAATATTTTGTTTTATATAACAATGCATTTTTTACGCTAAAATGACGTAACTTCGTAACTTTAGTTTAGTTTTCTAGAATTCAACTAAGTTCATAATTTTTCTATAAAAACATAAATATAATCTAACATGTGAATCCATTTATTCAATGCGTAAAAAAACATACATTTGCATGATCCCATAAATCCATTTTAATTAATATTATTAATTCGAAAAATCTTACTTTATATATTTCGTGTGATGGTAACAATCCGAGTTGCCCAACTTTGCAGTGAATTTCGAAGAGATGGACTATAAAATAGAAAAAGATTCTTGGCCTCCCAGAATTTCACGTTCATTTCCAAGAAATAATTCAATCGAGTTCGACAGCTTTACTGTTTATTGTGCTCGGCCGGCGTTGTTTTTCCAGATTCACTTATACGTCGAGCGTACAAGACACGAGAGCCTCGCGACCAAAAACCAGTTCCCAAAATTTAAATGCACCAGCGCCAAATAAGAGCAGGCTCGAGGCATATGCAAGCATATACATAACCCACATAGCCCCGATTCGCCCACGAAATTTCTTTCTCTCTCTCTCTCTCTCTCTCTCTCTCTCTCTCTCTCTCTCTCTCTCTCTCCGGCACACACTGCGTTTTTACACGTTTGGTCCGAGCAGGCGCGTGCGCACGCGCGCCAACTGCCCTTCCCTCCTCTCTTGTCCCATCTTTTATCTCGCGCGGGGAACAGAAACGCAGCAGCCGTTCACCATCGCCAGTAGGCCGAATTTTCAAGCAAAGCTGCTCGGCAATGCACAATAACGGCCAGATGAAAAAGAGGCCGAGCGCCCATAACCGCAAGCCGATTTTGACCCGCTGCTCGGAATGTTGGACGTCGATGTTTGAGGGTAGATAGCTTCGCCGGCAGCTTCTACGGAGGCGCACAATCTGCGACAGATGTTTCCATTATTCCTTATCTCTGTCCTCGTGATTCATACCTGCCTCATTAGTGGAAAGAGGCACGGGCAGCGCAGAGGATTTTACCAAATTTTCGCCTCATTGTTTTTGTTATCGCTGACTGGTTGGCTATCGCTACGACGAAAGAAATATTATCATTTACGGTGTTGTTCTTGGCGCTTGTAATTATTACAAGAAATCGGTCGACTGTTCTTGGCCTGCTAAGAGAATTCATCGCATTTTTTACATCTCCAACTGCAGAAGGTCCAATCCCGAATGTACTCGTCATCAAAGGTATAATTTCATGAAATTCAGATGCATATTAAATAACGCAATATTCCGAATTATATGGGGCAAAGTTGTAATAATTATTGTACATGTGATAGTTAAATGGCGACAACTGGTTACGACAGCCGATAATTCTCCATTTTTAAATAAAGGAACATTGATTTCTGTATATTTACGTTATAGTGAATTGATACGTGATATATGAGTTTTTTAGAAATTTAATTCTCGCTTTGTAATTCGTCATTCGAGAAAAGCACGTACTGCGAAAGCTATTAGTATATATATGTATACGGTTTATGTTATGACGTTATACTCTCTGATTGACGTATTTCAGATACTGTGACGTCAAAATGTATAATTTTTTCAAAGCCAATGTTTGCCAATGTTTGAGTTTAAATAAATCAAAACCATGAATGAATGTTAATATGAAAAAATAAAAATATATAGCGAGGTCTTTTGATGGATATTTCAGCTGTCTGTAGGTAAAAGGGTTGGTATAATTGCGTCTGTTGAATACTTCGGCAGAAAACGGCATTAAAATGCATTCTGCATAATTTCTGAAAAGCGAGAATCCTTCGCGCCAACGCCACTCACGACTACATTTGAGCGGCGCGTTACAAATTCAAACTAGAAAACTGGCTTTCTCGCGCACAATGGGCGCCGACTGGCGCTATAATACCTGCACACGCAATGAGTGCCAGCCCCGACTAAACGAGTTTCGTTCATCTTTGCGCGATATCTTCATATTTCATTGAATCCAAAAAGAAGCTGTTACTACCGCCTCTCTCACGCGCGCGCACAAGAGAACTACAGTGGATCTTTTAAAAACGCTCTTTTTCAATTCCCCGCGTATTTTTCTCGCCTCTTCCACGCAGAGGCGAGAGAAGGGACTAGGAGAAGTAGAATCCAGAGCTTTTTGTCGCGTCGTTGTCGCGAACTCGACTGTTCCTCGGCAATTTAGGATCGTTTATTTTGATTGCCTTTATATACGGGTGCATTACGTCACTCGATTCCCGAGCTCGCCTCTCTCTCTCTCTCTCGTGTGTTCTCTCCCTCGCTTCAACTCTTGCCTCAAAAGTCTCGATTTCCTCTGGAGAAAGAGAGGCGAAAGAGAAAGAAAGCATGTACGAGGATATGCGTTACATTGTGCCTGGACACGAGGAAGACGCGTATTTTGTTGCGTACTCTTTCTGTTTTTGCGAGCGCACCGTGTTTCTCTCAGTGGACAAATGGCGATTTTTATTACGTATAGCTCTTGAGATGTGCAGTATCTTTACAGCGGCCACTTCATTCGCTATATATTTTCTGCTACCTTTGTTTCACTTGTAATCTGCTTAGGTGATAAATCTTTTGTCAATGGAAATGTTCTCTTGTATTGCTGTATAGCAATTTAATAGTATAATTCAACAAGAAGTACCTTTTTATTTGTCACGTACAACTAGTATTCCTATTTTTCGGAAACATTTAAAAGCTATATACGAGTAGCGCTCTTAAGCTGAACTGTTGTCTATTTCTCTTTCCTCCGCGCACTATACAGCGCAGATAAATCACAGTAGGCACGCGTGTATGCACCGGTTGTTATCTCGATGGGGACTCAAGCGCACACATGAAAGAAGATTCTGAGGGCGGTTAATGGATTTTCCTGGCTATGGCTTTTCAAAAATCAGGCGTGTGGTGCGATCGATCATCATCGGCACGTGGCTGCCGAGCAATTTTCGCCCTTCCTCGCCACGGCGCTTCTCCTCTCGCGCTCCCTTTATGCCGTCGAATTTTCTCGAGAGCCACTGATTCTCGTGACTGCGCGGTATTTCCGTTTTGATATCTTTCTTCGGGAAAGCTACTCCCCGTCTTGTGGGACTTGGTGAATTTATCTCGCGGGTAGAGCACAAAAGAAGAGATGACGTCTTGCTATCTGGGCTATTCTTTTTGCGTTAAATTTCGACCTCTTAGTCCCGTTCACAAAGCCGTAAAATCCATTCCGTATATACGTATAGTGTATGCTTGTTTTGAAAGCCACTGGAATGAGCTCCGGCTTTTGCTTTTTCTAATTAGAAGAGCCAATACGTTTTCTTTGAGGAATTCGGAGGAAGGAGAGTTAAGTTTATTCAATTACAAACATTAACGAATAACTCATAATTTTTAAATAAATCAGCGTTGATGAACACAGCACATTAAAAAGAATATAAATTGAGAATTTTCACTTGTAACGCTTTTTTAAATATTGAGTCACTGCGAGTGTAAAAATTCCATTGAATTTTATAATAATTATCATGTCGCCAAGGTTAACAGTACATCAATATATTTATGACTCTAAGCTAAAGAAGCATTTACTGTTGTTTGAAAACGAAAGAAAATGATTTAGTTTTATTGAAAAGGAAAGGAGAAAATGTATAGCCGAGCAAATAGTTGCAATAAAATGCTATCTTAATGGAGCAATAAACGTTGGCGTTACGTTTATGCAGTGATCGCGAATTCCTTAACGCAGAAATTTTTTAAACACTTAGCTGGGCGTTACACCATACATCGCGCAGCTTGCTAAAAACATCGCGTTGCCCCGATACACGCACACACGCAACTATTCGCGCGATAACTTCGGAAGCGGCTCGCTCTCGGTTGATTATGTTTCTTTCCTTCGTCGTTGCCTCTTCTTTTCCTTCTAATTCGCTCCTACTCTACATATATACGTGCTCTTTGCGCGCGCACGCTCTTGATGTGTGTGTGTGTACGTGCATACTGCGCGTTCCGGTGCACGCGCGGGCGCGCAGATCGATTGCGAAGTTAGGCTAATCGGCGCGACCTTGGCTCGAGTCTGCACAGGCGTGCGTAGATCCCGAGTCGTTCCTCGGCTCTTGTTTAATTCGTAATGGCCCGACACGGCCAGTAGCCCGGCTAAAGCCAATCATTCTCGCGAATTGCCGGTCTAGCCTCGACGGCGCGTGCGCGTTCGCTGTTTTCTTGCTCCGCTTTTTTTCAATAAAACTGTGATGCAAGCGATGCTTTCTAGCGGGGTCAAGATGAGTAATGACGCCTCGAACATCAACGATTCTGCACGTCTTGCGTGCCAATTATCCGCGCTATCGTGGGGATTCTTCGACATTTCGAACGTCTTTGTAACAGGCTGAATAATTTTGATTGATATATTTACTGAGAAGGTGTATAACTATCATTCACTCTCAACTAGATTTCACCTATAACGTTTCAGCCAACTGCTGAGCCGGAAACTGATTTAAAAATATTAACCGCAATAGAACATTTTAAATGTCTCTAATATATATATATATATATATTAAGTGAAATGCGAAAATTTGTACGTACAACAAACATTTAAATTATTCATGGAAATATTTCTTTGGTCACGTGTTCAATTCATTACGTAAAACAGAATATTTTCAGCTTCCTTAAACGGGCAAAAATAATATGATAATATTGGCACGGTGACGTTTTCTACCTGAGGTTGAGATGACTTTCGTCTTATTCCGTTTCTGAAGCAAAAAATTTCACGATATAAATGTATTCATATTACGTGATATTTTCTTTATTCCTTCGTGAATTTTCGCATTCATGTTCCAAAATACTAGCAGAATTTCACCAAGTTATCAACACATGTACGGACTTAAATTAAATATCACATAAATGTCGAATAAATCGTGAAATAGTAATAAAATAGTGTTTCTTTATTAACAAATCAAAAAGTGCGAGTGTGGCAAATTTAACCTTGCTCTGATAGAACTTTAATCAAGAGTCAAGGTTTTGATTCTAATAAAAGAAGCGTTTCTATGACAAAAATTAGATAAAATGAAAATTGATTTATGAAGAAAATATCCCAAAGATGGTAAAAATTGATATTTATTTTATGAAAATTTATACGTCAAAAGTAACCTGTCTAATTTGATTATCATATTTTCTCAATTTAATTTGCATCGTAAATAAAGGTCTCGTTAAATTTGTAATTAACAGATTATTAAATTATTTTTAGAATATTTATTTAACATTTGAAATTGAATACACAAAATGTTTCCGACGCCTGGAAGCCTTTAATTAAGACCTGTTCGCTAGAGTAGGTTATATACGTTTTCCGTGTTCCGCCGTACGATGTTTGCCGAATGATAAAAGCACCCACCTTATCAGCTTTAATGGCGTTTCGGGTATTCGAATGAGGTTTTTTTCTGTTTTTCACGTCGTTGACGCTCCCCGTGAAGGCTTCTGGTAATTTATCTTTCCTCTCTCAGTTTCCACGTAAACCTTATCTCTCTTTCAAAATCAGCAACGCCGGGAGTGTTAGTGTTTTAGCAAAGTCATAGTTTTTACAGCTTCAATGGCAGAGGCCAAACAAAACGCTTTTATTATGTAGATAATGTTTCGAGAATGTTGTTCTAGCGGCGCTGCATGTTCTTCATCGCAAACTTTAAATTTTATGGGTTCTGTTTTTAGGCACTAGTTTGATTTGGTATTAGTCTGGAGCAGTACATGTCAATGTACACAATAACATGTTATTGATTGCAAAAATAATAATATTTATTTACATGCTGCTTTAGTTTCTCTCATTACTCATTTTCCGGGTAAGAGATGATAAATCGGAGTCGGCGTTTTACATCTCGACAATTTCTAAAACTTTCTATATTTATCAGCTAGTAGATTGATAGTTAAAAACATCACCTGTGTGAATCACCCGATATCGAATTTGTTTTCAGCGATTAATAACCGCAGCTATCGCCGCCGAACGATAAGGTATTACAGATTACACAATTCGGAGCGTAACGCGCACGCATGTTGGCTACCACACACACCGGACGCTGGGCTAAATTTTAACGATTTTGTAACGGCGCCTTGATTTTGTAAACAGGCGATTTATGAAGCCTGAAAACTTACGCACGCGGCGATTCCATATATATGTACGCGCTCGCGGCGTTTTCCGAGCGCCGTGCCAAGAAGCTATATAATCGAAATGGATTAAATATCCGCGCGCGCGCAAACCTAAATATATCTTATCTGGCTTACAAAATCGCGGTGTCCGATCGGCATCTTCATTCATTTCCTCGGAAAAGTCCAATGCCCCGACTGATCGCGCAAGCCTCAATGAAGATGACAGCAATGTTTTTGCCTCTTCTAATTTTACTACGCCCTATTCGTAATAATTTTATAAATACACGTTACTCAGCTATTAGCCGGAGGAAGTCGTAGACTAGTATACATCTCGGGGCAAGCCGCGCGAGATTGAACGAGTGAAATAAAGCAAGGGTATTTTACATAACCGCGGCGATTATTCAATGGCATCTGCATGTGGGACAGTCATTGCCGAGGGTTAAAACCGCGCGGCGTTTCCTGTGCTCCAACTCGAGAGCGAGAGCGAAAATAACCGCCTACGCGCCCGTATAAACAAAGTTAGCGAGGCATCTCCGGCCTGCTCGTAAACATAAAGACCGCGGCACTTTCTTCTTTCCCTCTGCGCGTATTATAGGTATAAGGTAAGTATACATGCAGCGGCGGCCGAAAAAGAGCAAGAGCTAGCCCTCCGCAGTCTCCCGCTGAAATATTTTGCTCGCCGACGGCCGCCGTGAAAGGGGAGCAAGGCAGCAGGCGAAAAAGACGCTCGCTCGCGCACGCACGCGACTGGACGGACCTAATTTCTCATTGGTCAGTAGAGAGTGAATCAGCCCCGCGCGATAGGAGCATAGATAACACTTAATTAAATGTCACCCGCGCCAGGTCGAGTCGTCAGCCGTTGGCCCGGTGTTTATTAATACTGCGCGATGGGACTATTTTTACCTTGCGGGAAAGTCACCCTTATCCGCCGAGAAATCAGGTCCGCGGTGCAGGGGCAGAGGCGCGCATAATGCAACTAAAAATACCAAATACCAGCAAAATGGAGCCACAGCCGGCGCTGCCACCGACGACTCTGACGGCTCTCGTGCGATTGCTCGTCTCTCTCCCTTTCTACGTCGTCGTACACCAGGCTCGCTGGGCTGGGGCACTACGTGTGCGCTACGCCAACTCCGGGGCTGCACGTGAATCCTCGGGGGCTCGGCCAGCGGCCGTCATCGTCGCGACAACAAAGCGCGTAGAAGCCTCGGGATCGGTAGCTGCAGTAGCATGGCACGCACTTCCGCACGGCGCGTCGTCCCCTCGAGCTGCCGGCGGCGCATCACGCGCGGTCACGCGAGCGTTGCATCCGCTCCTTTATGCGCGCGTGTCCCTGTTGAACGTATACGGGGGCCCGGTAGGTGCGCGCGAGAAGAGGCCGTCGCGACACGACTGCCGCATCGGCGAGTTAATGCGATACTAAACTAAAACCGTCGTGCACGCCGGGCCAGCGGTTCTCGCGCGCGCTCGACTCTCCAGCTCTCTCTCTCTCTCTTTCTCTCCTTCTTTTCACTCGGCCGTCCTCGTCTTTCCCGTTCGCGAGCGCGCGGGTCTATGTGTGTACACCTATATGTGTGTACGTGCGTGGCGCGCTTTGTACCCAACGTGCATGCAGCAGCCGGAGGCAGATGCTCGGAGAGAGAGGGAGAGAGAGCAGAGGGGGGCGGCAGATGGCTGTTTTGCCGAGCGCCGCCGACGCGAGCCGAGCCTCGACGACGATTGGGCCTTATGATCGCTGCGCGCTCGCTTGCGGCCAGGATGTTTATAGCGGGTATGTGTATATGTATACTACCGGTATGCATGCGTATATACGAGTTATACGGTACGACAGAGGAGATGGCAAGAAGCAAGAGAGAACGAGCGAGTAGTCGGGAGGATGAATAATAAAGTGGAGAGAATGAGCGAGGCACGGAGTAGAGCTGCATCACGGAGAAATTGAGAGAGACATTGTAAATGCACTCCCATGTCGGTAAGAGATGCTGCTCTGGCTCTGGGCGAGCAGACGAGACGCGAGATAAACAGAAGAACAGTTTTAGATCGAAATTGAGAGATTTTTCGTCGGCTAGACTTTGAAAATTGATAGATAGAATTTTGAAGCACCTCGTTATTTTTTAAATAATTTTCAAAATTCATAATATTCTTTATTGTGTAATAAACAAAAATCATATTTGAACGAGTATTTCGCAAATTTTATATTCTACTTTTCTGCATTAAGATGGATTAAAAGTTAGTTTGCAATGAAAGCAGAAAACAATACAATCTGCAGAAACAAAGTTTGAATTACAAGTTATATTCATAAAAGAAGATTACGAAGAATGAAAGAAAAATTGAAAGGCAAATGGAAAGGGAGATAAACTGGGATGAGGTAGACGAATATAGAGAAGCAGCGAGAGAACTCATATGTGCATCGCGCACGCTATGTATACGTATATATAGAGCTAGGGGCGCTCGTGCGAGAGGAAGAGAGAGAATTAGCCCGTGGGTGCCGAGTGCGGACGCGCACAATGGAGCTTCTCTTGGTCACGTGGAGCGCGCGCGGAAGGCGATGTGCGATTTTTCCCCTTTGCACAAGCCAGCACTGTGCGGCGTCGCTCCCGCGGTTTGATGGTCAGCGCTCTATGTATGTGCCTAGAGGCGCACGCACGCAGACCTATAGTCTCGTTTGCCGAGAATTTCCCGTCGATTCGGTATTTATGGATATCTACGCGGGCGCATAAAGCGGCCCCTTTTCAATATTTCAATGCCTACGCGAGGAGAGGAGTCGATAGTCAATGGGCATTGTTTCGCGGCCGCCCCTGGTAACGGTTGCGCAGATCAATTTATCGATTGCGATACGACGATTTAGTCAACTTTCAATGAACAAAACATTCTTTTATGTTATGAATATCGTTTAATTACACTCTTTCTACCTTTCTTATCACAAATTGCATTAGCAATATTTTCTGATCTATGACTTTATTAATTTAACTAATTAAATCAAAAGTGCTCGATGAGCATCTTGTTCATTCATCCTTTTGTGCACTTACTCTTATAGACTATTAATAGCTAATATATACACATTTGATACATCAAAATAATTTGATAAATTTGTAAAATTATTAAATGTTCAATTATTTAATGTCTATCATATCATTTCCAACCCCATTCTGAATATTCAATAGGTTCTTTAAAAGTTCTATATGTTATGGGTTGTAAAGATACTGGTAGATCTGGTTCATTTTTTAATTCTTCAGATCTAGGCCAGAGTGGAGTGTCCATATCATTTATATCCTCTGGATCTATTGTATCGTCAAAGAATTCTTTGACAATTTCATCTGGATCTGGGTCGTATACTTTATGTTTTGCTTGTTGCCTCTGTGCCGCTATAAAATTATATTAACATTTAATTGTAATGAAAAGCTTTCATAAAAGATGTCAAGACTATGTTTTACCAATTTGCTTCAAATGTTCAATGGCTTGTGGAGTATAGTGGGAATATCTGCATACAGTACCAAATGGGCATTCTTGATTAGTTAGAAATCTTGTGCATGGCTTTTTTTTAGATTCCTCTTCTATAATTATTTCGGGATCTGAAATTCATTTTGGAGACATTTTAAAAATAAACTCTCAATAAACTTATTTTATGAAAATCTTTATAGAACATTAATTGAAAATTTACCCTTGAAATTATTGTAATATTCCTCTCTATTTTTGATATGTTGAATACTAATTAGGTGTTTCTGTCTGATTGATGGAACATCTTTGAAAGAACGATTGCAATAATCGCAATAATAGTGATTTCCTCCCATTGTTATTACAGTTTTATAACCTTTCAAGTATTAAAAATACAGTATGACTTTTCCTTAAATGTCAATTTTCCTTATTAAGGAATACATGTTATCAATTAATACGTAAAGAAAGTTTCTCGTGTTAAAATTTATAGTAACAGACAACTTCAAGAGCGTTAATTAACTTAATCAAGTAACTACCGAATGTAAACTAACTTTCGAAAGTTTCCAATACAGTGCAACTGTGGAATGGTGAAGGTTAGGTCAGGTCTACACGGATCGATTGCATGCCAGCGCCGCCTTCAGGGCGAATAAAGAGTCTACTGTTCTATACGCGCTAATTTCAAAAGAAGATATATACATGTAACTTTAGTTTGCGAATAACTATAGGCTACTAATTTCATTGAGTAAGAGTAACTACTAATGGGATTTGAATAGAATATTATAAAAGATTGTATGATTTAAAAGAAAAGTTTATTTTGTAGGTGATTAGTTTATTTTAAACAAACAGATTACATTGTATTTTCCATTGTTTCGCTTAATAGTATAATTACAACTGCTTGTTACATTTTTAAGTTTTTTCATTTTCTTCTAAAATGCATTTCAGCTCGTAATTTTAGCACCGCGTGCATTGCTAGTTTCTAAGTAGAAATTGTGAGTTTTGCGCTAGATAAATAAATGGAAAAAGAGGAGGAATGTCTGTCGTTCGAGATCAATACCCTGAATGTTCATCGACCTTTTCTTTACGCTGCATTATAAATGCACAAGTGTACCTTAAAGTTATTTACTTGTTTCAACGATCAATCCAATTCCAGTTTCTATATAGGGACACTCGCAAGAATATAAAACAAGGTACTTGAAATGTGAAAAACATTCAAAAGTGTGGTGAAAAATTGGAAATTGGCCATGTGTGTGTGCGTGAGCCTGCGTGGATGTGACTCGCAAGCAGTAATCCGTAAATGGAAAAAGAAGGGGGAGGAACGAAAATCGATATCTATCTCGTTGTGTGTGAATGTGTCCCTCTCGAGAAGCGCTTCCCTCTCTCTCTCTCTCTCTTCCTCGCGTTTATGCAGCAGCTCGAACGACAAAGAAAGAGGCGGGAGGTGGCGAGGCGGCGGGAAGGGCTGAATCGTGGCAGAGGGTGGGGCGAAGTCGGAGGTTATAGGTAGGTATGTTTACTCGACGTGACATTTTTCGCGATAACGGCATTATTTGCGATAGCTCTCTACAGAAAAGCGGCGTGTCTATGCATCTCCAAAACTATAAATAGTCCGAAGAAACAGAATTTAAGGAGACGGCCAATACGTATATATATCGACATTGACACCGCTCGCGTCGAAAAAAAAATAACCGGTTCGAAATTACTGATTCTCTTGCGTTGCGCCGAGATATGGCATGTGTGTGGTGGCGATTGGTGGAAAGGCGGTGGAGGATAAGGGCTAAAGCAAATAGTCAATTCGAGTTCTCGAGCTCGAATGAAGAAATGCGCGAAAAATGTGGCGAAGTAGTTTGTACACACGGGAATTTTATTTGCTCTTTGAATCTTTTTTCATTTTGTATGCAGTTTTTAGGCCCGCTAAAAACAAGCTTACGATAATCTGACACACAAGCAGAACTGGGCTGAAAATTGCTTGGTAGCCGCAGAATTTTAATTTCGAAAAGTGCTTCGGACTTGAAGTTTGTCCACATTTATTCAGTCATTTTAATTAAATTTATCTTCAAGCCGCGATTTCAAATATTCGCTTTAACTTCTTGTATTATTCTTTAAACTTTCGCGTTTGCTTGCCAATTAGTAATAATTAATGTCGTCCGAATATTTTTGTTTAAAATTCTGCGAACAACTTATACTGTTTGGTCCATCCTCGCATAGAACTCAGATTTTCTTATTATCTTTACGACTTCAATAGTCAACTGAACAATTGAACTGTAATTATATATATATATATATTTATTTTAGCGTAATTCATAAAAATGCTGAGAATATAATATAAGTAAGTAAAAATGCCTATAACATTCTTAATAAAGATGAGACAAACAGAACAATCTTTTAAATTCCACTTATTACTAAAATACAACACAGCTATGAGAAAAACATTTGACAATTAATAATAATATCAAACTGGACTAGAGTTGGAGCTATGACAACAATAAAAGCGAGTCTACCGCGTAAAATCGTTGCACGTTTTATCGTTTGCCTCTTGAATTCACATGCAATATGTATACAGGTGCCACCATTATTTGTTACTTCATATATATTTTAAGTATCTTGGAAAATAAATCTGCGTTTTGATACCTTAGTCACGCGCAACAAAATTACACAATTTTCATTAAACTTTAGAGCGCAAAAGAATAAAGTTTATATTTGTCCTACATTAATATACTTTTTTCATTTTCATGGCAATGCATTAATTTTTTTTTAATATAATCATTAGGCATCGTAATAGTCATTTTGGTCGTTCAGTTGGCCAGTTTTAACGAAATTAGCCAATAGTTATTGCGTTTTTTCAGGTTTTCCTCTTGAGCCCCTATTAAATGCAACGAATTCCCATTCAATTGTTTCTATTTAGTTTTGCTTTACGACGGTTAATCTAATTTTACTCAATGTTAGTGTCTCTGATAGAGAAAACTTTTGTCAATGTCTAAATTTTAGTTTTAAATCGCTATTTGAAAAATTTAAAAACGATCACGGGACTTTCGAGTGATTATCATTTGTTGCTAAGGTCCAGTCAACGAGGACTTTTAGAATGCTTAAAGTATTTTTACGTTTTATATATGATGTCGTATTAGTAAATAGTCATGTACTGATCGATTGTGAAATGAAATATACGGAACTTTTGTATGCGATTATGCCTCTTGGAAGCCTTTCATTCCCGTGAAGTAAAAGACCGTGAAAACGACAATCGCTTCCTCATGGAGGAACTTTATTTTATATATTAAGCAACTTTATGGTTTAATTTTCGAAATACTTAGTATTCTTATTACACATTTAATTCGAAATCATGATTTTAAGAAAGAAAACAGAGTCTTTCGTCAACACCTCCTTCGACTACATACGAATAGCAGATAAAGTTCGAAAATCAATTCCTTATCATACGTGTAATTTGAATTGAAAATAAAGTTAACAGTTTGCACTTATCTGTATATATCGTGTGTTAACAAAAGTTGAAAAATTCACGCGATCGAATTATATCTGTAGGCATGGAAACGCGCCGAGCGTCGCGTATACGCGGCTTGCTGGTATAATTTTCCAGATTAAAACCCGAGGTGGTGTATACGAGCTATTGGATGTGTCTATATATGTGTATGTGTGTGTGTATCTGCGATGTACACCCACAACGTGCAGCTAAGACGCGCTTCATTCAATTTTCCCAATGGCGCACGCGTGGAATACTACTATGCGCTCGCGAGGTTCGAGCAGCGAAGGATTTTTCCCATCTCGACGCTTCCTCCTGGCCTTTTTTCCTCATCGAATGCACGTGTAATGTATCGTATATTATATAAGAGAAGAAGTGGAGACGTATAGAGAGAGGAGAAAAGAATTTTTGTTCCCTTTTTGCGTTTAATCGAAGCGCTGCGTTAATGCCTCGCTTCGCTATGTAGAATCTTTGTATATATCTATAGTCGTTAGATTAATAATATATATATATAAGTCGAATCTCAAAAATACGCAGGTACACGCATTTTTAAACTCTTTCTTCCCTTTCCTCTTTACTCTCGAACACCAGTCGTCAGAAGGAACAAGAAAACTTTTTATTTCGAACAAATGAAGAGGTGTGTGTACGTGTGAGTGTATGCGCTATGTATAATATGTATCTTTCTTTTAATGCAGTTTGGTAGTATCGTTCAATCGCTTTCTTGCCTTGCATTATTTCATCGGCAGCTGCTGTTTTCGTAAATGTACAACATTCCGCGTTGCTGGAATTTTCTCGCTGTTGACATTTTTCCCAGCGGCGCGCAGTTAATGTTTTTGCTTTGGGAGGAGATAAACAGTGCTGAAAGCTATACCTACTCCGAGTTCGAGACATAATTCATATAGTGTGTTCTTCATGCACGTATATTATAAGCTAACTGAAGGAGAAGCCTCGTTATGAAAGAATGTACAGACTCTAGGATTAATTAACACTGGACTGGTTGATATATAATACGCAATGGTTTGTTTCGAGAAACATTACAAAAACATTGACATTGTACGCACGCCTTGGACGAGCTACGCAATTAAAGGATGTCTCTGGCGGATATAGCACGACACGGGAGAAGTTTCGCGATGCGATTAGCGCCTTCGATGACAACTCTTTTCTGTCTCTTGGGTACCGGCGTGTTAGTGTGTGTAAGTGGCTCTTCGGCGGTAAATGCATGATGCGCTCGGCGACCCGCGGCCGGCGCCCGTCTAATTCTTCTCGTCCGTGGCGGGGATGGTGACCTCCTGGCGAACCTTGTGGCCGCGGAAGCTCGCCTGGATCTTCGTCGCGGCCTTGTGGAGGTCCGGATCCGAGAGGTCTATCCCCTCGAGCTCGTTCACCGCGTCTGTTACCTGCAACACGCAAAAGCACAAGTTCCCTTGATTAATCTGCAACGCTAAATTGTCATGGGAATTCGGGGTCAAGGGACTTTCGTTACTTTGCAAAACAATACACGAGCCCTCGCATGCTCACAGATATTTCCTTTTTTTTTATTACAATAACAAATCCAAAATAACGAATTTCTGTCTTAATCTGAAGTAGAAAATTGCCAACCATCAACCAAATACAAAGTATGTATTGTTTTTATGTGGAGGGTTTCAAGTTTGTTTTTTACAAATAAGTAGTTGGAAATTCATTTCACGTCCTTTTGATAAAACTATTTCACGTATTTTCGCTTCGCAATTTCTATTCTGGCAAACAATTTAAACCACGTCAGATAACTGCACGCTGGCTTAAATTGTTAAAATGGTTACGAAATTTACGAAAAGTTTTATTTTAATAAACAGTTCGCTCGACCACCGACTTATCTAAATTAAATTCACGACACAGAAACCTATTTAAAGATTTTTCAATAAATATAACAAGTAACCGTATACTAAGAACATTATATTTGGGCTGAAGCTTGAAGTTTAGTAAATGTAAGACTATAGAACAATGTCTGTGAGAATAATGCATCATATCTAGAAGTTTGCTAGGAAATCCATTAATTAAAGTTTATTAGTGTTGAGAGAAGGGAAATTTTAAAAGCTAGTATTTTTTACATCATTAAAGAAAAGCCGCTAATAGCCAATTTCCATAAAAGGCAATCGACATAAAAATTTATGTCTCCGAAATTGAAGGAATCTCTTATGCATTAGACTTTTAGCTATCCTTAGAGGTTTTCGGCTGGCGAAAATTTCTTTCTTTTTTCCACGTCGTTGTTCGCTTGAGTGAACGTGTGCACGTCTCGAGGGAGGGACAAGTTCAAATCTTCCAAGTATACTTTAAAACTTTGCTCTTGTTTCCGCCTGCGAAAATTCATACTAAATATTTCCTTGAAAGAATTGATAAAAATGTTTGAAGTCAGGAGGTTTTTAGTGCAGGGGGAAAAGTTATCTTTGTTTAATTAGAGCATGGTTATACAAATATTTTCTGTTTATTGAAAAAGTTTGAAGGATGAATCGAAAAATATAATAGTTTATTTTAAACCACACAAGTAAAATGGACTATTAATGACGAAAGTTGGTAGATAAAAGTATTATGGTAATCTTATTTAGAATATTTTAAAATAATTTCTTTTGTAATAACTTAGAAATAATTTTAAATATTAGCAAATGTTTAAAATGCATAAAATTCGATGTACGCCTCGATGAATATGAAATGATAACGTGATTTAATAGAAACTTCGTCGAAATAATTAATTCAGTTATTTATGTAATATTCTCGCTCAACACGGAAAGAGGTCATTTAATTTACGTTGCAATTAAATGAATTTCTCCCTTTATAGTCAACAATATATTCACTGATGTATACATTCATACAACTAGTTTACAAGCTAAATTCCGTCATTTCCATTCTATTATTTGGTTTTTGCACAAGAAACACAGTGAGAAAATAATCAAATATTGTAAGGAATTATTTATTGAATTAATGCTTTGTCGAGCAGCTCCGTTGTTATTTCAATAATATTGAACTCATTTCTCACTTGGATATATGTGACACCATTCGTAATTTTGTGCAAATAGCTGGGTATCATTTAGATGGTAAAGTTCAGTCACGAATATAACTTCGAGGATAGGCGAGAATAAAATATTTAGACATTTAAATTGAACATAATACTACGCGAGTCACCCGTGAAACCAATGAGGAAAATAAATTTCAGAGAAAACAAAAATCAGAGATATATATGAGGTGTCAAAGAGTGGCTGGAAAATTATTGGGACATAGAACAGCAAAGCGGCTTGACTGCCTCGGGATCAATATGTTATATTTACTTTTATGAAATCATAATCCGAATTAATGAAAGGAGGAACAAAAAAAGCAGAATGAGCAAGAGAAATGAAACGTCGACATTTGATATGCAAGCAAGAGCTTTTCAATTTTGCGGGCAAATTCCATTTGCACATAAGTGTCGATGCAGCCTCGAAACATTCCTCTCCCGCGGCTGCTCGCTCTTCTCATTTCGCCCTGGCGAAAAAATCAATAAATTCCCCCGTAGCAGAGACGCGCCTCGCAGGGGGCGAGGCGGGCGTATGTACATTTTCCTAACCCTCGAGGATCTCGCGAGTGCACCAAAAATGTCAGTTCAGCCGCACGACGACGCCGCGACACACATCCCCGATAAATTTCCCGGGCGCGCTCTTGTGCATGTGCAGCGTACACAGAGGGAGAGGGGAAGAGTGAGCTCGAGGTTGTGGGTAAGACGCCTCGGGAAAATCGCCGAGCTTCGCGAGTCATTTTCGTCGGGCGCGGCGCAAGTATTCTCGACAGCGGCTTTTCCCTCGTAAAACGCCTCTGACGGTGAATCGGCTTCTAGACGCGGCCCGCCGCCTATCGCTAAACCGCGCCCTGCGAAAGTGCCGCCCGGAGAGAAAGTGTGGTTAACACCAGGCGAAAACTGACATGGCGCGCGGGTAAGAGGCCGTAAGGAGCCTGACGTTCGTCTCGCGCTTTTTCACGCCGCACACAGCTGGGCGATTTTTCGCACCCTCGATACTTTCTACATTCTTTAACTGCCGAATTTGCATATCGTAAAAGCCTGAATATATGAATACGTAAATTTATCACTTTAGGCTTCGGCTCTGTACTCCAACTGTTACACGCAGAACGCGGACAACTCGAGATATTTCGATCTTTGGATTTTCATCTTTTAGTCACAACTCCCGTTTTCTAAGATTATTTTGCCCTTGAAATTTTCTTTCTGACAAATCGCTCTCATTATATCATCCATTTTTTAAGTATTTGATTGATAGAGAAGAGGAGGAAGACGTAGACATGTGCAAAGTTTGGATTTTCAATTTAAAGTCTATATTTTCTACTACGAGGCACATTGTGCGTCGTATTAACAGGAAATTGACAATGACGAATTTCTCAGAATATAAATTGAACGATCCATATTTCAAGAGGGATTATCCTTGTCCATGCGACAGTATGTGAAAGAGCCATTGGGGGATTTCACTTCAAAGCTTGTGATAGAGAATATTCAGCGGCTGAATTATTAATGTTTGTTTTTGATACTGAAAATTGAGACCTCGCTCTGGTTTATTTATTTAAAGTAATTTTATTTGCGTCCTGAAATATTCGTAAAGGTAGTCTAATATTCGCGCGGAGTATCGATTGTCATATACCTATATAGTACTGATAATAATACTGAGCAAAAATATGTGTCCGGTGTTTGTTTCATTTTTTGATATTCGTATACAGTATAACTTGCGTATTTATTGCGTTATCCTGCCTTCAAGCTGCAGTTTTCCCTAAAATTCAGTCTAATTTCAACATGAGATCTTTTGTGTTAGCAATGCATTTATTTAGATTTAGCGTATAGTCTTGTTAATAATATGATTTAATAATTAATAAAAGCGGCGTCCTATGATTTGATTGAAGGATTAGAAAATAATTAAATGTCATTAAAAGGTTTATCGATTCGGCCCGTTCAAAGTCTCTAGAGATAAGATAGCACTCGCCTTATAAAATCAATTAACCCTGATTCCTGCCGTGCAAGTCTAAAAAGGTCAGCCCTTATATGCCTTCCCCTGTAAGCTATTCGATATCACTTAACATTATTTGTAGATATTCGAATTCCTCTTTCTGTGTTAAAACTAGAAGCTCTGAGTTGGGTTTTCCTGCTGTTCATTAATCAAGTTGTAATAGAGCATTCTTTCTATTTTCACGAAAAGATTAACACGCACATTGCGAGTGAAAAATCACTCTTTTCATTTTGTCGAGAGTAACATTTATTATATGCCGCTGTCGCATTGAGATCGCGTAAAAGCGAATAACTGCAAACTTTATATATAGTAGGCGTGGAATTAAGTTTCTCCCTGCAAAATTTTTTATAAATATATGTGTAATATAAGGCGTTAAGTTGGAGCATAATAATTGGGATTTTGCATGAAAAAATCCATTAGATTCGTCAGATAGAATATCGAAAAATAATCGACATTGTTTTTCGAATTTAACATTTATTAACAAAGTTATAGCTAGTTACAATTTAAGACAATTGTGACGTCATCGCACTTTTCATATTGCTATATCTTTGTTAATAAATGTTAAATTCAAGAAAGAAAAAATACGTGTCGATTATTTTTCAATATTTTATCTGACGGATATAATGGAATTTGATTTCATTTTTCATGCAACATCCCTATTCTCTTCTACTAGAAAGAATTTTAATTCTTATGGCCTGTAAAATCTGCTGAAGTAGGCCAATCCGATATGAGATTAAGAACCAAAAGGAATTTCACAGTAGTTAAGTGTAATAATGTCGAGTTAATCTTTTATATGATGTTTATTCGTGGATGTACTCATTGCGAGCGCGGAGATAAAGCGATTATCAATAATGCAAGTTCTGTTACGCTAAAAGCAAGCTAAAAGATTTAACGAGATTTTTGAAAAAATTGAAATATTCATGCTCTCATCGATAAGAAAACAAATGATACATCCACTTGATGATATTGTAATAGCAATTAGTTATACAAAATTAGTTAACACAGCAAAATTAATGATTAATGAAAAGAATGTTTTTAATACATTGTATTGACGTGTATTCTATTCACATGAAACTTTTTATATTTTTTGTGGAAAAACCTTTCCTCCTGTGGCTAAAGTTAACGGTATTCGCGGAAAAACTTAATCGAGCGTGTATAAAATGAATTAAAAAAGAAAAATCATGCGACCAGCAGGAAATGGAAACGATACGGCACAGTCGTGTGATTTTCACGAAAAAGAGTATAGAAGGAGAGTTCTGCGCGCTGTTCCTCGACGACGTTGAAAGTGAGAAACGCGAAAAACGAAGATAAAAAAAGGAGAAAATGCCATTTCGCTGGTCGCGAACGACTGGACTGCAAACCGGTACACTGCACATTCGTATGTGCGCGCAGCTGGAAAAATGAGAAATCGAGGGGGAGAATGAGAAAGAGAAAGAGAGAGAAAGGGAGATGAAGTGTGTATGTATGTGAAAAAGCAAAGGAGAGAGAGAAACGTCATGTGGACAGAGCCAGATCA
Organism: Torymus tubicola; assembly: GCA_035583055.1. Lineage (NCBI taxonomy): Eukaryota > Metazoa > Arthropoda > Insecta > Hymenoptera > Torymidae > Torymus > Torymus tubicola. The sequence goes on along the minus strand of JAWWEQ010000010.1, from coordinate 19,049,071 downwards.
GAAGCGTATCGTTGACAGGGTCTCCAGGCCACACCCCATTTGTTCCAGGAGCTTTTCTCCTGTACACCGTCCAGGTCCTGCCTTTCTTTGACTTTCTTTTCGCACGTCCGCGAGCTTTTGTCAAGACGACGACGTTGCAGCGAATTGTCCGAAAGCGATTCCGTTTGTCCCCGCTTACTTTTGTTTTGTTAACATTTAACAGCAGCTGGGAGTTGAAATATACTACTTCCATGTTTATGGAGCGCGAAACAACAATGTCTCCAAAGCGCCTTTGCGCGAAAACACTTGAACAGATTCTCCAAGAAAATGCCAGAAATCTGCATGCAAACGTTTATGTAGGCCACTTGATTTAATAACTACCCAGTTGCGATATTTTTAATCACCCAGTGTACGTGAAAACTAGAATATTCATAAGATGCTACTTGAATCAATTAACAAGGGAGACTATACTTTTATATACAACTGCTTAAGTATACACAGACAATTTTAGTTTCAGTTTTAATTTCATATATCCGGTTCGTATACTCTGAGGAAAATTCGAAAAAAAATTGGTACGTTTTTTAGGTAAAGTGTCACGTTAATTTAGAGCAGAATCAATGAATGTATCGCTTCTACACTTCCAGTCGTTCGATTTGGTACACATAGAAATATTTCTTGTTTTCAAGACTGTAAAATGCAACGTTTGAATTAAAAAACGGTAGACGATATTTATTGTTAGCAAATACAACTTGTTATTAAAAAGTTTCAATTTGAAAAGATGATATTAACTTTAGGTAACGATAAACTCTACGTAGTAAACAAATTTTCTATGCATAAAGTTTAGAAAGTTCCTAGCAGCAGTTTTCCCCCTCTAATCTCCTTTGCTACTATTTCTTAGTCTTCCCAGCGCACATCTCTCGGTACTCGGGCTCTATATTATCTACCTCATTCTTGCATTCCACCTGACTGACGTGCCATTGTTCTCCTTCTACTGCTCTCATTCGCCGTGTTCTTCTTTCTCGCGTTTTGAGCCTTTTTTTACCCTCGTACCTTCCATTTTTCTCGCTGTCTGACTTTGTTCAATTTCGCAATTTTTGCATGCTTCTTCTCTTCTAGTTTGCACCTTTATTTTTAAGTAAAGAAATGATACAGTAAAGTACATATACGGTATTAATAATGTTTTCATTTCGCACGTTGTAGCCTGAAATTAACACGCTGTCTCAACTGGTAGAGGTGTACAAATACTCGACTCGATGTGTTTGTACAGTATCAAATAATTGTTTTCGAACTTTATACAAACTACTCGTATAAAGTCAACTATTTGAACCAAATGACACTACTCAGACTTGATTGAACTACTTGATTTACGTCGAACTATTTAAACCGGGTCAGACTACTCGATTTCCATCGAACTTTTTGAACGAAATCGAACTATCAAATTGTTTGACAAAAATCAAGTACTTCGATTTAAGTTAGCCGCGCGTCAAGTAATTTATGCAGCCGGTGCAATGAAATAACTGTTGACACCACCAATAAAAAACAAAGATATTTGTTCAGAGTAAATAACAATGAAATATAGAAAAACAAGCCTTTTTATTATATTATTTATCTTTTTATTGGTTTTAAATGTATACTACATTATTTGATAATGTAAAAGATCCGATAACCGTTGAATACTATTAAATATTTCGTTCTATATTAGTTGTTTGATCTATGAGACTGTCCGATAACTTCCAACGGTTATATTATTTTGAATTATCTATCATAGTCCGATTACTTAAAACTTTTCGATCAAACGTAATTGCAAAGATTAATCATATTCAAGAGTTCGATCATTTTGAATTGAAGTCCGAGCAGTTCATTGTTTTCAAGTAATGAGTTCAATTTGACTTGAGTTCATCGAGCGGAGTATTCAGACCGAGTAGTTCAAATTCACGAACGGTCCGGCATCCGTAACGACTAGTACTTCTCTTTCGACTCTCGATTTTACATTTAAAATAAACGATTCTTCATGCGATGCACAACGGCTCAAATATAGTCGAACGAATGATAATATCGCAGTTATGTCCGTGCGCCTGGTGGGAAGAATTACGATTGCTAGATGCTGATTTTGCATTTATATGGAAATTAGATATGCTTTATTCTACTTCACGTGAATTTCCGAGAGCGGAAGGATCACAATATTATTCAAAAATAACACTTGTAGTTTGACGAAATTCTTATTTAAACTTAACATTAAAATTTATAGAACTATAAAGTACTTAGAACCTTGGAAGTACGAAAGCTTTATGATTTACCAGTAATGTGAAATACTGGGTTCACTATGACATTGACAAAGCTTATATCAGAAGGTTCTAAAAAGTTCCTATTTCATATTTTGAATATCTCGTTTGAATTATTGGTACGCGTATTCGTCGTGGGCACTGGGCGATGCGTGTCGCCGGTCGATGGGTGGTTAGTGAAGTAGTCGATGTGGCAAACATCGCGGTTCATATTCAATTCCGAATGCGCTTTTATTTTTACAATATAATGTTTTTTATTTCTATATCTGAATTATTTGAATACGTAGGTGATAGGGCTCGCCAGTATGTTGAAGGGGAAAGTGTTTATGCAGCAAATCATCTAATTTATGGCGGCATTACTAATTTTAATGATAACCCTCTTGAGGTTATGCTTTTATGTTTACAAACCTCATATTTATTTAGCGAGTGTCTACATAGCGTCTCATGTTCCATGTCTCTTGTCACATGTCTCAAGCAGGCAAAAATCGTTGTCTGACATCTAGTACACTCATAAACTGCGGTAGAAATGCGGTAGAATTGCGGTAACAGCAGGCCTGTTTCATTTCTACCATAGTTCAAGAAAGCATTAGATGTCAAACAACCAATTTTTTTTCGCTTGAGACATGAGGCAAGAGACATGGGACATGTGACGCTATATAGACACTCACTTAGGATGCCGCATGATATGCACATTAAAATAAATACAAATGTGCAACAAGAGAAAACAATTTCTTGTGTTTGTTCTTGTAAAGCAGACCAGTCTGGACGCTGCCTGCAAACACTGTGTTGCTGCTTTAATATATATAATACATTTTTAATTTTTTTTAAAATAATTTTCTGAACACTTTACAATTTCAAAACTTTGGAGCAATTTATTTACGTTTTCAAATCGGCTGTTCTGCCATACGGACTAGTGCGGTTGTTTTTCACGTAGCAGCGCCACCCATCGCTACCCACGACCAATAAGCAGCCTATTTAATATAATTTTACTTTTATAACAAAATAGAATTCATTTCAGGTATTTCGACTGTCAGTTTTATTTAAAATAATTGGAGTTAGTAAAGAAATTAACCTATACTAGTTGAATCATAATTAGAAGGTTGGCCCATTTATTGAATATCGCAAAGGCAAGTTTAATTTGCGGAATTCGCGGTACCGTGTTATAAATTGAGATCAACATTGTTCGGACTAATTTCTTTTGTTACGCAACAAACGTATCGAGTGCTAATTGAATATAGCCTTCTGTAACTATAATAGAACGGTAGCTGTAGTTCCGTTCTCTATTTTAATCCAAATTTAAATTGACACTATTTTCAGGTATCATTAATGAAAAAGTCATTCACGTTCTCGAAATATCAATTGTAATCTTTGAATTGCGAGCATCCCGCGTTCTTTGTGAAAATGCGAAAAGAGCGAACGTCGCCCATAAAAGTTGGCTTGCGAAGTTTGCCGCACGAAATGCAGTATAAAAAGTTATAATGAATCCCAGACTCGATTGAAAGTGCGCCTCGATCGATACTTCCGCGCACTTTGTATTAGTTTTCCCAGTAGCCAACGAACTGCAAAGAAAAAAGTAAAAGTGCGATCGACCGGGTGAGGGGGGGGGGGGGCAGGCCGAGCGCGACGAGTCGTACGCACGCACGCGGCCGATGATTGATTGCGAAGTTTAAAAAAGTGAAGTGCCGGACAGCCGCGTCTATAGGCTTGTCTACTGCCGCGCATTTGTTTGCGGAGATATAGGCGCCGAGTGTCGTGCACGCGGCAACTTTTGTCCTCGCCTGCGCCTCGGCGCTCTTTGGCATTCAGAGCGCAACGTCGCCAACTTTTCCACGTTCGCCTATACCACGCGCGATTTCCGCATAATTTGTCAGATTTTAATTCATAAGCCGTGAACGCATAAATTACGCCGATAACTTCTTGTGGCTATGCGTGCGCGCAAGCGTAACGGGGCCGTAAAATGATATAATATATACGAAGCGTTTTATTTTAATTTCACGAGATCTTTCCCTCTCCGACTTTCGGATTCATGTTTCACAATTTTACGCGAGGTATGGCGAGTTTTATGAAGCAAGAACGACCTATCTTTTTAACTTTTTTTATACGACATTTACGCTCAGATTAACATTATTTTCGTAGATAAATGCTACTGGAGTCCATAAAAATTTCGACGTGACGTTAATGTCACAGTTACACTGTACAGTTTTTGCCACTGTTTCACCATTAGTTACATGTGTGTTACGCGTGTACGCGAAGAACAAAAAAATTTACGTCATTAAATACGGAGATACAATGGTTACCTTAATTTCCATATATGTGCATAGAAGCTAAACTAAAATTATTTAACTGCGAAAATTTTAACGCTTCAAATGATTACGAATGGATGAATACAGAAGTGCAGAAGTGCCCGCTGTTCTCCTCAATTTTCCTGCTCCTCATTTAAAATTCAAATAGTGAATGTCTAGTATCTTGCGATACATTTTAATCTTTTGTTTATTTTATGATGTCGTTTTATCGTATACAACGATGTTTATCTCGAAATTCGAATAAAATTCAGATAGCTGAAAGCAGGGAAAGGAGTGTTTTATAAGTTATCGATTGTCCTTTTGATAATTTTAGTGGCGTGAAATTTGAGTCTCTTGACACCCTTTCAGAGAAGAGCTCTGTGTAAATGATGACAAACTAGGTCAAAAACATGTCAACGAGGTTTTATGCAAACTTTCAGTTTTTTCTAGTTTCTTTTTTTATGCGCATGAAACAAAAAAGGTTGGAAAAATTCTAGGAAGAAAGTTGAATTCGGCTTGAAAAATGTTCGCACTGAAAGGAAAGCCGCGAGACAATGAGTCAATCTCAATTTCACTGGAGACTAGTCGATCTCCGCTCGCTTCTTATTCCGGAACTGGGGGCATAAAGAAAAGAGGAGGCTCATCAGCCGCACGACGAACCTTTATCCTTTCCCGACCATTTCCCGCGTTGTTCCCCCCCCCCCCCCCGTGGTCTCTCGTTGCGTCGACAAACTCGACGAGTTGTTCGGCCTATTTAACGCGAGTCGCACGCGAGCAAACACAGCTCGGCGCCTGCTGACTCGGCGATCATCGGCCGTGCCTGCATATCTATATATCGGCTTTTTGTCCGCGGCACATCGCGGGCTTTTGGGAATTCATTCGGAAAAACAATGCCGAAAGCCGCAAAAGCCAAAGGGAAACTCTACAGTATCGCACTGCGATGCGCGCGGCTGATTGCGTTTTTTTTGGGCTACATAGGAGTCGGTTATTGCCGGCTCGGCGAAAAGACCCGTCGTGTATGCGCGCACCTGCTTTCGCTGCCGAGTGCAGGTCGTGTCGTTGGTATTTCGTCGATAAATCGAGCGGGTAGGCGGGTCGCGCGATTGTACGTGTGCATGTATACATGCCGAAGAGAGAGGGAGAGAAAGAGAGAAAGCAAAAGATGAAACTTCATGAATCATATCGCGCTTGCTGCTCGATTGACTTCTCGCCGGGGATGACAAAACGGGGGCACACTTTAGTGTTTTTTTTATACGCGGCTTTTCTTTGTTTATGATTTTTTCTTTTTGCGGTCAACTTCTTTTTTTTAATCAATTATTTCAAAATGCTCCAATCTCCTGAACTATAGCTCTTTGTTTTGAATGCAGCAATTCCAGTTTGTTTTTATTTGTTGAAAGATATCTTAAAGTGTAATAAGGCTCGTGGGTAAAGTTTGCTCCCTGGATAATGATCCTTTCCCTAAATAAACAGTGTCCTTGCGTTTTTTCAGCGGTAATTAGCCAGGCATTCGATCTAGCCAGTCTCGTGTTTGCGGAGGCATAACGATATTTCTATCGCCACACAGGCCAGCTCGTTTAATTATGTGTTGGCGCTTAATTGTGATATATAAGAAGCCCACGTCTCTCCGTACATGCATACGAATGATCCCGGTTGCGAGCGAAGATGAGGCTCTTAGAAGTAGGCAGCGTCGTGCGCGCATGCGTGCGAGAACTATCCATCAATTAAGAGTGCGAGTCACGTAGATTCATGGCGCAGTTGCTCTGACTCAGGGCCGGGGAAGTAAATCAGCCCTTCCATCCGTGAATGCGCGTTTAACAGCGACACTACTCTTCCATCCCTTCGTTTTTAAAATTCTCGCTGCGCTCTCGGCTTTTTCGTGCTCCCTCTTCGCTCTTGGAAACCCACTGACGCGCTGATCTTAAACTTTGCACGTCGAGATAGTTAGCTCGCTAACTGTATAAATACTTATGAGTAAGAGCGAACTCACTTCGCGTGTTTGCATGAGGAACGCTTTTCTAGATTTAGAATCTCCAGCCTTGCTTGTTCTCTACTTGTTAATGAGCAGGAATTCAGCAAATTCAAGATTAATGGTACTTCGACTAGTTGAGGTGAATACTGTCGAAATTCTTCATGTTAATTGAAAATTAAATTTTTCGTAAAATTCCTGATAAATATACCATAGAAGTAAACCCAATGCAATTGTTTAGAGCTTTGCAAAAAATAAACTTGAAAAATTGAATTCTAAATTAGTATTACATTTTTATTATTTTTTGTTTTTTATATATTTCTTTAAAAATTTTTTTTAAATATTATGAACGGGTTAGAATTATGCTTTGTAAGATTAAATGCCCGTTAAAAGTAATTTCTTTTAACTTTAAATAGTGCTATTTGCATGTATATGGGGTATTATGCAAAACAAAGGAAGGTTAAATAAAATGTATGCTTTTCTGCACAATCACACCCTGCAAAATCGTTACGATAATATCTATATCGTGGTAAACTTTATTAAAAATATATTCAGCATAGGATTTAAGATATAATAAATTAATAATTAAAGTAGATCGTAAATTTCTATTATTATTCGAGAATGAAGAATTTTCCAAATCTCAAAAGTAAAATCCAATGCCAAGCTGGAGATGTTTATATCGTTCAAGCGTAACGGACGGTAAGCATGTAGATTTCGCTATCGGCATTTTGAAACACGCGGGCATTAAGAAGTCGAGGTTAATCGTGCACGTAAACATTAAAACCGATGGCGCGAACAAAGTGAACATTGCTTTCGAAACACTCTTGCGAATTCCATCGCGTAAATATGGTGTAAAAAACGTATTGAATTCAATGGAGTAAAAAATATATCTTCTCGAATGTGTATTGTTCAGTATAAGTACGCTTGTATTCATGACGAATGTTCTGCATTTTATGAATGCAAATAAAATGCTTAATTAATACACGATATATGTTATGTACTAATTAGTATTTTGCATACTTACTACCGAAGTGCTAGTACATTCCTCCATAGTAAATTATACATATTACAACGCTATTATCAGTTTACTATAAATGTAGGTTACTACAAAGCTAGGGTCGCATTAGTAGCTCCTTAACTGACAATTGAGAAATAGCAAATCTTAGAGCTTCGGATACTTTAATCGTCTTCATGTTTCATTAGCATAGTTACCTGTAAGTCTATAAGATACAATTACTTAAGCTTCTTACTGAAATAAAACTATAAAAAATGTGATATAATTTGTTGTTTATTTATTTTTTTGTATGATTCTCAAAAATTGTGTATGCTACTGTTTTATTGTAATGAAACTTTATAATATATACTGTTAATCAATGTGGGTTGAATCACAATATTAGAGATTGTAAAGACTGTCTTTGGAAGAATGTAATTTTGTCGAGTGAATTGACTCACTAAGCAAAGTGATAATATGAAAAAGTATATTAAAGGAATTACTAGAGCTTATTCGAGATTCAGACTTGATTCTCACATTGTGCCTTTCGATCTCGTATAGGTTTGTAATCTCTTGTAAGCTAGTTGAAGCTCTATTGAATTTATCACTTGACAAGTCCATTAAAATGCATCGGACAGAGTAGATAAATGGCTCAAAGCGAATTTAACAATTATCGAAGTCCTCATTAAAAATCAGTTGATTCTCGAGCTTTAGGTAAATCCGCAACATGCTGAGCAGGCGAGTGCTGTCGCATCTTATAATTTTACGAGGCACGTGTAATCGCGTATTTTAATGGAACCCAAGGTGGCGAGGGTTCAGAAAGGAGGAACAATGCTGGTGCTATTGTTGGGCGAAGGACTGGCTCTTAAGTGGTCGCTAGTGGGCTCGCTCGCGGTCAAGCCATTCTCCGAGCGTTCCTCGGCCGTCGCGCATATCCGATGTAGCAGTCGGCGGCGCGGCAGCCTTATTATTTTCGAGCAAAGGGCCGCCGTGAGAGAGCGAGAGCCCGAGGTAAAGTACATGCCGCACGCTCGGAAAATTGCAGCAGGTAGGCAACCGCGACAGCGGCGACGGCGACGTCAGCCGGGGGGAAGAGAGAGAGAGAGTCGGAGAGAGGGAGGGAGCAGAAAGCCTAGTTCGGGAGCGAGCCACGCGAAGGCCGAGAGCGCGCGAAAACTCGGGCGCTCCGAGAATCGATAATGAAATACGAAGGGAGGAGGAGGCCGCCGGAAGCGGGGAAGTAGCGGACGCGCGCCCACCCGCGGTGTGCTACACTGCCGGGACGTGCCTCCTCGACGACGTCGTAAGGAGACTCCGGAGGAAGCGCCGCAATCGTCTTGGCAGCGGCGCCCGGGGAGCCTGTTGTTCTTTACCGCCTCTTCGCTGGCGCTTCCCTGCTTATTTTCGGCCGCGTTTACGCAGCGAGGGGAGAAAAACGCCCGCATAAAGTGGAAACGGGCCAGAGCTCGCAGTTTCTCCTTCCGCGCGCTCTCTTTTTTCGGGAAATTTATTGCCCTTGTTGTGGCGCGGCTGCTGCGCGCTCCACCTATCTGCCCGCCTTCTTTTTTTTCCTCCTGTAAAATATAGTGCGAGTGGTCGGACAAGGAATTCTATTTATGCTGTTAACTCAGCGCGTTAGGTATGCCGAACACAGGCCCCGAGCCAGTGTTGCATTGGACTCTCGCGACCTTAAAAGAGATGTTTACGAGGTCGCGAGTTATGATAAGTTTCGAGCGCGAGTTAGAAATTACGAGACTGCTTAAAAACGCAATCTATATTTTGGTTTGGAATTCCAATTCGATGGAAAAGTACTGGAGAAAGGAGCTCTTTAATGAAAGGGCTATACGAAAGGTCGTGCTTTCTCGCGCTTCTCCAGCTGTGGTTTTAGAATTTTTAATACCAGCGATACTAAATTTAATAATTTTGACCTCGTATTGTAGAAGAGGGCGATCACTGAAACTAACAGCCCTCAAAACCGTTTCGGGAGGAAAATAAATGCTAAAAATAAAATGCAGTTATTCTGGAAAAGATAATTTGAAAAAACAATAAAAATTAATTGTGCAGTTATTCCGGAAAAGATAATTCCAAAAAACAATAAAAATTAATTGCTCTATTTAGTGTGACTAGTGGGGGTGGTTCGAATGATATATTCTAATAAATAATGTTATTTGCGCAATAAACTTTATGGGAATTACTGATATTTATCATCCCCAAAGTTTTCCACCCTTAAAAATACATTAAGAACAGTCCTGACAAATGGGCACAATAAAAACTTATTATGAAAATATTTAACCTAAAAAGCTTTTTTTACCGGCAATAGAAAACTAATAAGATAATGTGATTAATGGAGAAAAAGTTTGAGTAAGAATAGTGACGAAAATGGAGGCAAAATTAAAGTCTAATGAACGATCGAAAACTACTCTCTTGCCAAGTGTAAATTCACTTCGTTTCAGCGCCTTCCCGATTGACTTGTTTGTCACGAAAAATCGAAGGCCAAACTTTTTCCAATTAATAGAACTGATGACACCGAAGTTAATGCTAATTGTTAGAGCTGAGCTGAGATAACGACATTTATGTAGAAAGAAAACTTTTCCGACCTATAGCTCCTACATCAAAAATCAGAAAATCCGATCTAAAAATGAATTCGACAAATCAATCCTTACGTCATTATCGGTTATAAGCCGAGGTCAGAGCGTTTCATGCTCTCATGGCTTCAAGCAGCGAATATGGTTCCGCATTGTGTGATATGCGCGAGAAGGAACAATTGAAGTATTATGAAGTTTTCCTAAAATGAATTCGGTGACGTCGATCTCAATTAAAAACATCATAAAATGATGTAAATTTTTATCGCAAAATAAATTGGAACCCACAGTAGAAAATTATCATTGCCAATGTACTGGCGATATATTATCAAGAATCGTATTATTTTGTGCAGTGATTCTAAAGTTGTGAGGCATGGGGAAAATTTTTGGGAAAAATTGCTATCTTTGATAGTAATTGTGAGACTAATTTTTGTTTATACTGTATACCACAATAATTATGAGTTGTTCCTATTAAAAATAGTAAATTTTACTACAAAATTTTACGTATATTATCCATGTAAGATCTATGTTTTAATAATATCGCTCAAATATTGTCTATACATTACGAATATTTTAATTGTATTAACTTTTGAAACGAAAAATTTTCTTTTATTAGAATATTTTTAATTTTATGTAACTGAATAGGCAATACTGGATAAACACTCTACTATTTATCTTAATAAATTTTTTATTAGGTCTTTTGAAATCTATAAAAGATTGAGGTGTATACAACCTGTTCTGAAAATGTATATCTCGCACAATATACTCTTATAGAACTCGAAATTCTGAACAAAAGTTTCCTTTACCGTTTTTCGACATGACAAGTAGTTTTTTGAGCATCAATGCCTCAAAATTGTTTATTTTCAATAGAAATTGTATATCTATAGATATGAACTTATGAATATACCTTATAAATTGTATATCTATAGATATGACCTTATGAATATAGATATACAATTTCTATTGAAAATAAACAATTTTGAGGCAAT
>JAWWEQ010000010.1:18995765-19037900 GCA_035583055.1 Torymus tubicola | reverse complement strand
AGGAACTTTTAGTTCAGAATTTCGAGTTCTATAAGAGTATGTTGTGCGAGACATACATTTTCAGAACAGGTTGTATATGGAATTCCTGTTTTTCATTCTACGCATATGTGCAAATCTCACAAAGTCTGCGAAAAACTTCGAAAAATGGACCGCGAAATTTTTTTTCGACTACACCTTCCAAATTTGATTTTTCTTGTTGGTTAGGGCGTCTAAAAAAGATATCTGTTGTTGAACAAAGTTCATCGAAGGGTATCATTTTTCTGGGGCCTAAATGATTAAAAATAGCTCTAGTTTAGTTCTAAAATTATTCTACCAAAAACCACTAATATGAAATTTGGAAAAAAATAAAACTAAAGCGCGAGAGCTTTCCAGATCTTTTTTCAGAATTGGACAATGTTGATTCCTTCAAAAGTTATGTGTGTTTAAAGTTGAGCTTAAAATACATAAAAATTCACAAAAACGGTGTGAAAAGGTCAAAAGTTGTCTCAACCATTGTCCACGTGAATTTTAAGCTCAACTTCAAACTTACGTATAACATTTGAAGGAATCAATATTATCTAATTCTGAAAAAAGATCTGGAAAGCTCTCGCTTTTTAGTTTTATTTTCTCTTTCCAAAATTCATATTAAGTTGCAGAGTTTGTAAGATTTGCATATATATGTAGACCTACGCGCAGAGAAAGATCCACTTGAGGCAAATGGAATCTTTTTGCTCCAAGAGAAAAATAATCTTAATTTGGCTGTCAAAATTATTTCCTTTTGCTTGAAGAGGAAAATCCGTTGCTGACAAATAATTCTTGCACGAAAAGGATTCCTCTTCATGCAAATAGAAGATCTAGGTGACCGATAGGAAAAATCTCGTGTAATGAAAAATCGTATACGCAACACGGGGATAAAGAGGACCACCCCAGAGCACACACTCAGAAAAACGATGCGCCGGTTTTGAAGTGAAATTCCTCCCGAGAAAATCATCCTGCTATAAAGAAGAATTCCTCCTGCGTGAAAAATCATCATCTTGCTATACGAATATTGACTTTCTGTTACAAGATAATTCCTTCTTCCGTAGGAAGATATTCTCTTGGCCCTATTTTTAGCGGGAATCCTCCTCCAACAAGCAGATTCTCGTTGATGCGAGAATATCGTTTTTTGAGTGCATGTTTACCACCCTCACCTTCGGCTCGGGTGTCAATTTACATGTGCTCTGGACTGGCCAGCTCTTTACCTCCCTTGTTGTGTAATATACTATTCGTGGGTAGTCCTCAAGTGTAGTGGCTGGGGAATCGAACCCTCGGCCTTTAGATTGGGAACACTCAGAAAACGATATTCTTGCACCAACGAGAATCTGCTTGTTGGAGGAGGATTTACGCTAAAAATAAGGCCAAGAGAATATCTTTCTATGGAAGAAGAAATTATCCTGTAACAGAAAGACAATATTCCTACAGCAAGATGATGATTTTTCACGCAGGAGGGCGGTTTTTCGCGAAAGAGGAATTCGTCTTTATAACAGGATGATTTTCTCGGGAGGAATTTCACTTCAAAACCGGAGGATCGGTTTTCTGAGTGAAGCAGGTACCTTAACCGCACGACTAACTAAACTTTTGACAGGAAGCATGAAAAAAGCAAATAAATATTATTTTGAAGCAAAAAATGATTTTTTTGCCTCAAGAGCCATATGTTTGATTTTAAACGATAATCGTTTTGCGTCAAGAGGATTTTCACAAAAGAATTTTCCTCTTGTCGCTAATGGACCATTTTTCTGCGTGTACTCTTTTAGATGGTATACATTTTAAACTATATATATATTTATGCTCTCGTATCGTATTTATTCATAGCTTCTAGAAATTTAATGTGACATTTATGCTTTTACTTTGTATGAACGTTATACCTATAACCCGTAACAAGAAGTCATTAAATTGTATTCGATTAATATGCTAAAGAAAGATAAAGCATTATGTATTGCGCTATTTACATATAAAAACTTTATTTTTGGATGAGGAAATCTCTCCCCGGTTCCCTGAAATATTTCCCCAGGTAGTGAAAAGTAGTTAAATATGTATTGCAGGACTGACCAAAACCATTCAATAATAATAATAATAATAATGGAGATTGCTATGTTATTCTGATGGGGGATTCGCTAGAAAAATATCTGGCTGTTGTGAAAAAGGTGGTGGGCTCGTCCGGTCGCCCGTTTAAAAAACATTCTTTTGTTTGTTTTCAATAGTTCAAAAACTAACTATATTTGTTAATTGAAATAGCAAATAAAACTAGAAAAAACTGTTTATATTGACCAGTTTATTAACCCCCAATAAAACTTTTTAGAGAAAAACGTGCTTATTTATTGATGGAAAATCACAATGGATAAAGGAAATAACGCGACGGAAGAATATTTGATAATATTGTAATATTGCGTGCGAGCGAGAATTAATCCATCAAAGGAGATCTGGTCGAAGACGGCAAATGCACCCGGAGTCGTGTAACGGCGAGGATTGAATTATTATCCCGTTTCGCTTCGCGTCTGGCTCGTTTTAGCTCTATAGGCCGAGTGGAGCAGCAGTAGCAGGCAGGCAGCCTCAATACACCCCGGCCCGGCGTATTTCCGGCCGAACGCCGAGGGACAGTCATTGGCTCATTAGGGGCGGAGGCCGTCGGGGCTGTCCGGAGATTCATCGGTTTTCGATATATACCAGCCCCGCGCCCCGTGCCTCTGTCGCCACCCTGGGAAAACGGAAGGACGTGCCGAGATAGAGAGGCCGCTTTTGAGGTTGTACGCGTGCGCGCGCACGGGTAATTGCGTTTTGTGCCACGCCGGCGCGTAAATCTTCGTTAAGTTGCTGATTTGCGCGAGACGCCGCGGGAGGTTCTTGCGCTCGCGAAACCATTTTCTCCCCCGCTACGCGCCGCTCGGCTCTTAATGAAATCGCAGAACCCGTGCGAGTACAGCGTCTCGCCGTACCCGCATCCGATAGGAGAAGTAGATATACTTGCGCGCGGGCTCCGACATGTGTGCAAACGTGCCTGCGATGCTCTTTCTTCGAGCAACGCTCATTTATTTCTTGCATCTTTTTCGTTAGTATTAATATTTTTAACTATTTTGCTGCCAGATTTATTACTTTGGTAATAGCTTAGCGAAAGCTTTTTATTTTTCTTACATTATTAAAGAAGTGATTTTATTTTTGAAGTACATCAATATTTTGATATCCTTCTTATTAAAACAACTGTTAAAAATAAATATAATTATTGACTAAACTAATAAATGAACAAAAATAAAGGAACAAGTACATTCTATATTCTTAGAATGAAAATTCGAACTAAAGTTAGTATGCACGATAATACATCAATAAAGTGAAGGATATTAGCATACGGATTCGAATGTGAAAATGGTAAATGAGCTGTATACGAGAGCGACCGCATCGCGCGAACCAATTGACCATGCGTAATTATTTCGATGAGCGCCTTTTGAATCTATTCGCAAAAGAGCTTCGGGGCTTGGATGAGAAGAGAAGAGGGATAGAGTATAATCGCAATGCATATTCAATGAGGTACAATGATTCTAATTTGGCTTCGAATAATTTCATTCGAATACACCTACACCATGTCTCATTTCACTTGATCCTTCAATCTGATCGACATATGTGCCTTTAAAACACTCGTATTATTTATAAGTGCAGGAAAAATAGGGCTAACTGATAAAGATATTACATACACATCAGATAACTTAACTATCGAATTGTGTCAAAGCATTTCCAACAAAATATGATGAAAGCTAAAGCGAAAATCGTGTACTCTGTATATCACAAAAATTAATTGTCCGATAGTAGCTGAATAAACTTTACTCCTTTTGCGTGTTATAGATCGTATTCAATGAATGTATTTTCAGTTGGTCGAATTATGGAGTTTCATTGACAAGTTATGATTGTTAATAATTTTAAAAGTACTTTCATGTCTATTATTTTTCGGTGAGCGGCTGTCTTTTAATTTTAATCTCTTATTAAAAAGAAAGGAACAATGCCAAATTAATTTTATGAAAAATTTATCATATGATTTTTTTAGTAATTGGTCTAGCTGCCAATGATTTCTTTAAATTAGATGACATTTTATTTGAAATTACAACAAATTATGTTTACCAGATGAAATATGTATTTTTTTTACAGAATTGAGGCACAAAGGAATAGTATATGTAGGCATTTGTGAGAGTATAAAAAGAAGATAGAACAAAGAAATAGAATACGAAAAACGGCAGAAAACATGATGTCTAATAAAAGTTCATGCTTTACTCTAATAACTAGTATTCATACACGTTATGAAACATCTTAGTGAAGTGCGTTCATATGGGTTTGCAATTATCTGTCTTTGACATCAAACAGATTGGTTTACGCGAGTTTTTCTTTTTAATTAGTTTTTATCTTTCATTATTTCACAGAGCGCAGAACAACTGAAATTAAATTTTGAGTCAGAACCAGTTTATCAAGTACTTTGTAATTAACAAGTACTTCATAAACATTGAATTATGCTTCAAAGTTTTTTATTTATAATTATTACATTGTTAATATCATTAAAAGTTGAAAACAATTTAATTAGGATGTACAAAAGAGTTATAATGTATCATTGTTTTACACATGTTTCATTTTACACGACTTATTATTTTTTTAAATAAATGTATATTAGATATTGTATATAAGAATTTTCTATTTTTGTTGTTTTATTTAAAACTACAGAGTAGAAAATTTTTGGAACGGTCATGACTGTGTTGTGAATTTATAAAAATACGTAATAAAACACGGGAAAATAAACAATGCTGGTGAAAAGTAATATTGAAAATATTCCAGAAACATTTTTAAAGTTATTGTACAAGTAACTGAATATATTGATATCAAAGAACTAATCTATATACATAAGTGTAGCATATTTTGTTGAGTAAAGCCACAATTGCATAGTCCCCGGCGGAAAAGATCAATAACTCTTGTCATTAAGAATAGATCGTGTCACAAGAGAAAATAGTGGCTTTATACAGTAAGGGCATTAGCATTACAGGGTGCTGTGAATGGCCGTAATTACAATGAATAATAAAAGTTTAAGTAGCTCGCGCGCACGCACATATAGCTGTCCAGGTGTGTATAAGCCTCGATTTTATCGCATCAGCCTTTGCGCGAAACGTACAATTTTCGGTCTACGTCGAATGATTATTCATCGACGAGTCTTTGCTCAACAGCCGCATATTGCCATGCTCCGATCACGCATTCTATTCATTCGGCCAATTAGTGCAAACTGACCGCCGACCTTCGACTGGCTATGTGCTGTGTGTATGTATATGTGCGTGTGGCCGCACACTTAATGAGACGTGTATATTTATTTTGCGCGCGCGCGAACGAAATTCCACGCGTCAGAGGCGAAATTGCTTGCGCAAGGATATGAGGGAGTGGGGAAAGGCTGCGCGGCTCGCTGTTGACGTGCTATTATTTTTCTACATTTCGTCAGTTATAGGGGATGAAATTCACGATAAATTGATGCGTTAAACTGGTAGCGTGTGTCTGAATACCTTCGTCTTTCATGCAGCAATGATAATACGTTTATTATTAGCCGTCTTATCTTGATTTATTATCGCGCGATTGTCCTTTTGATTGATGGCAAAATGATGCATCTAAATTTTCTAATCACCGCGGGACTAGAATGTGCATTACGATGTATTTTCCCGATAAGATCTATACATTTTTTATACTAGAAAAACAGACAGGAAAAGTCATTAATTTTCTTATAATAGAAATAATCAGAATAACGTTAATAGTCAAATTTTCTTTTTTTTTTTAAGTACTCGATGCTAATATTATATTGAGCTCTCATTTCATGGTTAAAAAAAAAAGAATAATTTTTTAAAAGATGGTCATATTGAAAAATTGAAACGTTGATTCCTGTGATGATATGTAGATATATGTGTGTGTCGACCCAAATATTGTTTGGTGTACTTCACAAAGCTTAAGAACATCCCTTGAGCCTCTGAGCGAATATTTGTGTGTTCTCGAAACGATGGCATAGATATACAGGGTATAAGGTAAAAACTGACTACAGCTGCGGGCACTTTTCTTTCATTCAACAAAATTTAAAGACTATTTCCGTCTGTCGAGGCGGAATTTCTTATTTTCCTCCTGGGAGGTATAAAATTTGTGACTCGTACTAGAAAACTATTCTTCCCTGTAATAGGGTACGACAGAAAATCTGTTCGTTTCTTAAGTTATTGCCATTAAGAACATTTACAAGCACACATATATTTCAAATTCTTTATTGAAATTCTTTGACCGTGAAGAAATGTTTCTTTGTCTTTTCAGAGGTGGAGTCAGAGCTATAAATATGTAGATATTCAAATCAGTGATTCATTGCCGTTTGCAAGAAAGTACTTCTTTTTTTCTATTTAAATGACCATCTTTCGACAATTAATAAATTGTAACTGGCTATCAAAAGTTTTCTTTTATTTTTAGTTTGCAAGATTTATGGTAGTCTTAAATATTATTATTATTATTATTTAAAGAAAAATTATAAATGTTTTATATTTCAAGATTATTATGAGGCTGCAAGAGTGAATATCGGCTTTTTCCTAAATTAAAATATTTCAAATTTCGCAACTCACTGTTTGAACATGTAAGCATTTACTTAAACGTTCGCTCATAAAATTTTGTGCGCACACAAATTTAAATAATTTATATATTAGTATAATATTGTTTATGCATTAGTCTTGTTTAACAAGCATTATTGTTTCTTACGAGCGAAAATAGGAGGAAATGAAAAATGTATGTGGACAGTTTAGTTCCACGCGTTAAATTGATGCTTGGCTGACTAGCCCAGATTATTTCTACTTAATATTTAATCGACGAACAGTTATATATACTAGAGATGTTTTCAACATAATTGGAATTTGTGATGATTAAAAATATTAACGTACAATTGTTAAAGATTTAGTTCATTATCAAGAAAATATCCAGCACAAATTTTCCCAAGTTAACTTTATTGTTGTGGTAATAATATATTGTAGCGAATTGGCTCGTAAAGTCGCATTAAAAGAACGTGGCAACGTTCTCCATTAAATTTTCACTCGCAATGCCAGAATTTTAATCTACGAAATCTGCAGACCGGCGCATTTAATACCGCGAGCCGTTCATGCTGTTCATGCCGTTAGGCGAAATTTCATTTACCTTCCTATCTGGGAGGACGAAAAACGCGCATTCCAGCCCTCGTATCGCGATATTACCTTTGCGCAACCGAAAACAAAAAGAAAAATCTCCTTAGCAATATTGCACGAGCGCAGCGTGCGCGGCATAGAGTTCGAGTTTCGAAGCGCAGAGGCCAGAGCCAGCCGCGCGTGTGTATGTATGTATGTACATTCGTATATATGTATACACACCGTCGTCCCCCAGAGCAACCCGAGTACGAGTCGAAGCGCAGAGCGACGCGCGCACCGATCGATCGATGTCCCTCGTCGATATTGCCGGGCGCGCCTGACGATTATTATTATCTCGACAGCAGTGGCCCTGTGTGCGACTCTCCCCCTCCCTCCCTTCCTCTCGTCCTCTCTATGTCTAGTCGCTCTTATCAGTAGGCTACACGTGTGAGCGCGCGCGCGCGATGGAATGATCTCGCGCGTACATATAGAGACAAAGAGGCGATGGCGGCCGGCGAGTTATTTGGCGCAAAGGAGCGTGAAAGGCAAGAGCCCTCATATACAGAGACACGCGACGCGACGTCGAGACTCTGTGCATCCGCTGATTAGAATCCCCCTTTGAATATATAGTCTTGGGTATAACCGCGGAATCTTGATAGGCTTGTACGTGTGCGGCGCCGTCTCCAAGTTGCCCGTTCGATATAACCATCGCTACCTGCAGCTTAGATGCGCGTTTCGGCCTTTCCTGCCTCTTTCGATGTCACGGCCACGCATGTTTATAGCCCGAGATGGCGGAGGGGGCAGAGAGCGAAACGGGAACGCATTACGACAATGCGCTCGGGTTTATTAGGATCGCTGGATGGGAAGCACTTTGGAGGAGCGTCTAATGGCGGCTTTTGACAGAGGGATAAAGACGGCTTGGAGGATTCTGCACGCGCGACGCAGTTGCGGAGGGAGGCGCATTTTATTTCGTCGACCGCTCTATGCGCGGCTCTTTAAAGAGCTGTTTCTTTTGATGAATAGGCTTGTCTCTAACGCGCGCGTGCTTTCTCTCCCGCTCTCCGCACTTTCGCGTAGCTTGGCTTTTTTTAGATCACTCGCTCGCGCGCGCACAACACGCGAAATTATGACTCGTTATGAGGGGAGCTCGATTCTTCTCTGTTCCGGCTCATCGCGCAATGCGTGTCGCCGCTTTGAGCGACAATATTGTCGTGATAAGCGAGTGACGGTGTGTCTGTAAGTGTAAGTGATTTGAAAGATTTACCTTGACTGGCGAACGTGGATCAACGTTGGGGTTAACTACAATTTCTAAAAAATAATTACCTTGTTATAATAAAGTCCTTAAGATTTATGGAAAATCAAAGTTTACAACCTATTCGTGATTTGTAATATACGTATTTTCCTAGAAAGACTGAAATACTTCCTTATTAGTATTTTGCGTTTTCAGGCTTCTTCATGTCAGCTTGGAATAAGCTTTGCGGGATTGAAATGGTAAATCGTGTTTAACATTTTTCCAAGAGATTTCCTGGTAAATCACAATGCTAAACAGCTTAAATGAATCGATCGGGTATCTCAGGTCTCTTTGACCTATAATCAGAATGGTTATTTCCAACATTTTTTATCTTGTCGAAAAACGAGGCAAAAAATCGCTCGTTTTTCGTAATAGGATATGGTATGTCAAGGTGAAATTAACCATGAGATTTAGGATGGTAGCTTATCCAAAATATTTTTCGAGAAGCTCGCGTTTGAATCCTCAATATGAGAGGCTTAAATGGATCGATAGACGATTGAACTGGCAACCTACCTCATACTTTATTGACAAATAGACTCACGAAGTGTAGTCTTCGTGAGAATGAGATGCTTATCATTATACTATCGCGTTTCCATTATCCTAAACATTGTCTATTACGTATATATTTTGATATTTCCATTACCATAATAACAACCAGAAAACCATAATGACAAAAAATAATAGAATAATAACCGGAGTAATACAAATTAGGAGTAAAGTCATCAATAATACGTTTGTTAGATCGTTTTTACTTAATGTGTATCTACGTAAAAGCCTTTGCTCATACTTTTCCTGTACCGTAATAATAATTCCAGAAATATATAAAAATTTGCATGTTTTAGGTGCGTATGTGTTTTTTATCTGTTGAAAAGTTTATATTAAAATGTAGTCGGAATACGTTTGAAAATTTTCAAAGATAGTAGAAAGTTTTTCTTTTAACAAAGTTTGCTCTTTAGAAACGGGATCTACTTGGAAAAATTTTTAGGGTACATTATCTTTTATTTGGCTGCAGTATTTTCACAAAGCCGTTATATAAGCTCTCGAAATATAAACATCTCTCCTTTTCCTAATTTTTCTTTCTCGCGAGGTTTATGGAACCAAGAACGTTTTGGGCGACCAGAATTCTTTTTAAACTCATAAAACAGTACTGTTCAAACGCAGAAAATAGCATTGCAGATATACTTAATTTTTAAAGATCCTCAAGCGCTACTAGAGTAATTCCGTTAGGGTTTTCTCTCTATTTTAGCAGCAACAATTAAGGCCTTAAATTTTGAAATCTACTTTGATCGTATCGAGTCGGCGAAATTCGCTGCGGGCTTTCCAGGCTTTGTGGGTTCTCAGTGCAGGAAGCAACGCATGAAAGTGGTATTAAAAGTAAAATACACACGTACTCGAATCTCAGCGGAGCCGCGCGGCCATATACGCGGATAAGACGGAACTAAAGTCCCTCGTAAATTTTGCGCTGCAATATCAACGCGACTTGGCGTCGCGCATTTGCGTATACGACGCGTACACAAGCGAAGCGGAGCTTTTGAAAGTTTGAAAAAAAGAGGAGTTTCAGACGAACGCACGCAAGGCTGAATTTTCGGCTGTGAAATTAGGTTAGTCAGGATTACGCGCGTGTCGGATGAAAGGGGGATCGTGCACGTATGGCGGAAATGCACTTGCGCGCTAGAGTGAGGGAGGGGGTAGGGGCGGGGGGGGGGAGGAGACGACCGCTTTCTCTATAACTCGCGCGCGAGGCTGAATTATTCATTCGCGTTATAACGTACTACCGCCATTCCGTTTGTACGGGCGACGGCGTTGCCGCTGCCGCCACCGCTGCGCTCCCCCGCCTTACTTCTGACCCACTGCTACTGTGCTATTCTTATTTCATCGCGCAAAATCTCCCCTTCGTGTTATGAGGGAAAAGCCTTCCCTCGGCCCTGATATCCCGCTTTGCGTTCCTTATCATTCCCATCCCACTTGTTCCCCCCTCGGCGAGCAAGTATTTGCTTCTCTCATCCGTAATAAGACGGACATGGATTTTGGATGAGCTCGCGCGGAAGAATGCTGTTTTTTCAGAGGGGGAGGAAAGTGGAGCAAGAAACGCGTTACTTACGCGTATACGCTTCTCTGTATATACGATACCTCCGCGATAAAGAAGTCATCCTTGATTGAGGAATGTTTTCCTCTGCAGCAAAGCTGCGTATTTATGTTTTAAAGTTTCCCAGTGCTGCACGACGCATTCAAGTCTTCCGCACTTTTTCACAATTGCTGAGTAAGATTTATTGGATACTGCTTGACGGAAAAACACCTTGATCTTCGTTGTATTATACTTTCAGATTATATTCTGCTCCAACGGGAGTACACATTTTAATAGAATAATGTTTGTGAACATTCGATCGACACAAATATCAATATATTGCATTTCAAAGTATTAAATAAATAATGACTAACTCTTGGATAATCTCCCTTTTGCATAAATATTTTATATATATAAATATTTAGTCGCATAAAATAAATCTTTGCCTTTATATTTTAGTATAAATATAATTTATTTTTTAAGGGTAGGTTAATGATTAAGTAACAAAACATCTAACATTAAAATGATAAAAAAATGATATTGTTACGA
Source organism: Torymus tubicola (assembly GCA_035583055.1). NCBI lineage: Eukaryota > Metazoa > Arthropoda > Insecta > Hymenoptera > Torymidae > Torymus > Torymus tubicola. Next base: position 19,026,850 of record JAWWEQ010000010.1, on the reverse strand, counting down.
GATGAAATTTCATCAAAATTCAAACAGGAGATAGTCTATTCCCGGCGGGAAGTACATTACATTACGGGAAATGACAGAAAATCTTTGATAGGCTGACGTTCAGCGAAATATAATTAAAAGTCCTTCGCTGTCTGACAGTTACTCGGTTTGACGTTAACGAACTTACATATAGACAATTTAGAAACAAGAAAGTTGAACGCAAAATAGCGAAATATCCAGTTGATCCCGCCTCTGAAAGATTGATTTCCAAATTGCACATTAGTCAATAGAAATATTTTCGCAAAAATACAAAAGTTTTAATGGCTCAAGAGTGTTGCGTTTACATAAGCTAGTTTCTTTTCATTTTTTAAGATAACAATGTACAGCTGAGTGGCCTAACGTAAAATCATCTTATGTAAAATGCTCCTGAAAATAGACCCGAGGCTTATTGTTGTGCGCGCAACCTTGGGGTTCTGTTAAACCATATGTTCGTCGTCACCTGTCGATTTCCCTACCTCGCGATAATGAGTTTTCGCATTTGTGAGCTGGCGCGTCATTGAATATTATGCAAGAAAAGGGAGCCAACGCGAAAATCTCGTATTCACGAAGCGCGCGCGCATAACGTCTCCGTGGTGCTGTCGTCGTCGTTGGGAAAAAGTGTGTCGTGCGTCTCTTTGGCCGGGGTCGGTTCAAGTCTAATCCCTTGACAGGCGACGTCATATCGACTTACCTTCTGATCGATTTTCTCCGCTGCATTTTCCGCTAGCTCCTTAGCCGTACTGGCTGCCTGATCGACTTTTCTCGACATGTGTCCGCGGAAAGTCGCCTGGATCTTCGTAGCTGCGTGACACAGCTCTGTAATTGTCAGATTACTCTGTCATTATGGGAAATTGAAGTATTTTTCTTTATTATTTTATGTCTAGGGCGACACGGCTAGTATATAAACGGCTGTCGCCAGTAAATGACCGAGTCAGGGCTGATATTTTCCATCGCTTAAATGCTTCTATCATACTGATTTGTCATAACGTGATATTTAGAAAGTTTCAAGTCGAAAGAAAAGTGATTCGCGATGCTAGACACTGATTCTTGTGGGGAAATATTTACTTACTGGTGAGTGTTCAGTTACTGGGCGTGTCACCCCATTGCCAATAATATTAAACAGTAATTCCTTGACACGATCCACATGTAAAGCTCGATTCCGTACAAGCTTGAATAACAAAACGTGCGCTAAATCAAGTTTGGTACATGTCGTTTCAAAAGTACTGTTTGATAGACGAGCGAGAAGGTGATTTTAACCTCGTGTGACCTTTTCACCCTTGCTTCGATTGGGAACAAACGTTCGCGCGAGCTTGAAATCACTATCTCACTGGTATAGAAACGCACTACTTCGCATTCGATCATAACAATTATTATAAAAATAAATTATTATAGGGCGATCCGAGCCAATTCCACTCTTGGAGTGAAGCTTCAGTGTAAAGCAAAGGAAATTTTAATACTTATTCCCATTCCCAACGGTTGGTGAAATGCAAAAGAAATGATAGTCCATACATTATAACTTAGCCTACCGGAGCATCACTCATGAGCCCTCTCCAATACATATAGTACCAAATACCACTCTGGCATTCCACCAACCTCAGTAGACTTGGCATAATGAAACTGGCTCCGATTCTCCCGTAATAATATCTTAATGGTAATATTATTATCTCTTCTAGGATTATATCAGACCTTTAACAACTATTTAAGATTGAACATTTTCACTATTTCTGCACTTAAAATGTGTAGAATTTTCTCACAGTGTAGCTGGAATAACTGCTTACAATTCAATAATGTTAATCGCTAATATTGTCTCTATTTGAGAAACGCATACAGTCTTTTCTCCTATGAAATCCGTCAAGAAAGAAGTACGAAGCACGCCAGGTATCCGTGGCATCTCTTACTCGTACGTACCTTTGTCGTCCTTGCTGAATTCCTGTTCAAGCTCCTCCCTAGTGGGCTCCGCGCTGTCCTGCTGCGCTGTGGATTCCTCTTTCATGCTTTTTCGCACGTGGTGCCCCCGGAAAACTGCTTGTATCCTTGTCGCAGCCTCCTCCTCTTTGCCTCGGTCCTCTTCCGAATCAGCCTCGGCCTCCTTGTCTTCGTCCTTGCCTGCGTCTTCCTCGTTTGCCGCGCTTTCCGCTGATTTAGGAACGTCTGTAAGACCAGAGAATGGACATGTATCAATTCGGGGCCATATGTGCACTGCGTACTACGAGCTCAACAACCTACAGTATTCTATTCTTTCCGGGAATGTTACGTACGGTTGTACTAAGATATTCCAGTTATGTTGGGAATGTTTTTCGTAATTTTCCGGAATATCACATAACTAGAGCACTTTTCCGACTTTAAGCGAGTACTTTAAATATTCTAAAAGAATTTCAGCAAACTTTATTCCAATTATCAGATATTAAATAAAACTAATTTGGAAAAGATCTTTTAAATGACTACTGACATTTTTACTTTGTAGACGATTTACGCAAAAGTCGACAATTTGTAACATATTATTGACCTGTTTCAAAAAAGGAATGTCTCTTTAGTGTTGTCGATTCTTCTACGCGATACAAGAATTTCATAAAAAGTGTGTAAATTAATACTGATTCAGTTTACAAAGTAATTTCAAAAAGAGAAAAACATTCCTCCTTAAAATTCGAACAGAAAGGAAATTTAATTCCATCAAGAATTTAATTACACCGACCGAGTATTTATTTTATTCAAAGCTGAATGGATTCCTGTCTTCATCAAAATAAAAAAGCATTACAGTATTATGGAAAATCAAAACAAACTTAAAGATGAAATACTTATTTTTAAAATCATTCTTTTCATTCCAGCAACTTTGCCTTTTGTATGACAACGTTTAATAACGCAAAAAAGAATTTTTTAATATACAAGAATATAAGTGGAAAAAATTTCTGTAACTTTTTCAAAAAGACTTATTCAATGATAGTAGTTAAATATTTCATGAATTCAGGTTAGAAAAAAAACTTTATTTCGTACCCCATCGTAAAAGGAAAATTCGCCTTTCAATATCCGGGTCCGAGGAGAAAGAGAAAAACTCGTTTCGACGGATTTGTAAGATAAAAAACGGAATGAGACAGAGAGCGAGAACAGCAGAAAAAGTCTCTAGCTCTCTACGGGTGCACGCATACCATACACTCCTACGCATATTCGCGGAAGGTCACTGTATGTGTCCAAGTCGGAAAGAAGTGAACAAAGAGCTAGTATGTATTTTTCTGGCCGAAAGCCCCAAATTTTCCGCCACCGTATGTTTTCCCCCGTTATCACTGGTGAGCGCACACGCGTGCAGCAATTAGCTTTTGAGCTAGCGCCCCGACAGTGGTGTAAACCAGGCCGAACCCTCAGAGGAATGGAAGCAGGTAAAAAGAAGAGAACGTGTATGTAGGTGTATGTGTTAGGGAGAGAGAGGTGACACCAATGCAGCCAACACGAGGTGAAAATATACGTACAAAGGGAAATTTGAGTCATTGTCGCGAGAAACTTTACTGACGTTGGTAGAGTGCTTCTTTCGCGCACATGCAGCTTTTCTCTATCTAGCCCACTCGATCTTACAACCTGGGATCATCTTTGCTTTGTGCTAGAGCGTGTGTGCATATAACATACAAAAGGTATAACAAGAAGAAATGTTCTTTAGAACTCCACTTATTTATCGAATACGATATAGTATTGCAATACAAGATCGAACATGAAATTTACAAGAATTAGTCAAAAGTACGAAAAATTTATTGATTTATACAGTAACAATTGCTTCAATGGCTTTTATTATTATGATTTCTTTGATAGTTTACCACACGATCTTTATTTATAAATGTTTTAACTGGTTCTTATAATACAGTTTCGGTACTTGAGGAAATTACAAATAAGAAATCTATAAATTGTACAATCTACTACAGAACAGAACCAAAGCAGTTTAATACTTTAAAAGGACTTGAAAGAGCCATAAAATCATCTTTAAGTAAGAATCGATAATTTAATTGTCCTTTCACTTATAAGTACAAAAAAAGGCAAGCTAAATCGATATTTTAATAGTAAAAAGTGCATTAAAGAATTTTTCCTCTAATGGTTTGATATCTCCTTTACAAGTTTATCATAGTTGATATTTTTCCGTTATAAATGATTTCGCAATGATTGTAGAGAACGACTAGTGAAGCTTGCCATTAACCCTGGCTTTCGATCATGACGTATTTGTTTAGCTGTGCCAATCACAGACGGGAAATTTCCTCTTTTCCGAAGAGTATTTCTTTTGTTGTGGATGACTGACTGTCCTCTAATCGTAAAAGGGCGTTTCATCGCTCTGACGTCAAAGGTATTTTTCGTCGATACCTCGCGCCATACGTTTCGAGCTCGAGGGGTGAGTTTTCATTCGTATATATTTATAGCTCCCTGCGATATTTTTGTTAGGGTGTAAGAATTGGAATATAAAGTCGGCACATATATCGAAACTGATGATAACTCGATAATCCTAATCCCTTTTATCCAGTCTGAAAGGTAGGTAGAGGCAGGAAATACCTGTTTATAGGATCGATTAAAAAGGAGAAGCGATGGCGTCTGAGCAATTATACTCTTAAAAACAAACGACTACAGTGTCGAAGGAAGAAAAAAGAGATAAATAAGATCTGTCGTTATAATTCATTGAACATAAAAGTGCATTGATTAAGTAGGAGTCGAGGAAATCCAATTAGGTTGAAGCTTTGTAGAGGGGAGAACGACTATGGGCTAATCACCTGAGCGGGCCTCGCTCAATATGCACCGCCGGCAGTCTCTCGCGCACTCGGGCAAAAAGCGGCTTCTCCTTCCCCCGCGGCGCTGCTCGGTCGATCGGCGGAAGCAAACTTAGACGCTCCACGGAGTTATACGCGCGGATTCCCGGAGGTATACACAGAGAGAGAGAGAGAGAGAGAGAGAACTAGTGGCAGAGAGGTAGCTGCATACCCGGATAATAGCAAGCGCGTAGCAACCGCGCGATCGGAACTTTGCAAGCCGGCTGTATAGAGCGCCCCGCTGGACTCGTCCGCGGCCGTCTTTCTCCGAAACAGCTGAAAATTGAAGCGCCCCAAGTGAGTCGAGTCTCCGTGATGCGGGTATAACACGTCCCTGGGCCGAAGCTACTTCCACTCGAGCGTTTCGCCTGCGGTTTGCCCGCGCAGGCCGAGCTTCGTGCGTGTTTAACTGCCCGCAGAATTTTTCGCCAATGGCGCCACTGCTGCTACTGCTGCGATGCTATCGCAGGCTAACTGGGTTATGGAGATTCAATTAAACGAGCATTTAGCGGAATTTCATTGCTTATGTTTTGGGCCTGCGATGATCGTATTATTGAGGCTGAACTAAACATTCATGAATTTATCTAATGATGCATATTGTATAGAATATCTATTCACTGGAACATTTCTATCGTCAGAATGCAGATTAGCAGAATTTTTAAACGTTAAAAAATGGCTCGATGAATTCAGTGAACTTTCGATATTGATTTTCTTAAGATGTATTTGAAACTATTTTTGTATTTGTATCCCAGCTAGTCATTTGTTGAGAAAGTTTCCACTTTAGGTATAAAATGTCATATACTTGTCAGATATCCTTTAAAAGCTTTTTCGGTAATACTATCAACATATTCACATAATGTTGCCACAAAGTTAGTTGTCGCAATAAATTTACATTATATTATTTAACCAAATTTCTCTATATATTTATGTTTGAGTGAGTCTACCAAAATCAATTTATACAACCGCCATGGTCATAAAACCGAACGGATCGATGCATTTATTATCAATTGAACTAATTTTCTAGTTTCAAGTATTTGAAAAAATGTTATATAGAAGCTTACTTAATAAGAACTAGTGTTATTTAAGTAATAATTTCGTTAAAAAGATATATAATTAAATAGCCATAATGAATTTAAAGGTTCGTTGATGCAGTTTGCAAGGTCAGCAGCTAAGTGGATTCGATCCATTGGATATTCGATTAGATCGCCAATATACTTATACAACCACGTTTCACGGCTTTTATTGCTTTCCGAGAAAACAGATAATGCTTTTTCTTCGATATGAGTTATCAATATGGTTATTGTTTAAGTAAATATTATTCTCATTACGTAAAATCGTCATAGTAGGGTAAGAGAATTTGAGATGGAAAATAGTAGCTATAAACTTTTACGCCCTTTAATTATTGTTTTTTAAATAGAAGGTTTGTCCGTATCATTTGGATAATAAATGTTTACTCGTCTACCTTATACATTTCCCGAAATTGATTTAGCGTAAAAGTTAATTACAGAGGCAACGTTTAATAGACGTAATTGGCTCGCTCGGTTATGGTAAATTGTGATTTTCACGAATACTCGTTGAAGGGATCAAAGTGGCGCGACGGTTAAAAAAAAAGAGCGGCAAAAAAGTACAAAGCAATAACGTCCCCTCCGGCGAGAAATCGAAGTAGGATGCATCCCAACAGAAAGCTCGATGGGCGGCTGTGCGCTCGCGCTTTGTTTTTGACGTCTTTGTATCGGATTTTTACGTGCCTTTTTTTCCTTTTTCTTACACCTTTAAAGCCTTGCGGGCATAGTCGCCTGGCACATTTAAAATTAATAGCTATTAGAACACGTGGCGCGCTGAAAAATTAAAAACTTGTCTTAATAACATCCTGTACCAGCCTCGCCACGTGACACGTTTCTTTTTTTTACTTCGGACTGTAAAAGTTATCAAACCATTCTTCGACATGACACCTTCATATGAAATATTGATAATTCTTGTTTAAACCGTTAAGAAGTTTTCTCAATCACACACATTATATGTGACTTATTTTACTCTAACAAATATAGTATGTCTAGTTTATTAATCTAGTTTGACAAATAAAGAATAAACAAATAATTTATCATGTTTAACAAAGTGGTACGTGCTAACGCATCCTCTTACGCAGAAAAAAGCATATTCAACATGAGGTATTCCTGGCTTTGATAAACAATGCAAAATCACGTACAATGTACGGTGCAATTGATGCCATGATTTTTTTTGGTTGTAATGAAGACATTGATCAATGTTATCAAGGGAATGTTATCTTCTATAAAGAGAATAAATAAATTATAAAGAAGTTACTTAAAAATTAATAAAATGTTTGATGAAATAGAAGTTTTTAGAAAAGTAATATTATTGATAAGGTATATGAGCAATATTTGAAAACCTTGAAAGATATAGAGACGAGGATCTTCTTTAAAGCGTGGCCTCGGTACAAAGTGTGAAAGTTCTGAAAAATATTTTCAACTTTATGATAAGGAGGGGAGAGAGAGAGAGAGGGGGAGAGAGAGAGTAGTTTATGTACATGTGTTAAAAGTGTATTCGACAGATAAATCTGCTACAACTTACATCATGTATAGATGTACTACCTTTCGTGTTTCAAACATTTTTGCTGAGTTTCTCATAAGTCTTCCCTTTCCCTCAATATAGTGCTATAGATTTTTTCACGTATGACTTTAAAGTTTATAATAGTCAAAAGTTTGTCTCTAGACCACAATACTCACGTGCAAAACGCCTGTAAACAGAATTGATATTGATTGTTTTACAGTTTCACGCATTTATTAAACAAAATCAAACCCTTTTTCCGATTATAGAAAAATGTTTTTTGTTTTCTGTTACTGATAACCCGAAGTACCTGGATTCCTAAGGGGAAAAAGAATACGAGCTCGAAATTGCCTTTACAATGTGGAATGGAAATAAAATTGCCTTTACTTATTCGCCAGGAAACGTAAAAACAGAAAAACTTCCGAAGCTGAAAGCAAAGAAGCACTATATATACCAGTTCCACGCACGGGCGCGGTGAAAGAAAGCAGAGCCAGACACAGAGAGAACGCGCGCTAGCAAAGAGAAGCAGCGCCAACGCTGCGGATCGATGTCTGAAGAAACTCGCTGGTTAGTTAGACGACGCTAAGTAAGCCAGGCGGGGAAGTAACGCGTGCGCATGCATTTTTGATAGGGCAGAGCACGCGCGCACGAAAGAGAGAGAGCAGAGAAGAGAGTCTCAGGTACCGAGACTACGCTGTGGTAATGCGTTTATCGTTACCTCGGCTCGACGTGAGTGCAGGCACGAGCAGATCGAACGGGACGGCGAACTTCTGGGGCCGCTGCTGCGACACTGCCGTCGCCGATGTCCTCTCGGGATTTCGACTTCGAGATTGCAAATCTTCGCGAGAGGGAGAATAAGGAGATTGGCCCCTGACACCCTAATGGAAATGCTTCCCAGATTTTTCCTCCTCTGTTCTCTTTTCTAACCTACTTCCAGCTCTTTCTAACTATATCATTCCAATATGGTTTGGTTAATTTTTTTAATTTCTCTTCTGTACGTTTACTTGCAAATACTCGAGTACGCGCTAAGAAGAAAAAGTTTAGTTTTCAAGAAAATACAAATATTAATAGAGAAAGTGAGAAACGAAACTTAAATTGAAAGAAAACATTCAATTTATTTCAAACATCGGGAAATATATAGATTTTAATAGGTGTTCGTCGAAAAAAAATACATGGAAATCAATAACGTGCGAGAATAATACTGAATGAGAATAGACGGTAAATTGGTTTATGTTAGAATTCCAAATACTAAAATGATATTAAATATTTACGCGAAATGAAATAATGTTTTTTTTTTCAACGTGTAGTCACCGTAACATTAAATATGAAGGCTTTCTGTTAACCATGAGGGTATGCGAACAAGAGATTCGTTGCACTTACAACATAAATTTAATCGGTTTTACTAGTTTCCCGAGTGTAAACTTTACAGCGTAGTTTTAGTACATATTTGCCGCTTTCAAATCATAAATAAATAGTCACGTGGTGAAACAAGTTTGTTCGTAAATTTACAAATGGCCGACGTCAGTGTTCTATCAGAAATGTTCCAACACTACAAGTACTCTAAAAAACTACTTTGTTTTTTTCTTGAAGGTTTTTCAAATATGCTCGTTAGTGAGCAAAAAATATGCTGCGTCCACTCGTCCTGTTTTTACTCTCTTTGCCAGCTAAGTCCAAGTTTTGCAGACTTCAGTTCGCCGCGAAACATTCAGTTTCTAAATGTTTGAAAGTGGTCCAATCAACTTATTCGTTCAATCGCGCCTATCACGAACTGAGTAAAAGTACAAATAAAGTAAAGATTTAGGCTGCTAAGCAGTTTTCTAGAGTTTAAATATTTCATTTCAGATAAAACATTACTTAGAATGATAAAAAGAAAAAAAATTAATAAACCGTTCTTAATTGAAAATAATTGCAAATTTACAAAAAAGAAGCATATTTCTTATGCTCTGTTTACAATATTATATAATATTTAAACACAAATTCTCATCAATCTAAACTACTCTATTGTACGAATGCACATTTTATAACGCTTTTGAGCACGGAACTAAAGATTCCATTTCATTTCTATTTGAACTTTTATATATAAAGACAGTATTAAGTTTTCATACCAGAACGAAATATAAAAATGTAAACAAGTACCGCACTCACGCAGTTCTTTTTTACTTTCTTGAGAATGACCTAGTTTGCTATAGAATGCCCGAGAAATATTTGGAATGGTATATTACAAGTTGCATTCAAAGCTTTTAAATGGATCGTTTTTTATGAAACTATATCAATTATATACCCCGACGTATCCGTACTCAGGTTACGTATCTGCAATTGAAACATCAAACTATAAATTTTATTCTTTGCGAATTTGTTGGAAAAAAACGTTCGCTATGACTAATGGAAACTGAATTTATGCCGTGATCAACCAAATTTCGCTTCTTCGGAATAGTGTTAAGTCAGAGTTGGCAATTTGCCTGACCGAACAGAAATTCCTCTACTTAAATGACTTGGAAGAATATCGATGTAATTATAAGCTTCATTCGAGTATTAAAATGTTCACTCCACTGATACTACATTTCGACTCCCTTCGACAGTTATTTTTCATATCGGAGGCAAGATGTTGCCAACGGAACGAAGAAAAATCTTTTCCAGCGCGTTCAAAAACAATAAAAATCGAAATGGCCTCTACCCATGGCAGTCCAACCGATAGATAACACACCGAGCGAGGCACAACGGCCGTTCTGCGATGTATAAATTCCGCACACGAGCCTCACATGAATGCGAAGCGCCGTTTTCGTGCGTTCGTAAACAAGGCTTGACCTGTTGAGCGGGGCCGTGCGACATATATATATATGTATATATATATTTACACATATGTGTGTGTGTGGAGGCGCGTTCAAGAGTATAAGCTGGCGAAGTGCGGGCGCGAGCTGCATATACATGTACTCGAGCTCATTGCGCGCGAGCAGCCGTGACACGTAAAAAACAAACAATTGAGCGAGATAGAAAATCAAGCAGTGGCAGCTGCGGATGTCTTTAATTCGCGTCAACTAGGTCAGCTGCTGACGACGAGTCGCGCGACTGTTTCGTAACGTTACTACTGCTACTGCTGCACATCGGAGGCCTGCGCGCGCGCTCGTGCACGGGTGCCCCTATTGTGAGCCCGATGCGTCTGTGCGTGAGTATGTGTGCAATCCCGCCTCGTATTTGTCTTGCGCTGCTCGCGCGGACGTGTGGCTCTGTGTTTCTGCAACAATGGCCATATAAGCTTGTATTTGTCTTGGGCAGTGTGTGTGTGTGAGTGTGTGTGTGTGTGTGGCTGTACACGGGTGCAGTTGTGCCGAGCTAATTTCACAGACTTCTTTCACGCACACATGCAAGCGTAAACCTTTAATGAAGCGCGCAGACGCCAGTGGCGGACCTCTATGTGTATGTTTTAGTAGAGTGACCGAGCGAGTCTGTACTCGACTGTATGTACAATCGAAGAGGCCACTGCTGCTATACGTTGGGGATGACCGCGCACTTAAAGCTTGCAACGACGCTCAGCTTGAGTCGGCCATTCTGGATTAGTTTATGTGTATGCATATGTGAATTAAAGCTGCAAGTGGCTTTCACACTCTCGTCTTATTTCTCTGTCAAATGCAGTTTAATATTTTTTATGTCCCAACTATATCGAATTTAAAAATTAACTTTTAGGGCAATTTTAAAAGTTTTACCTATTTCATAGAAAAATTGATATATGTGCTTCGGATTTACGTCAGGAGCTATTCTTCAGAAACAAAGCTGTATGAAGAGAGTATATTATATGCATTTTCTACCTGAAATATACATGTTGTTGAAAAAGCTTTTACAATAGAATTGAGTTTCGATATATTCTTATACCGCTCAACTACGCACTGTTGTAACAAAGTTATAAGGCGCAGTTTTCTTCCAATGTACGTAAATAATAGAAGAAAAAACTTTCAGTTTTATGTGAATATCATATAGTACAGACTGAATTTGTTAAAGTATAGAAAGGTCACGAATAAATGTTATTTTCTGGGTAAAACTATTCTTCATATAACAATTATGCGAATATAATCAGCAATTTTTATATTCACCCTCAAGCACGACAGCGAAGGTCAGTTATTATTTGCCGAAATATTTCTCACATTGAAATTTGAAATTGACAATTTATCACATATTCGAGGATTTCTATATAGAAGCGTGGAAAGGCGTTCGGGGCGTATTGGGAATATCGGGAGCCAATTATAGTCGAGAGGCCGGTTCGGTGCGGTGTCAAAGTGAGACGCGGCGAGAAACGCGCGCCGGTATAGGACTTTCACGTACATCAGCCATTCATCGTGATTCTTGCAATATGCGTGCCCGTCGCATAGCAGATACATAGAACTCGCTCCGTGTGAAATCGCGCGGGCGGCGCAACTGTTGCTATGGGAGGAAAATAGCGCGGTTTGCGCGAGATCGTGTCGGATGCTCGCGCGTCAAATCAGCACGCGCGCTCCCGGGGAAAACCACACGGCAAACGAGGAGAGTTTCCCGCTTCCCGAATGACGTATTCTCCAGTAGCGCTTGAATTAGCGTGATGATATAGTTTCTTGCCAGTTGGAAATTCGAATTTACATTTTTCACTTGCAATCGCCCCCGCCGAGTTTCTCATTTCCTCGTGTCTCGTTAGAGAGATCGAAGGCGCACTTGCCTCCAATGTACGCTCTTTCAACCTAATTAACGATAAGCTTTGCAAGCAGGCACTTTTTTTAAAAGTAGTTCAATCAAGTTAAAAGAAACTTTCAGAAAAAATGCTTTAATTTAATAAAGAGCTCCCTAGCTCTTGTCAAACATCGCAGTAAATTATATTTCAAAAAGACGTTTGCGCCGGATCAAAGGAGACTCTGTCCAGGACGAATTTTCGCGTTGAGATTAGCGTGAAATTCCTGGTGACTAGGTAAAAAGCCCCGCCTGAATGCTCACCCCAGATTAGGTCAATTTTCATTTAGCTGGCTGCGTAACCTTGGGCCATGGCTTTCCGACACTTTCCAAGGCGTGCGACAATTTTCTCTGAAGAGAGACAGAGAGATGCATCCCTAATTACGGTAAAGCGGGGCTAGTCGATTAAGTCGACGAACGATCTTATTGGATCAGGGATGATCCCGATCGCGCGCGCCGGGGCGTCGACGCGCGTGTTGCGGCGTTCGGCTCCTCCTAGTTCTCTCTCTCTCTCTCTCTCTGTCTCTCCCTTCACTGACTTCCCCTTCGTCGCGCCCTCGCGACCTGCGCCTTGTAGGCGAGCGGAATCCAATTTGACATAAACGCATTTGGCAATCGATCCCCTCTCCCTCTTTCACAGGGAGAGCGTCTACACTCGGACTTGACTAGCGAAACTCTGCTGACCGTTAGGTAAAGAAAAGTGACGAGCGAGTTGTACTTTTCTCTTCTGTATGCGGGCCGAGTTATGTACAGGCTTGACTTGAGATATGTCAGAGATTTTTCGAAATTACTTTCTTGCCCTTCCTCCAACATCATGCTGGCTTTATTTCGGTAGGTTTTCGTGCGAGCTCAACGCTCTTTCTATTATTTTTCTAATTTGATATATCATTTTTTTAAAAGTTGATACTTTTGTGACTTGAAAAACATATTACATTGCGATCAAAGTACAGTATCACGCGTAATTTAATATTTAATTTAAAATAAGTAAGCAATTCAATGATAATTAAGTTAAGCTTTCGCATATATTTACATAAATACCTTTTTAAATGAAATTGTAAGTGATTTTTGGACACTTAGTTTACATCTTAAATGTACCCGAGCTACTTTACTTGGATCGACCCCTCTTAGACTATCTAAAATTTCACCCGGTTAATAAGAATTATGTTAATTTAATTTCTGAAGATGACACTTCCAGAATGAACTTTAAAATTTTCACAGATTAAACCTCACTATAGGCACAAGAACGTAAAATATATTTATTTTTTACTTTGATATTTAATTAAAAAATTTGTTTATTGTAGATAATTTATACGTAATAAGTATTCTTGCAGTATTTATTTACTTGTTCATTTCTCAACTTGACGTCTCATTATGTTTTCTTACGCCCCAGAATAAAATTTATCATGTCATACACAGAATCAGAACCAATATTAAAAAACTGAATTCTAAAAGTAAAAGCTTATTTTTATAGGATGAGCGATAGGTAATGTTTTCTTTAGTTAAAAAATAAATTAAACAAATAGATTAAAAACTTCAGTCATAAATTTTGACAAAACTTTTGAATAGGTTGTCCTTGTAAAAGTACTACATGTTTTAGCTTCTGAAAGAACAAAAATTTACCTGTAAGTTGTTGTAGATCTTAATCTGAATTTCGAAATGGCATTAATACTGCAATGTACAAGTTAATGCTATGAGGAGGTAAGTAAATTAATGTAGATTGATTTTCTCATATTTATAAATACAAATGAAATAACTTGAAGAACATTGATCGTTAATTTTTATATAACTATGATTCTTTTTTTATTTATTTTTGTACAAAAAAATTGATTTATTTCAAGCGAAAATATATACAGGGCTCTACTGCCATACTAAAAGCAACAATTAACAAGAAATTGGTGCGCGAGCCCAAATTACAGCAGCTAAGAACGAAGCAGCAACTTTCTGCGAGAGCTTTTTGCACTCTTATCGTTTCATCGATTCTCCCCTAAAGCACAGGAACAGCCGCAATTCATCCCTTCGTCGCTTATGTAAGTCATATATTCTGTAAATTCGCAAACCCGAGCTTGTACACTGGCGTCATTCACGCGTCGCTGGATGTCGATTGTCCGTCTCCTTGGCTCACGCGACTATCCCGGAGAATTCGCAATTTTTCCTTTAACTCCTTATCCGCGTCCACGCGCTCTCCTTAGATTCGTATATAGAGTAGACGCATAAGCCCGCTCGTAAAGCGCCCGCCTCGACCTCATACAGTTCGAACTTTATGCAGGGATCATAAAAACTGTGCGATCGTAAAAGTCCGGCCAGCGGCCGAACAGCACGCGGGATTTTCGTATAGTCTGGACTTGCCTGGAATCCTCGGGCACAATAATGGACCGCCTCGGCTACATAAATGCTATACTCGGATTCTACGGATCAGCAGCGGCCAATCGATCTTCCTCATCGCCGCGCAATTTTGATCCGCAAAGGGCTACTGATAATGTCGTTCGACTAAGCCTGGCTTTACAAGCCTCGCGCCCTTACACCTGCCCATGCGACTTTTTTTCTAAAAGATTTTAATGGTTCTGCAGGCCTTTTAAATTATTTAATCAACCACTGGGTCGAAAAATTACTTTATCGAATCTATGACGTTGATTAACCTTTACCATCGAATATTATTTGTACGTATTTTATAGAAAATAGCATTATGTAGAATACAACAGCTGAAAAGAATTTTAATAATCACGCGCATCAAAATAATTTAACGGGAAGCTTATAAAAACTTTGATATACAAGGTAACCTAAATACAGCATGACTTGAGTGAAATTTAAATTTTTTCTTCCATAACGTTACAACTAACAGTTTTTTAATTCTATATGGCTATGAAAAGTTTACATCTATTTACAAATAATGTTTATAATTACTACGTTATTTAAACTTGATATTTTTCTATATTTATGTCTATATAAATATTGTTATTACTATAAATATTTTAGTTTAATACTTAAAAAACGATGTCATAAATATATGTAGTTAATACATACAATGAAACCACAAACATTTGTACCGCCGAAATCTAGCTGAGCGTTAAAATTATCTTAATATTGATCACTATAGAGATAATTGCTATAATCCTACATGAAGTACGGGAAGTACATGAGTGCAGGCAATTTACATCCCACTGTGATATATGAGTTTAGAGAACTCGTACAGACAGTTACGTTTAAAGTGACTCTAATTACGCAGAATAGTTGACTCTTTAATCATATGAGAAAATTGAGGGAAATATCGAAAAAGAAAAGAGCCCTTCAATTATTTACCCTTACCTTCTTCAAATTTAATATTACGTTCGAAATACATTATTTTATAATCGAATAATTCATTGCCCTGAGGACTATTCTATTTCGTTTGTCGTGGTGTTGCCGAAAATTATTTTTCTTGTGGCGAGTACAAATTATATCAATAACAAGTTCTGAGTGCTCTAAATGGCTAGATACGATACTTATTTAAAACTAAATTATGAATATCTTAGATAGCATTTTTTTAATCTTTATACAATTCGATATGTATGCTTCCTACAATTTATAGTGAATTTATTTTTATAGTATGTCACGTTGATTTATGAAACCAATATCTAAAAAATTTTTGAAAAAGATATAAAAAGATTTAACATTCAATGTTATAGAAAATCATCAATTACTATTTCAATCCTATGAACTTCTATCGAACTAAATATGTAGAAATACTATTTCGTTACAAAATTATAAAACAATCTATACATTCCAGCTGTTGAAATCCTTTTTCAAACATTTATACAACATCATTTATATAACATCATACTTTACTAAAAAAATGATAAGTCAAAGACTGCAGTTATCTTCCGTCAATTTCATAGGTTAATTACGATGTCGTAATAAATTATATACCGTAATATCCTAATAATCGAAAGAGGCAAACATATTTTTAGCACATTTTTAAAAAAAAATAGAACAGCGACAGAAAAGTATCGTGCACAACAAGCTTGATAACGCTGATAATGTATAAACAGAATCATTTTTAAATTAAATAAAAAAAAACTAAAAAAAAATTGAAAGTTCAAGAAATACTAATAAAATAAGAGTAACTAAAATTTGACAAAAAAGATTTTTTTGAAAAAATAAGCCATTTTTGCTCATAAACCGATGTGTTGATATTTACACGAGCAAACAAATTTATACGGAAATTTTCTAAAAATGACCAACAATTCTTATATTTCGATCACAGAGGTCACCAAAAAGTATTTCTCATATATTTTAACTAGATATTTAAATAAGTTTTCTTTAAAAATCACTGCAGAGAGAAGTTGCATATTTATATCATATAAAAATCTTATAAATGTTAGAATACCAGATAACAGTATTTTTATCACATAAATGTTAAAATATAAGATATACATAGTATTTAAAATAGATGCAAAATAATTTTCTTATGCGTCTTTTGAAATATTAAATAACGAAAGATCTCTGTTTGTTCGTCGTTGACATACTTTTATAGAAAGATTTAATTGCTTCGGTGAGTACGGTGCGAGTATGCAACAGCGGTTAATTGTTTTTTTAACATTTAATGTGTTAAAGAAAATATTAAATATAAAAATATTGAAATGATAACTGAAGTTAATTACTGAATTTAATAATCATAACTAAATTAGAAATCTATAATGAAGTTGTCAAGTAGAAATATCAAGATTTGGTCAGACAACTAAGATCAGATTTTTGAGCATTAGTATTCAATTGACACTGTAGTGATAAAGTAGCGATTTAATCGCATTCAATGAATGTGAAAATACATTATTCTTGCTCGGTATTATAATAAATTAATTTGAAATCTGATTTTCTCTTGCAGATAGATGTATAAAATATAGGTCTTGTGATAAGGAACAATATTTGAATATTTTTCTATACGCGGCGCGACTATACGCTTATTTTATTTGACTTGTTAAAATATTATCTCAGCCCAATGACGTTTCACTTTGTCTATGCCAAGCTTTATCACGTTTCATCGGCAAACTTCGTTTTCTCGCTGGTGAAAATAACAAATCGAAGTACTCTGTTAGCCCTAGTATTTCCATACAAAGTACCTCTCGTAATGTGCTCTATTCACGGTCCCATTAAAAATTTTCATACCTCCCTCTCGCGAGTTTTAAAGTGAAAAAATGAGTAGGGCAAAAAGAAAAGTGGCCTCGCGCTGGAGGTTTTCCATGCACTTTTTCACGAGCGACGTCGCTCGAGCATCTCGCGTCATTATATTGTAAGGCGAGGAGGAGGAACCATTGTGAATAGTAGTAAAACTCCCCCGACTCCGTATCTGTGCAACGTAACCGGAAGATTTTGTCCTCTTACTTTTTTCGCTGTAGCTTGTTTTCCCGTGGCCGGCGCCACTGCGCGGAAAGATAGATCGCATAGATCTCATTAATCTTGGGGAGAAAAGAGTGAGAGGGGGGAGGCGAAAAATGGCCTTCGGCACGTATACCGTCTGCCGGCTCTCGAACATGTGTAGCGAAGAGCGTTTCTATTGGAGCTCAATAAAAGACTACTCGATCACGAGGCCATTTCGCACTCGCCAGCCGCCCCTTGACGACGCGTCGTCATACGCTCGGAGAATCTGCTGAATTCACCTCGACTCCTATATATCGATTATGGAAGGACAAGACGAACATTAATTGCAACTGTAATCGGGATTTTAACCGTGGGACATTTGCTTACGTTATGACCTTTCCGAGGAAGAAATCGACGCGCCATTTCGGCTTATATAAAGCGACGCTATTCCATTTACCACTCATATGTAGTGTAGATTTACTGGTTATTTTATATCAGTGAAATAAGATAGTCAATTACCGAAACGTAAGCAAAATTTCTTAAGCAATTAGTACAATTACGAACAATAAGCTAATTAGCAACACATTTATTTAATAATTATTAAGAGAGGTTCTTTAGCAAATGTAATAAAATCTTGATGTAAGGTACACAAACTGAAGATATCCTTGTTCCCCCTGTTCACGCGTGGGTAATTCTAAGTAAATACTGAAAGTGCTGAGCTTTTAAAGATGCAGCTGGGGAAACGTCACGAATCTTTGAAGAAATTTCATTTGAAAAGTAAACGGACATTATAGTAAGGATCAGATTGAATCTTGCTACTTTCAAAGCACTTATGAATTTTCTAAAACTAACATTCTAATAATATTTAGAATATTATTTTGATTTCATATTTAATTGTAAATAAAAATGTCTTAGAGCAATGTTTTGAGTAAATGCGATTGTCCCAGTTTTCAATCGTTTTCAGAATTTCTGCTAATTTCTTGAGTGCAAATAGAAGCTTGCACAACCTGACTCTTAAATTGTTTTAAAATCTTATGTTTATTATCTGCACTTTTTAAGTGTGACTAAATTGGAAACGTGTTTCCATTTTTGAGAAATATAGGAATTATAGTTAACTTTCTAGTATAAAGCCAAAAAAAAGATTCTATTTTTAAAAATTGAAGTTTTTTTTTTAAATACTATTAGATCATCTGACAATACATTATAATAAACTAACAGTAAAAAATTGTTCTGATAGAAATAAATAGGAAACTGTGTCAGGTATTTGCTCGATATTTTTAAATAAATTTTATGAAATATGTAAACTCAAAGATGAAATTATTGATTTTAATTTTGGAAAAAGTTGAGATTTTAGATGCTTAGTAATAGAAACATTTTTTAATTATAATTTGGTTCAACTGAAATATTATATATTGATATCCAAAATATTACTTTTTTGTCAACATTATTCCCTAATTTAAATTAATGCAGCAATAATTTACACCGCTGGTAATTTCGACATATATTTTACGAGCGTGCACTCGGTTTTCTCTATAAAAGCAAATCAGAATACAACTCTCCTTGTGAATTTAAATTTTCATACGACACACTCGATAAATTATCCAAACCGATAGCAGGGGCGATGAAAATTTGCTAAATTGCAACATAATTTCTCATTTATATGACTCGTGACTTGCTTCCTCTTCAATATTTACAAGCACGGTTAACGTTAAAATGCCTTATTCACGAGGGTCTCGTCCCCAGCCTTGCAAACAAGCAATATCAAGCGTCCTACATTAAAATTTAGTTCCGCGTCCAAAAGTGCGTTCAGCGAGGCGCTGTAAAAAGTGATCGGCCCCCTGCGAGCTTTTTAGCTTTTCATTGCTCGAAATGTGAAAAAAGGAACGCGCCCAATTATCCCCAAACGTACGAGGGGGAAGGAGGGCTGGGTAGGGGGGTGGCATAAAAGCGCGGCAGCGGCGGTAACCGCGATCGTCGCCACCGGTCTTTCAGCGCGCACTGCGTTATCGCTTCATTGTTGTCGTACTTCTGAAAGGATTCCCTATTAAACTCTAATAAATCCCTTCCCAGGGCTGCGAGAAGCGCTCTTGTGTGTGCGTATGTGTGTGCGCGGGCGCTAGAAAGAGAAAGAGACTCCTTCTAATATGTAGCAGTCGCTCCTCTATCTTTTTCGCTTTATCCCTTTCGTCGGAGCTACGGTGCCATTGTGCCGCGCGATCGACTTTTTGCTGGAGTGCAGTGCAAGCGATCCTCATTGACTCGAGAATATTTCAACTCGCGTGCTCGCGATAAGAATTGCACGAACTCTCTAAGTCTTTCTAAAAATCCGACACTGGACGTGAAATTTCAAATTCACTGAAACTGGGGGAAGAGATTTTTAAGCTTTCGTAAATATTTATCACTTGTCTGTCCTTCTTAATTTTATTGATTTCTGCTTTGACGCAGAGAGGAAAGATATCTTTTTATACTATAATCAAGTCGAAATAACAAATGCTAAAAGAGTTAATAATACGAGAAAATAAAAAAAATTCATTTAACGAATTTATGAATAAATGTTTAAATAAAAGTGATGCAAAATAATACCATTCAGGATTGTAAAATTCTAATTATTCGTTCCATATTATTTATATTTCGTATTTGACGTATTTTATCATTATAAATGAATTTACATTGCATTTCGAATCCTTTACAGATTAAAGTTGAACTTATTTCCTTTTATTTCAATAGCAACTGTTTACTTGGAGAATACGAACTTTAATTATAATTCCAACTATTTATTATGAGCTAATTTGAATCGAGAGCTCATCGAAGTACGAGTAGATAAATCATTTTGAAGCAAACGTTGACCTCGATTTTACGCTGATTACTCAATGAATTACTTAGTGAAATTAAAAGATTTTCAACGCTATATGTGATCGAAGTTCGGTTATATGTATAGTGCTTGTAAATAATATAGTATACGAGGAAAAGAAAATTTCAAAAGTCATGACACTTTAACTCTACATTTTTCTTATAATACTAAGGAAATATCGATTTTCTAATACGACTGAAAACTTTTCTTTTAAAGTATATATATATATATATATATATATATATATATATGTCAGAACCAGATTAAAATGAATGCTAGGCCGCTTTTACTTTAGTTTCCTTTTATTTGTTGAAAATAAACTTTTTATCAATATAACGCTTTTTATAATTATTTAGAAACGCAAACACCTGTGCATTTGGACACGGAAACATCGCAGAAATATGTAGGTCCACGAGCGCTGTTGCCGTGCGCTCAGGTAAGTCAAGCACGATACAATATTCCGATGGAGGTACGAGGTAAAGGAGGACAGCAATTTTTATCGAGTTTATTTTTATGGATACTTTTTAAAACACTTGAGAAAATTCTTTAGTTTCCGCTTGTTTTTGGTAGAGTCGAATGTTTACGTTTAATTGTATATTTAGAAAAGCAAAATCGCCACTTTGTCGGCGCAGGTCTTGATGCATCGAAAAAGAAAACACTCGGAGCGGCTCGCGCGGCCCGTAGCAGTAAAAAGGAAGTGAAGGAAGGGGAATCAGCGGAATAATTAGTCGATAATAAGAATCGGTGGTTTGCGGTCGCGATCCCCGCAAGCCTCCATTTCAGCGCGCTATGGCAGCGCGAGTATAGCAGAGAGCGGAGGCGCGCGCGCTTCGAGTCTGGCTGGATCGATCAGAGGCAAGCCGAAATCCCACTCGCGAATAATCCGATCTCGGGCGGACAGGTGAGGCAAGGCAAGAAATAGTCAGCGGCACACTCACCTCCCAATGAGTCGGGCCGAGGAGCGACGGGCACACAGCAGACGCACAGAGGTGAGAGAAACACTGGGGGTTAAACTGGCGGGTGGAATGTGGAGCGGGATTTGAATTCCTCTGGACTGCGCCGGCGGTTCGAGATTGACGGCGCACGTATACGTACGTACGTGCCACTGGCAGGTCGGCTCGCGCGGCAGGGGCTTTTATAAGCTAGCCAGGAGGCGCGCCGCGCTGCGAGCGAGCGAGAGGGACGGAGTCGACCGGCGCGCGCGGCGGCGGCGCCCGCGCGCGCAATCGCGCCACGCAGTCTGCCCGCCGCCGCCTCTCTCCCTCCCGCGCACAGCGCGCGCACACTCGCTGCCGAGGTCTACGCGCGCCGAGACCCACTTCCCCGCGCGGCGCCCTCCCCTCCGGACCGCGCCGAGTGCGTCCTCCTCGTCGGCCCGCGCGGGCTTAACCGAGGCGCTCGCTCGGCCGGCCCTCTTATTATTTGCTGCGGCTACAAGGCGGGATAAACATTACGGAGCTTACTTATTATCTTAGTACTTTTCGCTGGGGAATACATTACCGTTGTAATTTGATTCTTTTCCGTCCGCCGTTCCTCTATCACCGATTACTCCTTTTTCTGCCTTCTCCGTCAAACTTCTTTTTGTTTCCGATGCCTTTTCATCCGGGAGACTTTCTTCGTCGTAAACTACGTTGCCTTTCGGTGCACTCGCGTTACTCTCGCCATTTTCTTTTCGTGATTTAGCTGATGACTTCCCTGATTGACCTCTTTCCGATTTTGATTCATTTCCGCGTGAGGACATTTTGGATCGATCGCTTTCTACTTCTTTATCTGAAAACTTCTTTGATTGTCCACTGCCGGGTTTGTTTCCTTTTTCGTCTGCAGCATTTTCAGCTGTTGCTGAATTTGATTTCTCGTCACCTGAAACTTTTGCAGAGCGAGCACTTGCTGGCTTGGCTGCTTTTTTCTCGCAAAGCATTTCCATATTTTCACTTGTTGTCTTCGAATCTTCTTCATTTGATGCTTTTTTAGAATGACTGCTTTCAGGTCTAGATTCTTTTTTTTCTGAAGATTGCCCGGTCTCCATGCTACTTGGCCTCGTTGCTTTGCCTCCTGACATTTTTTCCTCTTGACTACTTGTTGGTCTTGATGTTTTTTCATCTAAAGGCGTTTTGCTACTTGCTGACGTCGATCTCTTGTCATCTTCTTTTTTATCGTCTGAATTCATTCCAGCCTGATTACTTCCTGGTCTTGACGATTTTTTTTCGTCCGAACATTTTTCTGTTTGACCAGTACTCGGTCTGGACTCTCTTTTACCCGATGAACTGTGACTTTGGTTACTTCCAGGCCTGGACTCCACCTCATTTGAAGACTTGTCTTTGGTAACTGCGCGTCCTAAGCATGATCGTTCAATTGAATGAACCAAACAATTGTTATAATTAAATAAATAAAAATAAAATCAAGACACACACAACTTGTGGAAAAGCTCATCTAGTAATAAAAAGAATTTGTTCACACGCAAAATTTACAACCACAATCTAGTGTGTAGAAGCTCATCTAAATTTTAAATCTTTTACAAACGCAAAATAGTGCGTTAAAACTGTCAATCGCAAAACGGTGCCGTCTAAGACAATAAGCCTTCTCTATTCCTTTACGAGAGAATAGAACGGCGCCAATTTCTAGTCGTATAGTGGGTTAAGAATAAAATTATAGTTTCTAAAATTTATCGTATTATGTATATTATCATATTCATTAAAATTTCTAGTAAATGTGACTAATAATATTAATAATTATTTTAGTATATTTAATACTCATTTACTTGCAAAGTGTCAATTTTTTCAAACTTTAAATTTATTCTGACTCTGATTTAAGTTTTTATATTATAAAATACATATATTTTGCTTATAATGCTTTTAAAATTTATTATTTGATCATAACTTAAATAAACAGCGATTCTGCTTATGTATACAATCACTATTTTAACGGTTAGTTGAACATAAATTTAAACAATATCATTACTTACACATGGCTTTACTTTTTATTTTCGTTCTGTCTTATATTACTTTTCTACGGAAAATAAAAATGAAATTTGTTTATTATAACTGAATACGATATTGTTACTTTAGTAAAAATTTCAATACTTTCATTGATGGATATATTAAGTTTATTAATAATAGATATAGAAACACTTTGTGCAAAAGACGAAAAAATCCAAAGACAGGAAATTTGTAAAATTATTTCCATATTTTTTTTTAATTTTAGTAGTTTTTATTGTAGTTCAAATCTAAACAATTTTTACGACATTATAATACTATATGTCATCATTATAACGTTATATTTCGTGAAACATAAAAGTTAAATAAACTAAAAATATATGCATATTTCAATTTCACTATAAGGATGCAGGTGCAAGATTTAATTTCATTTCATGCGATATTTTACTACAATATTTGTACATTTCGTGATTGATTTTCTCATCTAAGAAGCAAGAGATAGTTATCAAGAAAAATCTTTACTAAAAATGATTTATTCTTTGCCGCGAAAATTTTGTTAGGAAACTCATTTCTTTTTTTACTTTTCAAACAACTTTGTTCAACTTAGTTCATCAACTATTCATATAACTTATTTCCTAAACCAGTTATTAAACCAGTCTGGAAAATTTCATTATGTTTAGGATATTGTTTCGCTTACGCGTCGGCGTATGTTTCGCGATTCTGCGTAGCATTTCCCTTTCTTTCTACCCACAAACAAGACTTGGGATGCAGCACCTAGATCTCGGTCAGGTAATCCCTTGGTCCTGCCACAATTCATTTGCTCCCAAGTTTATGAGAAAGCTGCACTAATTGTGCATCTTTTTTCGTTTTGCTATATTCTACCCACGCCCAATGGAAGTCTCACGTAGAGACTCATACACTTCTGCATGTTACAGTTTCCTCTATTCCCTTTACATTTTGTAATATTTCAATTTTGTTCAGTTAAGTACGCGTTTCAAAAGTGTAGACTTATAGAGAATCGTTAGGGAAACACCGAATTAAGTCACTCTGAACCTATGATCTAATGATCTGTTTACTTGTTTTTATAAATTAAATCATATCGTTACTTTTTATATAAAATCTATAATTTATATTAACTTACAAAATTGATGCTACATATTTCTGATTATTTAACTGATTAAATAAAATTATTTTTTTATAGTTTGCCTATGCCGTATTATTCAGTGTATATATACATATAAAAAAAGTAATAACAATTGTTTTATTTCATTTTATTAGAAATATTCACTTTACAGAGATACGTAAAACGCTGTCTTTCCTGTACAAGTTGTTGCTAATGGTTATATTGACTCTACAGGGTAGAATCTTAAATAGTAATTTTATTATATTCAAAATAATAACATGTGAGATACTTTCACTTTGATTATAAAAGAAAATTTCGATATTTGTAGATAATTTTAAAATCTTTGTAAAATTCGACCTCCAAAAAACTGAAGTTAAGTACACACAAGTGTGCACGACCTTATTTTTGTTCGAGTGTCCTCAGCGCCCTTTTCAGTACCTCTTCTTCTCTCAACTCAAAGATGTGTACTGTAGGAAATCGGACGAAAGTTTGAATATTGCTTTCCTAGAACCAATAAAGTCTGTGAGTGGGGACTGAAAAAGAACGTTTATCTCTTACATTCATCATGAAGTCAACGGTTTATTTATGATTTTCTTTCATTTCCGAGATAAACTGCACTTGATAGCCTTCAAATTTAAAATAATATGAGCTAATCTAAAGGTGTTTCCAAACTCCAACAAAAACTATTTAAATTATATTAAAAGATGGATTCTATAAACACACATAATTTTTATCTGATAGATAAGTTTTTTTTTTAATTTAATTTAAATAATCCATTGACACATCTGGCGTTTTATGAAACATTTCTGATAAAGTACAACAGAAATTCAATAATATCTCGATATGCTCAAATATTTAAAAATATGCAACGTAATAACTAGATTAAATTGGAATCTCTTTTGCTTTTCTAGAAGCTCAAATAATTAAGAACGAAAAAATATTAAAAAAGAAAAAAAAAGAAAAATAGAGATATGTCGAGAGGAAATGGAGTCAAAAAAAGGCTGAGTACAAGCAGCATTAATTCTGAGAATCAAGTTGAACAGAAAAGTGTAAAAAAATGAAGGTAAAGAGGCAAGAACGACGAATTGGATAGAACAGCCGAGCTTTTCAGACTCCTTGGTAAAGCTCGTAATTATTCTGTGGTACGAAGCCGTCCAGTCAATCTAGTCGTGTCAATATTGTCGTAAGCTCCTCTGCACAAGCTTCTCGACAGTCGCAAGCTCAGCGTGTTAGTTCCTACTTGGTCGACAGCGTAGAAACGCGGTTGGAAAACCTTTACTGGCATCTGTTTGAGCTTTCGTGCAAGCTCAACAATAACCAGCGTCGGTAAGGTAGGAAATCTATGATGTGACTGCAGACTCGGGAGTAGGTAATTCGAAGTGCGGGCAACACGTGGTTGACCGTACTGGTGGTAATTTATTTTTCAAGCGTCGTGCAGTCACGCAAGTTCACTCTTTCTTGGGCTTTTATATGAATATTTTATGCATTGATTGTAATTTAATTAGCTATCAGGAGTCGTGTACACGAATGCTTCCTTCATAAGTTACCGGCTGTTTTAAAGAGAAAGTGAATGGCAGAAATGAGTAATTTCATTGAACGCTCAACATAAAAGGATAAAGAATGAAAACGTTTTACTAAAGATTGCTTTTTCAATGTTAAAAATTTGATGGAACTATTTAATTTATTTATTTAGTTATCAACAAAATTAAACAGATACAATCCGTATTTTTTATGGAATGATCAAGTCAAGTACAAGTCAAATCTTTATAATATTTGTATTTTTATAATGACAAATACCAGAAATAATTATCTAAACGATAATTTAAAAAATATTTATTGTTAAAATTGTCTCAATGTACTTATATTCTTGTATCAAATTTTTTTCACTGAACAGAGTAACCATACAAAAAAACACGACCCGTAGATAGTGCATGAGAATTGATTAAATAATTTGTAATCTATAAATAGTTTTACAATAGAACTATTTTTATCGTTTCTTTCAGGGAATTTTCTAACAGTATATCTACAATAAAATATTTATGATAGTATATCTAATTTTTTAAATATTCTTTTTACTTTTTTTTCGCTGAAAAAAATATTCTTCATAAGATCGTATACCTTTAACTACTATATTTTGTAACTTTTGACATTTACTTTTAGAATATCTGATAAAAAAATCAACTTTGTTTACAATATATGATGAGCTTTTTTATAATCACACTATTTAAACGATTTTAAATTTATAATGGAAATGAATCTTCTTTAAAAATATAGTTAGAGAGAACCAATTTCGTTTTTTATTTCAATTATAGTTTGAGGTGCGATTTCTTTAAAATAAATATTTATATATAATGTAATTTCCAAATTCTTTAACTGTAATAAAAAGTCTATAAAATATGTCTATAAAAGTAATATGTATATAAAAGTGTCAAATTAACAAATATGCAAAGTACCTACTATTATTATAAATGAACTTTAACAAAATCTATTAGATTTAAGCAATATTCTACATTTAGATTTTACTGAAAAGATGGTTCGAATTCCTTGAATGCTAAACTAACTCTGTAGGAATTCCGTTTCTATTTGAATGTATTTTCTCTAACTAACGCAAAATTTATTCAACTAGAAGACAGTAAACTGATGAAATTTTATAAAAAATCCCATAAACAAAAAGATGATCCATCAAATTATGAAGGTAGGCTTTTCCTTTTAAACTAAGGCACATTCTTCATACAGCCTTTCGAAATATTTGCAGCTCGATTCTCACATAAGGAAAATGTCAACAAAGGGCACATGACGCTCTGTAGTCTCGTGGTTAACGAAATCAGGGAAATACAAATCAAAACGCGTGAATCCCATTGAAGGCAGCAGAAAATAATATATTCTCAAGTATACAATACTTCACATATCGCTTAAAATCCCAGTGTAAGGCGCGCGAGGGTAAACTATGCGAGAGAGAATGGCTTTGTTGTTTGGGGGAGGGATTGCACAAGTCGAAAAGTAGGTTCCGCGTAACGTCATTGAAATTAATGGCGTCATATTCCTCGTGGCTGCACATCGATCAAACGCGCGACATTGAAAATTCTCTATCCCTGTCTTGCGAACATGAACGCATTGCATTAGCACAAGCGACAGAGAGAAATAGCCCTGCGAGCACAGCCGCGGTTAGTTGGCACGACCAAATTTACAATGTGTAAATAAGACTTGTTTTCATTTGTGAGGGGGTGGCTCCGCCATTCGCGGTCGCTTTTTACCACCTTCGACCAGCTGCCTCCATCCCTACTTTTGTTTTGCTCAATCAAGTGAGTGCAAATGGTCTACCTTATCGACCGAACCGTATTTGCATGCAAAAGTGTTTTCACGCATTTCAATCAATTGCTTTGTTCTTTACAGCGAAGTTACCTACTCCTTGCGCTCAATAAATACTCACAACTTTTTTTAAGAGTATTGTGATTAATATTTTTCTAAATTTTCAATTCTTACTAAAATCTATGTATTTAAGTTGATTTTTTCGTTTAATTCTTTATTCCTTTATTATATTAAAGTAGTGTTTCTTCAACCTTTCTAACCCTCCTTTTAAATTTTCAATATTTTGGACTTATAATCACTTCAACCTTTCTAACCCTCCTTTTAAATTTTCAATATTTTGGACTTATAATTTTAGATATTGAGAAATATTTTTCCGATATATGGTTAATTTTTTATTAACTTTAGATAATTTTTTAATTAATCTTATATGACTTTCGAATGATTTTTGGATGATCGTGGGTTAATTTTGAATGATTTTTAAGTTGTTGTTTTGATTGCCCACGTGTATCTACGTAAACGCCACTAGGTGGCAAGCTCTCTCCGTCGTCCTGTCTGTTACTAAACAAACTACCTGCCGGCTATAAGTATGAGTGCGAAATAGCATTTTTAGGCCACAAATTGTCTTTAATAAGTAGCCTTCAGAATTATTTGTGCGACACGTTTTGAAGCTATTGAATTTGAAGTACATTCTTTTTCTTGACATAAATAACATATAAAGCATTTAATAACTGTCATAAATATGCCTAAATAATGGATGTTCGTAGAATTTAGTATTTTTAAAATAATTATAATATTTGAAACTAATAAATAATTTAAATTCTATGAAAAAGTTGACTTCTCTTAAAAATTGTCGAATAATTTTATAAATTGAATTAATCAAAAGTCAGGCATGCAGAAACATAATTTGAATAATTAAATATTACGCCCGAAGCGTGCGTTTGAATTTGCTAGTTATTAATTAAAATTAGTTTTGCTCCTTATAATAGTAAAAAAACAAATATAATTTTAAATATAATTTATACATGTAGAAGATATAGCCAGGAAGTATTCCTTACGACAGCTTCAGCTCATTTAGTTGTGTTCGCTTTGAATCGCGTGACAAGTAAATGAAAGTACCAAGTAGTGATACAATGTATCACTAAGAATTACAAGGAGAGAGGAAGAAATTAATAGGTCTAGTGAGACTTAATTTATTTTTAAAACAAAGAGATAGTAAAATTTTACTGTGGTACTCGTCACATTTTATAATATATGTAAGAGTTTTAAGATATACTGAATATTTGTCAAAATTTTTTTTTCATTTTTGGTAGTTAAGCGTTGCCAGAATGGTACGTATGGCTAGTAAGGCGATGCAGATGGTATTGGATTAGAAAATTAAAAATAATGAACTCTATGGCTAGTAAGGCGATGCAGATGGTATTGGATTACAAAATTTAAAAAAATGAACTCTATTAGTACTGAGTATTCAGACATTTATTTTAAGTACTGGCTAATGATGTTTTGAATAAAACTGTAGAAGCAGAATTTTGATTTTATTCAATATATCGTACAGCCGTTTTTATAGAATAAAGGGTAGTTTGATGACTCATAATTATTTCACACTCCACGAGTTGGAGCAACCGAGCAAATCCTTGAAAATCGATATCAAGTTCATTAGTGTATCTGGTGAGAATATCGATGGAAAACACGATAAGACGCGGGAAAGTCGTCAGGCGAATCCCCTATAATTAAAAAAAGCAAAAATGCAGCGATCTCTGGAAGTCGGCACCGCGTCACCTTCTTAATCTACTTTGTCGAATTTCTATCAAGCGATTTTATCGGCTTTCAGCGTCGCGTCAGTTGAGGACTAAGCTTGCCGCGAGCCATTCCGGGGTGGAAATCCGAACTTTCCCAGCTGGCACCGCAGGCTCGGCCGAACGAGGCGTATAATCGACTCCCCGTCGACCGCGTGTCGATTAATCCGGTAATTCAAAGGCCGGCCGCGCGCACAAAATCCATCTCGACAGCTCGCGCGCCGCCGTCCCGTAGGTGCGGGGGAGGAGGCGAAAAAAGTAGAGCACGCCGGCTATCAAAAGTCAATCACGTTATTAGGCGACGCGGGGTGTGTGGAGCTCGGTGACCCGACCGGTCGATCGGCAGGAACCGCACACGCGTCGCGTGTCAAGAGCCAGTTTCGCCCCCCGCGTGCGCACGCGCTAGCAGGCACAGGCGCCGCGCGGCGTGAGAAAGTCCCCTTGTAATACGCTGCGTGCGAGCGCACTTTACGGCCTGGTGCCGACGTCTA
This sequence comes from Torymus tubicola, assembly GCA_035583055.1. Taxonomy (NCBI): domain Eukaryota; kingdom Metazoa; phylum Arthropoda; class Insecta; order Hymenoptera; family Torymidae; genus Torymus; species Torymus tubicola. The sequence goes on along the minus strand of JAWWEQ010000010.1, from coordinate 18,996,975 downwards.
CGGCTCTGGTCCACTGCCCTCTCGCCCTTAGCGCGCGATTTTTTCTTACTCTCTTCTCATTTTCCTAATGACCGCGTTTCGCTCACGGAATTCAGGGCTAATGGTACGGGCAATCGCCGCGATTTCGTCCTATTTTCTGTCGCGATAACAGCTGAAACTACTGCAAATGCGCAGTATTAAGATTTTCACAGTTCAGTATATAACCCGTATATTACGTTTTTTGCTTAATGGAACTGATATTTATTTACACAACTTTAATATCTTGCTTTGATAAATGTAATAATTCCTACATTATTTTTATTTTTATATAATAGTAGTACTCAATGAATCAAATAGAATTTTGCAGCATACTAATTGCATCTCACTAGTTCTATTCATTAAAAAAAATTAATATAGTCTATATCTTCTAAGTTTGAAATGAAAAAGGGAACATGTTTTATAACGAGTATCACATATTTGCATCATACTTGCTAGCTGCGTTAGCTTAAGCAACGATTTTTTGTACAGTCAGCTATAAGTTATGTGAAACAACATGTAATTCCTTAAGAGTATGATTTTCAAAAAGACTCTCATTTCCTTTTAATAACAATTAAATTTATATATTTTAATAACATTTTTATTAATAGTTTTTACATAGTAATTTTTTATTTCTTAGAGAGAATTTTTATTTGATAATCAAAATAATATAAAAAATTTATTAAAATTTGACGACATTATTAGTACTATGTAATTTGTTCCGGTAATGTGTTCTGGTATTGACAAAGTTTAAGCAATAGCTTTAAAATGTTGAATTGAATGCAATCTAATTCAACACTAATAATTAATTCACTATTTTTCTCGGATAAATAGTCTGATATACAGCATTTTATGATAAAGGAAGGAATATGCAAAAGGGTGTGCAGCTTTAGACTGAATCCACAAACTAAGTATATAAATTATGTCATGAAGTTGAGGTAGCTAATCGTTCTAACGGTTGATTTCAAACGTTAATTAACCCTGGTGGAAATCGAATCCATTTTTTACCTAATAAATGACCATTTTTACTGGTACTGGCTATAAAATGGCCACTTCTCTTGTCTAGTTTCTAGCTCTGGATGAAACGCTTCTTCTCCCATTATTTGACGATTTAATATATTGAAAAATAGACTGAGTTTTTCGAAGATAAACACAAGCTTGTTCTTGAGTATTTTAAAGGTATTAAAACTGATCA
>JAWWEQ010000010.1:18958171-18995665 GCA_035583055.1 Torymus tubicola | reverse complement strand
GATATCCGCATTCAGTTTTGCAAAATTACAAAATTTTGGGTTATTTGTTTAAATAATTTGTTATAAACAATTGTAATGGACAAAAGAAAAAATACTGGTACTTTTATTTTTGGTTATGCAAAGGACACAGTTCGTTTTTCGATATCTTAAACTTATTTCAAAAAGCAAAAAGGAACAATTTTTACAGAGTTACGGAAAAACTGCATAGACGTGCACACATGGATTTTCTAAAATTACGTAATTCAAACTTCTAACATTTATAATAGTGTTTCTAAAGCGATTTAATAAAACTTAAAATTTTATAATTATAAATAAGCTTCCTTGAAAGCAAAAATACTATGAGGGGTATTATTCCGCAAGACCTATCGGGTACGTTATTTCCATACATATAAATTAAATATCGCACTTTAAGGCTTAGAGGATATTTAGAAAGTGCGATTTTGAAATCTTATAGCGAATTTTTCCATTTTGAGATATATGAACGTTTAAAAATTTGTTTATTACCACTAAAGAAATATAAATTTAAGAAATTCATATAGTTGAGTTACTTAAAACACTATCTTTTATATTTATTAATTAATATTATACGCGATAACGATTACAAATTCAAGACCTACTAAAGCTAGATGCAGGAGTTGGAAAAAGAAACATGTTGTATACTGCTAGTTCAGGTAGCATGCGCGATTTTAGTAAAATAGTAAATTAATTTGAAAACTTGACTGAAATATTCTTCAAGTCTTAAACATTTCATAGCTGCCAAGAAACCACAAGGTCGTCGATCAAATTATTAAGAAAAATAATGGCAAAATAGCGCACTTTTACTTAGCTTATGGCCACATCTATTATTTTGCTGATTAATGATTCATGGCATTATTATAAAATATTATTTCTTAAGAAAAAAGTAGGTGGTTAAAGTATTTATTATAAGGATTCTGTCAGTATAAAAATAATAATGTCTGGCCGATAAAAATAAATAAATAATAGCGGCTAAAGTGTATATATATATATATATATATACACCAGGAGTGTGAATTATAACAGCACATCGATCTAAAACGAGAAAAAATTTCTAATTTTCTTTTTAGTTTATATTTAATAGGCATATTAACGTGTTTAGAAATAAAAATACATGTTTCTTATTGAAATTTAACGATAAAATTTAGTAAAATCAGAAAGCCCATGTAATTTTGAATATGTTTGAACTTCATAATTAAGAACACTGAATAACAGTGCTCGTAGTTAACAAGATATTATTGTGTTAGGGCGTTTTTTATTACAGAATACAAACTCAATTGCAAAATGAAACCGACTACATACTCGAGTTGATATTTATACATATGATAAATTAAATGGTATAATTTTTTTAATCTTATTGAAAGATAAGTAAGGTGTTCTATTGAAATTTTGTATGTATACATTTAAAATTTTAATTTTCGGCATGTGAATCTATATTTTCGAAGAAAAAGAATGAAAATATTTTAGCAATGATATGAAAGTACAATGTATTACGATACCATTATAGGATTTTGTAATTTTGAATGGATTCAGTAAAAATCGAGCAATACAATAAGTATAGAAGTGAGTAACGGTATCCGAATGGATGATTAATTCAGCGTAGTGTAAGAATGGAATCGGCCTAAGGAGAAGTATACGCGCAGGACGGTCGCAATCGAACGAGAGTCAAGGCGATGCGAGTTGCAAGTTTGAAGAGAGCCAGTCGAACTCCCGCGAGCGAGAGACTCGCTGCCAGGTAAGACTGAGTCGCGCGCGCCCGCACATACGCATATACCTCTGCACACCTGTGTGCGCGGCCTCCGCGGAATGTAGAGGTGGAAGGGGAGCGAAAGTGAGCTCAACGCCAAGAATGGGCAGGACGAGACGAGGAGGTGGCGGAGGAGGCCGCGAGCGCGGAACAGACGGACGGACGCGGAGAGCGTGTGGCTCGTTCGAGACAAGGGACACGCAGCTCCTCGCCAGTCAAGCCGATCGCGCGCCCGCTCGCGGCTGCAGGATGCGCAGCTGCTGGAAACCGGCCCCGGGAAAGCGTCGGCCGACGAAGCTGCACCAGCCGTGACCGCCTGCGAGGCTCCCTCCGCACTCTTGGCCAGCGGGCGATCGGCGCGAGAGATCGCCGCCCACACGAGTCCGCCAGGATGACGCGCAAGCTGAGCAAGTTCCTCATCCTCTTCGAGAACACGAACCTCCTCTACTTCCCCGGGCACTTTCTGTCCGGTCGCGTGCTCATCGAGCTCGACGACGAGGCCTAGTAAGTCCCTGCGACTCTTTTCATTATCTCCGGCCCTCTACGTGTTCGCCGTCCGTTCGCGAGCGAGCTCGGCTCTCTCCACCATGTTTTCGAGCGCGCAGTCGCGTAGCATGCGTATAAACACGACTCGAGCGTGCGGGCAACGCAGGTGTTGGAAGAATACTTTCTCCGATTTTCCGTCTCGCGCGCGAGTCGACGCCTTTGTTTTCTTTTTACCCGATGGCTTTGCTAAAGATCGCCCCCTTAGATGTGGCCAACGTTTTCTCGTGCTTGCTGAAGCTTGCCCTCCTCGCCTCGGAGCTAGCCAGGTTACGAGTTGGGGGAGAGACTTCATTGGATAAGTCACATGTTACACAACGCCAAGCGCAGCCTTGTACCGATTCTGCGCCAATCAGGAGAGAGGAGAGCTCGGAACCTCCAAAAACTTAACGCCGTTCCTTCTGAGAAATAGAAATCAATGTTTATTTAGAAAAAAAGTTAAAATTCATTTCGGTGCATTATGAGTTGGTAATAAATTAAACTTTGAGTTAGTGTAGAAAAAGGAAATGCCGTAGTAGTGATCGCTTATAGAGGTAAAATTATTTTAGTAACTTAAATAATAAAATGTCTTTGATTTATATGTATATAGTTTAAAATCGGCACACCTATACATCATTAAGGTAGCATGAGCGGTAAGTGCCGTATCAAGCTGGGGGCCCCGAGAAGGGTTTTCTGATTTTACTAAATTTTATAATTAAATTATAATAAGAAACGTGGATTTTTATTTTTAAACATATTAATATAAAAACTAGAAATTAGAAAATTTTTTTCTCCTTTTAGATCAGGATGCTGTTATAATTTACACTCCTGGTGTATATATAGACACATTAGCCGCTATTATTTATTTATTTTTATCGGCAAGCCATTATTATTTTTATACTGATAGAATCCTTATAATAAATACTTTAACCACCTACTTTTTTGTTAAGAAATAATATTTTATAATAATGTCATGAATCATTAATCAGCAAAAAAATAGATGTGGCCATAAGCTCCGTGTAAAAGTGCGCTATTTTGCCATTGTTTTTCTTAATAATTTGATCGGCGACCTTATGATTTCTTGGCAGCTATAATGAAAAGTTTAAGACTTGAAGAATATTTCAGTCAAGATTTCAAATTGATTTAATATTTTACAAAAGTCGCTGATGCTACCTTAACCTGATGATTTCTAAATGACGGTAATTTGCATCGTATAACAAACTCATATATTTTTTGCTATTCAGAATAAAATTAACAAACTCATGTATTATATCAAATTCATTTGTTAATTTATCAGTTTTTTTTATTACTGTAATTAAAAATTAATTGTAACAGCATTGATACGATAATAAAACTAGTAATTTAGTTTAAAGAACTTCCTTTAACTTCTTAATAAAAATGTATTTTCTCTTTAACGTACGTTACTTTTTATTTTCTTAAATCAAATATATTCTTAATTAAAGTATTATCAAATAACTTTTGAATACATAATGTTAATAAAATCTGTTTTACATAAAATGAAAGTTTTCACTGAATTTCAATAAGTTGTACATCAACTGTAGAGTAGATGAAATAATTTCTCACACTTATCAAACTAAACATAATAAACGCTGGTTGAAATTATCCGATTATGATTTTTCAAACTCAAGCAACGCTTAGCATTCATTTCTCTTTCTGTACAATGCATAATGCATGCGCTGCAGTGCGCGAGCGCGGCTACAACTCGTTTGCGTTCTTGAAATTCCCGGAGGCGTGCGACTCACGCGCAGAGAGAGAGAGAGAGAGAGAGAGAGAGAAGAGAAAATTGACCGCGGAGAGAGCACTATGTGCATCTACACGAGGAGTACATTCAGATAGAGCCCGGGGAGGTGCGCACGTACACTGTACGTTTTTCTCGGACATCTCATTCCTCGGAGCGCTACAAACTTTTACTTCCGCGAGACACCCCGTCGAAGCTGCGGTCATTTTCTTTTTTACCGTCAAAGTGCGCGAGATGTGTAATTTCCCGTTTTTCCCTTGAAAAAATCATGCATGTGAGTATACGCGCGGGAGGCTGTGCGCAGGAACATTATGAGGGCCGATGGATACGCGTTAGCCAATGCCGTTGCGACATGTACAAGTCTATATGATTATGCAAATCCCTAAGGACATAAACTGTTTAATTTGGAATTCTTTATTCTACGCATTTATAGTTATTGATGTTCATAGGAGATATTTATGCGTAGGCATAATTCCCGTTGATTGTTTACAAGAGAAAGCAATCAAGAGAATGCCTTTTTCTCCTTCAAGCTTTTTCTACGTTATTCAATTTCTCAATTATGTTGAGTTTCGAATATTCATGTATTATTACGCCATTGAAATTAATATTTTGTTTTAATCTATTATTATAGAGTATGCAAAATGTAAAACTTTTATTTTTTTTAAAAATTCCGAAATAAACCCTTAGAAAACTCCTTTAAGCACTTTATTATATATAGAGTACGCAGAAATTATAACAGTTATATTTGTGTCACATGTAGTTATATTCTTGCACTTTCATTACTTTTAATGCTATAAATTTACAGTTAGATACGATATACTGGAAAAATAAAGTATCTTACGGTTTCTTCCTTAGAATAATTTCTTCCAATCAAAGCTGAAAAAGCAGGACAGTTAAGCGTCGATACATAATAAAACATTCGGTTCAAGTAAATGAGATGATAATCGGACGATTAAGTATAATAATGAACGAAAAATTCTTTAAAGTATTCCGATTGTAACAAGCTCATTATTTTTTCATAAAAAGCGTCTCAGGTCTTCACTTTCACGTGATAGGCGAGGGAGTAGTGCGAGTTCGCAGTCAGCGTGCTGAGCGGGTCTATGACAAGGAAAACTACATTGATTTTCGGATGCGGCTTCTTGGCGAACCAGGTAAATAATCAATGCTAGCAGAAGACGATAGCAAAATATAAATGCACGAGGAAGGGAAAAGAAAAACTAAGCACTTGTGCGCGTATGTTTTTCTTGCGCTTTTAGGGGACGGACCATCGCTGCTGTCACCGGGCATCCACAGTTTTCCTTTCAAGCTCGGCCTTCCTCTGGGACTGCCGTCCACGTTCCTTGGCAAACATGGATGGGTCCAGTATTATTGCAAGGCCGCACTTCGCGAGCCCGGCGGCCTGGTCCACAAGAACCAGCAGGTCTTCATCGTCATGAACCCGATCGACCTGAATCTCGAGCCTCCTATTTTGGCGGTGAGTCATTTTTTTTCTCATTCATTGTAAATTCTTGCTTCATCAAACTTTTTCATAGTCCAAAAATAATTAAGTATTCCCCATGAGATATATCGTATACCACTAGGAAAACTGTAATACAATATTTTTAGAATAAATTCTACATATAATCTTTCGTGCTTAAATTCTATCTTGCAGGGTATCAACGCCAAAACAAGTTATACTTCCTGATCTGACGGGTACTTAGGCGCTTAATAATAAACAGCACGGAAAATATTGATATACAAGTAGATAGGATTTCTTTTCCGTTATAATGTTTTGAAAAATACAGCATTAATGATAACGATTTTTAAATAGTTACTATTTTAAATAATACTATCAATTTTTAAAAATAATAGTTAAAATAGTAATTGAAAACAGATTAAAATAAAAAAAAATGAAACTAAACTTTCAATATTATAAACAATATCTCTGATGTAATTGAGCAACAATGAATATTGAAGTATCATCATCTCCATATTGAGCAATAGCATTATATAGCATGTCAGTAACTTAAACTGGCAACGGCTGCTTCCTTCAAGATGCAGCTATTCAATTCTCATACATATATATTATGCACAACTAAACGTATTGGCCTAGAAAAGTTGAAAGAACGTTTGCACGCGTGAGTGTTATTACGTGTTCTTTTCACCCACGCATTTTATTCGGATTCTCATTTGATCATTATATATACGGATTATGCAATTTTCCGCATAAATCTGACAAGACGTCAGCAGTATTAAATTTGTTGAGCTCAGCTCTGCTTGTACAAGATTTAAACATGGCTTACGATAAAAATATTGATACAAACGCGAGAATATAGTTTTGTAAAGGTGCTTAAGTTTAAAAATAATCTGATACCCGTTAAAGATAGTTGAAGCAAATATTTTGGCCAAGAGCGTGAGCCAAAGATAGTATAATGGATTTTGTTTTATTACACATCAGCAACCGGCTAGACTGGAAGTCGAGCAGCATGTAGGCGTGTCGTGCGTGTCCGGGGGCCCAGTGTTCTGCCGGGTGAGCCTGGACCGGGGCGGCTATGTGCCCGGCGAGAGCATCGGCATCTCGGCGACGGTGAGCAACCGCAGCAAGGTGACGATGAAGTCGACCAAGGCCTCGCTCACCGAGACCATCCAGTACCTGTGCCGCGGCAAGGTGCTGGCTAGCGAGACCCGCGAGCTCGCCAGCGTCTCCAGGGGCAAGATACGGCCCGGCGAGGGCGAGGAGTGGCTCAACGAGCAGATGTACGTCCCGCCGCTGCCGCCCACGAATCTGAGGGGCTGCCACCTCATCAACGTCCTCTACCACGTCTATGTGAGTCAACTCATATTGCAGCCTTTGCAAAACCAATTATTCATATTTACTATGGCAATTTATTGCTGGTTCATTCTTTAACATATATCTTCTAATACATTGCCGACATTGCTGTTACATTACTTACATTAAGAGTAGTTTAAACTTTAGAATAGAAAAAGTTTCATTGTACTCATAGAATATAAAAAACGTAGCCAATCTTATTAATTCCACTGCTATTTTCAGTTCGTTATTACTCCGAAGAGTTTGGACAAGGAGATTAAACTTCAAATTCCAATCGTGCTGGCGACTTACCCCTTGAGACAAGAGGGGGCGCCGGCAGGTACGGCACCCTCCAAACGCGGCGCTCATTATCCTTCTACTTTGCCAATCTTTCGGCCTTGGCTGGACGACAAGACATTTGACGTTGAGGACTAAGCTTTCACCATCGCAAATAAAGAGCACTCAAAGTCCCTTCGCATGAATAATGAAGTGCGGAACGAATCGCTTCCGAGTGCAGCAAGACAATGTTTCGCAAGTGTTACAGAAGACGGCACGATGAAGATAACGCAGTCCAATTATCTCTAGATTTACTGCGGGGAAACTGATCGGCAGATGCGTGCGGTGTCAGTTTACTCTTCCTTATTTCGACCACAATAGAGCTATTTAATTTTTGAAAATCCACCTTTCTATATAAGATTTTTTATTTATATTTATTTACATATATATCTATAGTCAAACTGCCAAGTACTAAACAATTATAACATAGACTATAATGAAAATTAAAACCATTGCTAACTGAGACCGCTATAAATTAAATTACTTTAAAAAACAGCCGACGAAAAACGTTTATTTTACTTATTGAGAATTTAGACAATACATATTTAATTAAGCTCTACCAATGTTAGAACATTATTGATCAAGTATAGATACTACTTATTTACGATCTTTCAGTTTATTTTTCACAATGTATATATAGACAATATTAAAATATAAAATAATTTTTAAATGTTTCGTTACACAGAAACGAAATTTTTATTTAAAAAAATTGTATATAAGAATCGTTGTTAATTACGACTATGCCATAATAAGTAACGGCTTATCAACACAAACAGTACGCAGACAATTGTTGGAGTTACAATATCAACCTCAGAGGTATAAAATGTAGATAGTAAGAGAATTATGACAAAAATATAATAACTTTATTGTGATATAATAAAAATGTATTACGAAAAACATTCAGTCTTTTTCATTCATGTTACATATTTACATCAGCTATTTGCTGCTTCGGTTTTTAATTTCTCTATAACTTTTTCAATACTGCTTCCAGAAACAATGATCTTTTTTTGGCGACTTCGTGAACCCTATTACAAAAAGCATTCAGTGTAAGCAAATAAACTAATTATAAAAGAATATGTTAATCTAAAATTGGATTTCTACTGACCCTGTCCAGCGTAACGTCGGACTTTCTAACATTGAGTACTGATGCCAAATATTTGACTAGTTCAGCATTTGCTTCGCCTTCTTGTGGTGGCGCAGAAATCGCTACACCAACTGCTTCTTCTGAGAAATCTATAAAATTTAATTAATCCATTTAAGTATTATATTCCTACAATTTTACTAAGCATAGTACTTTGCAAGTCAAGGTTGTTTGATCAACTAAATTTGTTAAAATTATTAGCGTCCTCTTGATTTCTTTTAAAATTACCAATGAAATATTTTTATATACCTATACAATTATATTGCCAATACATACCTGTTATATTATTTTGTTTTGCTCCTGGCTTGGCCTGTATTTTTATAGTAACGTTACCATCTTTGTCAACAGCCACGGGTCCCTGTAAATTTTATTATTTGTGTGAATAGTTGTGATATAAGAACATATTTCTTGAGTGTTGTGGAATTTGGAAGTGATTATCCTAATTATTCATTTCTGTAGCTTCGAAGCATAACGACATAAGTCCACTTTTTGTGTTTCCGAGAAAAATGGGTTTCAATGTTCAAACTTATTCGTAAGATAGAAATAAACGAGATAGGGCGCGATACATTACTAATCAATTCACACATTTAAAACAAATATTTACGGTGGTATGACCAGGTTATGCATTTTCTCTTTCGTGAAAACTCGATAAAAGTATGAAGTTATGTCGTTATGCCGGGAACTTGGACTTATTTAATAGTCCTGTTGTTCCCGTTTATTTTTCGATCATTTTCGTTAATTTAATTATGAATTCCAATCAAAATTAACAATTAATCAACAAATAATTATGTTAAAAATAATACAACTTGAATATAATTTAAGTACAACTTGAATACAACTTGAATTCACGATAAATTAAAAGGTATTTTATTTATTTCGTAAAAGAACAGGTATTATAAACTAATTTTCAAAATTCTCACGTTCATGTACTTAACGTTTGTAAAATTATAAATTTTATATAGTTATTGTATCTATTTTATATAAAATAATTTTTATATTCAATTTGGTTAGATAAAATAAATCACTGCTGGACTTATGTTGTTATGCCGCACAGTAAATTTGAAAAACGGCCTTATGTTGTTACGTTTTCCGTATATCGTAGCTTTAGGGCAATATTTTAGCTACTACTGACAGTTTTAAATGAAAAAGACCCATTTAAAGATACTAAATCCAAAGTTTTTCCGATTTTCAAAGAAATGGACTTTTGTCGTTGTGCCTCGGAGCCACAGATTTGATTCCCATTACTTTAATATTTTGATGGTACTATATGTTTCTGTGGTCGTAGTGATTTGTATATTACAAAGTCGAATCACTGCCTCGATTCAAATGATCCAAAAATGTTTAATCTGTGTAAATATGCTTATACATTTTTATATTTTTTATTTTTACCTAGTTAAGATTCTGCAGTCTGTATTTAAACTTTCATTTTTATCTTATACTTGAAAAAATGTTTTTTTTTTACTATTTAATTATCAATTTATCGGCATAAGTAAGTACTAGATTTTCTATATAATAAAGTCAACGAAAATTGAATATGCCGCGTAAGAAGTATCATAGTTTGACTATATAGCGTGCAACGGCGTAAGGGGCGCTCACATCACAGCCGAAATGAAAAAAGATCAGCGTTAGCACCTATAGGTAGTGTTAGTGTTCCGCTATTGTAAATTTGACACTCATGCCTGCAGCCTGTACAGTTCGCGCATGGACACTGTAGCGCCTATCTCTATCCTCGTCGCTCCCGCTCGACCGACGGTAAGCTGAGAAGGAGAGAAGAGTCAACAGTGCGTTCTGCAGTGTAGCCTGTTAGTACATGCTCCCCGAAGATGTCAGAGTACGGCCTTGACAGGTGATCGTGTCCCCCAAATAGCCGATGCCGAGATTCCGGTCCCACTTTCACACGCTGTCGATCCCGAAACGGTGAGTCTCGAATTTCCCTTTGGTAAACCTTACCTCGGGCATCTTGCTCTGGTTCGCTTGCCCTGCGGCGGCTGCTGCTGCTGCTTTTCCACCCTTTTTCCCACCTTTGCTGGACATGCTTCTGAACGCGGAGGCCGCTCGGAAATATCTCGCTAACGCACTGACGCTTGCCAACATTTAGTTTCGCATTTTTTTACTTAGTAGAATAAGGCACTTGAAGAATCATTCACGAACATAACCTCTGCGTGGTAAAAGTGTATGCGATGCAAAAGAAATGGTATATAAAGCGAGAGTCGAAATAGGAAGAGGGAGAGACAGGGGGAGAACGACAACAGCCGGAGACGGGAGAACGCATGCGTTTTATACTTACCGGCTGTGCAGAGATTCTGATGCGCACCGCATGATTTTTGGGAAAGCGCGCGATATTTAAATGTGCTTAATTAAATCTTTCTTATTTAAATTATTTGCTACAGTAGCCACATTTCTGATTAACATATTGAATGTCAAAATAGATTTCATGTGAGTTTTTGTAATTCAGATCTTTTTATTAACGTCTGAAGGACGTTATGTATGTTTGCAAAATATAATACTAAAATCTTGTCTCACGGATCTCGAAGTATAGATATAAAAGAATAGCATTGTTTTCGCAATCAAGGTAGTTATTTTTAGGATTGTTTTAACGTACAGAATCATTTACGCGGAAAAAATGAATGCATTATTATTTCGCATACATAAATCGGGGCCTTTTACGTATTGTAATAATTAAAAATAATGAGATGTATATTTTCTCTGACGTTATTTGTTTATTCTACTTGTTAGTCAGTCAAGATGCCGAAGAAATTCGTTGGAGAAAACAGTAAGGCTGTGGCCGCAAGAGCTCGTAAAGCCGCGGTAAAAGAGGCTGAGGTTTCACGAAAAGCTCAAGAAGCCGAAGACAAAGCATGGCAAGATGACGATAAACAATTGTTGAAGAAGAAACAAAAGCAGGTATATTTATTACTTTCATTTTACATTTTAAATTCTTTGTCAATCTTTCACTGGTAAATTTTCGAATATAGCTATTTTTAAACAAATTGATTTAAATATTGTACTTGGTACGATTGTAATTCATTTTAAAATAGTGTAACAAAAATTTAAAGGAACATCTACTTTTGAAAATCAATTTTTTTTAAATTATAGGAAGAAATGGAGAAAAAACGTCTCCAACAACTACAGAAGAAAGAAGAAGCAAAAGCACTTCTTGAAAAGGAAATGAGTTCTATAAAGGTTGGCGGGAAACAACCAGCTGCAAAAGTAACTCGTGCTGAAATTTTATCCGCTACGGAAAAACGAAATTTAGTTGCCATGAAAAAGAAGGAGGAAGAGAAACCTATTGAAGAAAATTTGAATAGAATAGTTCTAGAGGGGGAAACTGCCCATGGAATTGATGAAGCTATATCTGTTTTAAGGTACAACTATTACTTTCACTTTCATATTGTATATAGGATATTAGATTTGATTAACAGAGAAAAAATAATGCACATACTAGAATTATTATATAATTAGAATTACAACATATCAAAATTAAATTCACCCAATGGAATTTACTAAAAATTTAAATTTATAAATATTTTTGTGCATAAAATATTTTAAACCCTAGAAAATTTAATTTAACTTCAATAAGAACTTTAAGGTAAATAAAAATGTACAAATGGACATTACCAAAAATAATTTATATCGTTGTAAGTAACTAAACAATAGTATATTTAAATTGGAAATTAAAAGTAGAAAGTGTCTTCGCTTTAGACAAATTACACTAAAGATTGACTAGTTGATTTCCAATTAGTAAACAAAGTAACTCGAAGTAATTCGACCAGGATAAATGTAAAAAATCATGATTCCATAAGAATCTTTAAATTATATGAAATGTAGGTAAAAGTATTTCGAGTTACCTGATAAGTAATTTTCAAAAATTATAAAAATTACAAAGTATGTTGGTGTTATTAAAATACCTACACATCTTATACACTAATACACAGGTTTACGCCTACAAATCGTGTAAAAATTTACGGAAATCTTAATAATCGTTTGACGTTCTTGTATGTATTTGATTATATTTATTGAATAAAGCAGTTTTAATACTGATTTATTAATGTATTGAGATTTCCGTCAATTTTGTAAAATGTAACATTACGAATTAAAATTTGACAAAAAAAACATACACATTAAATTAATTGGCTGCTTTCTATTTTTAGCATAAAAGATCCAGAAATTGATCGCCATCCAGAACGTCGTATGAAAGCTGCGTACTTAAGTTTCGAGGAACGTATGATGCCTATACTTAAGCAACAAAATCCCACTCTCCGTCTTAGTCAACTGAAACAACTTCTCAGGAAGGAATGGATGAAATCGACTGAAAATCCATTAAATCAGCGGACTCAAAGCAGCTAATAAAAAGTTACATGACAATCGTCATGTGGAAAAGTGGAACTTTTGTGTGAAAAGCGTGCAAATCAATCACAACCAATCTCTAAACACAATTTTATTGTAAAGGAATAATTTATGCTTTGATATCATAGAATACATGTCGAGTATATAATAATATTATGTATAAAAATCACATCTTTGGTACGACTTGCATGCATTTGACGATTAATCGCCCTTGTCTTCTCTTTTATCCTAGTAACACATATTATTTGAAATGCTTGAAATCTTTCCAGTTGATTAATATTTCTAAAAAGCTACGGTAACAGTTTAAGTATTTCATGAAAAGTCGCTTGTGTTCCTTGTGTTCCGAATAAATGGAACGTATTAGTATTAATATTTATTTAAATATTTTTATTTAATAATCTTTTGTATTCTTTCTTTTTATTACCATGAAGAAGTGTTATGTTCAAAATATCTACTTAAAATGTTATTGTGGCTATTGAAATAAACCTATATGGTTGCAGGACAACTATTCAACAACATCTTTTGCATATTTTGTGTTATTAGGATAAAGAATTTACTCTTATTCCGTAGAGTGTACCGACGGAAATATGTTCTTGTTTTGGCACGATCATTGATGATAAACGACTGATTGCACATTGGATTATTGATCTCCAGATTACAAATACTGACTATTTTAAGTTCACCACTTTTTGTTTTTCCACAAATCGATGAAGCAATGAATCATGTGATTTAGTTGCTCAGGACAGTCAGTCATTGGCATATGACCTGCAGTTGGAATCGCCTCCAGAAAAGCCTTGACCATTGTCTGAAATTTAAATTAAAAAATGTTAATAATGCTTGTTTTTTCGTTTGTAACTAAGCGTTTAGTGACATAACTAGTGAACGATTTTTAATAACAATATATGGTGATCAAAATGATTTGGTTACCTTGTATAGAATATAGTCTATGTAAGCAATTTATTTGAGTACACAAAATTCAGAAATCGATTAGGTTATATAATTTAATAGTTTTATAAATAACTTTACTTTTATATATGATTGCTTTTTTAAACATTTATGTTTATAACATGTTTCGTGTTAAAAATGTAACATTCTAATAAATTATATAATTCAAGACATAGTTTATTTTATTAAAAAATACATATTACGTAAATATTAAAAATAGATTTTATTAAATAACGCTTTGAGGAAAACAAAATAATGTTTTTTTTTTTTTTTTAAAGAAAATTGTAGTATAATTCCTTGTGTTACGGGTACATAACCCGGTAAAAATTTAAGTTGTATCCACCTATTGATTTTCTTAAAACTTGATTGATTCGTTAGATGTATATATTAAATACACATTTGTTGATTATAAAGCAAGGTTTTCCAAATTTATTCTTTTAATATAGCAAGCGGGATTTATATCAGCAATATTAAAAGTAAGAAAAATTGTCATCTTATTTTTATATCTACATGTGTTGTTGATCTACATAAAGAAACGCGATCTGTGCTATTCCTCATACGGGACGTCGATATAGTCGCACCATGAAAATTGTAATAGTTCTAATATTGTATTAACAACACCTTCTTTATTACACCATCATTTTTTTTATTTTTATAGTAGTAATATGTGCGAACTATCAGAGGATTTTTGTCATAAATAATATTTTATTATCATAATTTTTGAATATTAATCAATTTTAGCTAGAGAACGCCCTTAAGGTAATGTAACATATCGATATAATTTTAAAATGTCTATATCTTTTGCAAATATTAATGGAATTACTCGAAAAAATTTTTAGTAAGTATAGTATTTACGTATACGGAGCGCCTGACAGATCTATTTTTTTCAAAAACCTACTCAGCACTTACTTAATTAAATAAAAACCACAACGTCGGTAAGTAAGAATCTGTATTTTCGAATTTGTATCTAGTTTTAAAACGGGCATATCTCATCGAAATGTTGATAGAATATCACAAAAAAATCTAAGCATAGTAGTTACATATACGGAGCGACTGACAGAATTATTTTTCCAAATAATCATTCGAACGTTAATTCATTAAATAATGAAATTGGGTTGATTTTCGGTATCACGGGGCCTTAATTTTATCTTAGTAAAACTAAAAAATATAAAAATATGCGATAAAAAATTAGACGTTCCCCTTTGAAGTATATTTTTACTTGTGTTTTACTTTTGGTAACTAGTCTTTTATCGTGAGAAATTATTTAAATAATTCAGCAGTATAAAATCTCTTGTTGTAATACCATTAAGTTAAGATAATTCGAGACGTTTTAATAAGATTTTATAATTAATAATTGTAATTAATAATTGTTCACTCACCCTTTCCATTTGACATTCTTGAACAAGAGATACTTTCTTGTCTCTAAGGCCGTGTACTAATAACGTGGGTGTACACATCCTCCGATGAAAGACATAGTCTCCTTCGGGCCAGGACATGCCTCGCAAGACGTGTCGCATGTGCGACGGCCATTGTTCTTCGAGTAACTCCGAGCCACAGTACGGGTGTTGACGACCGCGTGCCGAGTAAAGAACTGCACGATGCATGCCGCAGAGAAGGAACGGCGTCAAAGTAGCCCTGAGAAAACAGTGAACTGGACCCTCGGAGAGAGGAGGTGCCAAGGGAGTTGGTCCTCCACCCGAGATCAGTACCAGCTGGTGCACGTTGCTCATGTATTTGCAGGCCAGAGCGCTTGCGAAACTACATCTGTTAAGGAAATGTGCAATGTTATTCATTTTAAATCATATAATAATCATAAATCGATCGATGTTAAAAGAAACTATTTTTGGATCAATCAAGTACCAATCAAGGATCAATCGAACCAAAGTTTTAAACATAGCGCGAATGACAGGCTCAAAAATCATTTTTTTAAAGAATATTTTAATTTACAATAACCCTATAGAAATTTTTTATCAAAGATAATCTAACTTCAATAATGTTTGACATTTCAAAATATTAGCTTTTTTATTTATAAAAATAAGACACATTTTTGAGTATCATCCATTTTATAGTAAGAAAATTGATGATGAAATTAGTAAAAATTCATTACCATATGGTATATAGTATATGTCGTATAAAAATATCAATGGTTAATATATGTATACTCTGCATAAAATAGTAATATATATACCAGTCATTTTTTGAGTTCGTAGAAGTATTTAGCTTACTGACTACATATACTCCAGCATACTGAGTATAATGTCAATGAGCTGAATTTTAAATATCTCCTACGTGATATATTAATATTCTGTTATTTAGAAATGGAAGAACTCTTCTAAGTCTTACAATTATAAAGGCGTAAAAGAATTTTTATTAAAACATAAATTTTATGGATATCTATAAATATATATTTTAAATAAAAAATAATTTGCATTTTAATGATATTTCGATTTCACAATTTTTTAATAGTTAGGAAGAATCCTTTTGACATTATTTAGCCAAATTTTAATAATACTCATCGTATCATTTTTAATGATGGCGAAATAAGGTTAAACGATACTTTAGCTCTCATAAATCGTTTCTACCATTTCCATTTCTCAGACCTTATTGTCGAGTGCCTGTGAGTTAAGTATTTCGAATTATATGCGTGTTACATTTTTTTTACAAAGCTCATGCTTATTGTTTATATTTATTTATTTTAGATCACATTAATTCAAAATATGTTATTATTTTATCATAACAAAATTAATAATTTATTTACTTTATTATTTATTTATATTTATTCAAGTGAATTTGCAGAAGGGCTATTGCAAAAGTTAGAAAATTTTATAATGCATTATTTTATTCTTGCACTAGCTGTATGGTAACAGACAATAAGTGTTGCAATGCTATCATGAAATAAATTGTCTTTATTGTCTCTCATTTCTTTCTCAATGATTCCAAGCGCATCGTGCGTAGGCTGAGACGCCACGTTTTTTAATTCCTTAATATCAGTTGTAACGAAGAATGATTGAAAGAGTGACAACTTAGAATCCATTCTTACAGTACACTCTAAAGTACAATGGAAAAAGTTTCAGTTTCTCTAACAAATATGAAATTTTATCGATATCGAAATGTGGAATTGTAATAACGAGGCAGATGTGTACTCACCCGTAATTATGAGCAACGAGGACGCATTTTTGTCCGGGTTTGAAGGCATAGTGCAGCAAAATCGTCTCGAGGTCCTTGAACAATTTGTCGAAGTGGTAATCCGCGCGTCGATTGGGCGCCGAGCTCATCCCGTGACCCAGCAAGTCCGGCGCGATGCAGGGATAACCGAGATCGGCGAAGTACCGCAACTGAGGCTCGAACGACTCGGCCGAGGAGCCAAAGCCGTGTAGGAAGACGATCATCGGCTTACGGTGGCGATTACGCAGCGTTACCTCACCGTCGCCGATCGCGCGAATCTCGTCCTCGGGCTTGGCTCCCCGGCCGTGCCGCTGGCGGGCAGCCTCCGGTACGGGGAATCGCCTGCGGTAATCCTCGAGCTCGAGCGATGCGCGCGTCTTAGCCGAGCCTGCGCCGGCCGCACTTGACTTGCTCGATTTCTCGCTAATGTTGTTGTTATTGGGCTTGCGCCGAGTATTAGCCAGCCTCGTGGCTATTCTGCGCCTGATGGTCGTTACGGTCTTGTTGACTCTGGCGGTTACGTTCGACGGCTGCTTCTCCTCGGATTCCTTGGACGTGTTGCTGGCGTTGCTGCGCCGCTTGAATTCGAGCCGCAGGCTGTTGAAGCTTGGCTCCTCCGTTACCTCGTCCAGGGACTTGGAGGTGCGCTCCGCAGGTGGATCGACAGGTGCCGCCTCTCTTATTGTCACCTCCTTCTTTGGACTTGTTGACTTTTTCACTTCCGTGCTGACTGTCGTCCCCGTTGTCGTCGCTTCCGCTCTCGCTGCTGACTGCTCTTGTGCTGCCGGGATTATTTCACTTGACGCGCTCGTCTCGGCTGCTTCCTTAATTTTCGGCTAAAAGTATTTATTGGTTTATGTTACGAGATCCGAGATATGCACACTGAGAAAAAAAGATAGGAAAAATTCCAAATACGTTTGGAATTTTTCCTATCTTTTTTTCTCAGTGCACTTTCATTTTCACCCTAATATATTCTAGGAATTTCCTCCAAAGCAGAAAATTAAAATTCAAACTGCAAGTGTTACGGTGAATTCAGTTTCATTTGCCTTACATACAATTTACGTAGCGTTCGTCTTTGATTGAACAAAACATAACATTTTTAAATGTCCCTTATCATTGTATGTTTTTACTAATTATTTATTTTAATTTATCACATAAAAATACAAGTTCTGGAAAAAAAATAAAATGAAATTTTAATTTTATTGTTTTGTACAACAGTTTTTTGTTGCTTTAAAAGTACGGAGTAGATGTAAGATATTACTCAACATTATTTTCCTTGTGAGTTTAAAGCAATGGAATATTGTTAACTTTAACTTCCTTTTAATCTTTCCTATGCAAGAAATTTTGACTCATGCAGAGTATGTAATTGGATCACATATTTCTACCGCAAAGTTTACCTAATTCGTATGCTGTCTTTTTTATACCGTGAATGATTCACTACGAGTGTTTCATTTATCTTATACTCGAGTCTCTACTAGCACCGCTTAATAACACTTGCTGGCGTAACACGCCCATTTTGAAACGGCAAAAATTCAACAAGCACTTCATAATTTACCATCGTGAAATCGGAGTTATAATTGCAGTGTACAGAAAAAAAGAACTAAAAAGACCCAAATTTCTTGATAAATAAAAAATATTATTTCTTCTAAATTTTATTAGGTTTTGTAATACGTACAAAAAATGTACTGCTCCTAAAGGTTTGAAATATTATATCTGTAGTATTAAAATAAAAAAAATCGTATTATGCGTCTATTTACTATTTGCTTCAATATTTGTTTCTATTTTCAAACCACAATTTTAAAATTACATAAAGGTTAGAAAATGTTATGTATTGATAATGTTAGATGTTGAAAGACAAATTGTCTGTGATTATTCAGTTTTACGACTGCCAGGCGAATGTTTTATTATTCTCTATTTGATCGTACCTTTCTAGATGTTATCGAATAAAAAACGCTGAATATTGCATTCCTAATTTATTTTGAGTTGGTGAAGTATGAAAATTTAGTAACATGGAGTACTTACAGTTTTAGTCTCGTCCGTAGCATCAATTTCCATACCGAGATCTTCCAAAGATTTTCCAATAGACGCTCCGCCAAGTTTGGCATCGATAATATCTATCAATGACTGTTCCAAATTTTGGTCTTGTTCGGGCTGCAGCTCGATCGTTTCCACGCTATTGATTCCCGAGTCAGTGCAGTCGACGTTCTCCAGGATCACGTCCCCAATCAGTCTTCCTCTAATCTGGAATTCCACGGCATCGGGATTGTTCGCCGAGCCCACGAATCCCTGGTTAACATAGCCCTTGTCCTCTGCGCTCGTATTTGGTTCGAGCTTATCCGATGATTGAACCCCCGTTGCTTTATTGTCCTCGTCCTTACTGTGAAACGCGAAGCTGATATCAAAAGCAGCTGGTTGATCGGCGAGCACATCGGTCACCTTCCTTTCTCGCTCGAAAGGATTGTCAGCCCGGGCGATAGCTCTGATGGTATCGTTCAAAATCTCATCCAGTAGATCGCTGATGTACCTATCCAAATCTCTCACTATCTTTCTCTTCACGTGCTCCTCCAGCGGTTCAATTTTCGTCCTCTCATTAGCCTGCGACTCGTCGCTCCTGGCATTCCTTTGAGCGGCTGCTTCTTTATCGCTGACAGTAGCTCTGAGCTGCGTTAGATTGACCGACAGGCTCTTCTCGACCTCTTCAATGTCTCTACCGCTCTTCTCGGCCTCGCAGAGGCTCGATCTAATCCTCTGGATCTCCTGCGAGATGATCTGCTCCTCGTGGCTGCTCAGCCTGCTGCTGTTGACCGATTGCCTAAAGGAGCATCGGCAGTTGCCCGATGGATGAGGCCTCCTGGCCCAGCGGGAATAAAAGTTGTCGTTTATTGATTCCGGCCTGTTGGCCGGCGACTGAGCTTCGTAAAAACGTTCGCTCTTTAGTTGAGGCCGCAGTATTCTTAGCGTTCGCCGAGGCGCCACGTTCAAAAAGTCGCAGTCCGGAAGCTCGACCACTCCCGGATCGACTTGGTTGCGCTTCCACCTGAGATACCTAAGCACCTTTGAGCACCATGTGCGACGACTTTGCGTCTCAGCAGGTGCTGGCGTGATCTCGTCCGTCATTATTGCAGATTTCCCACTGTTCTGAATACTGAATACGGTTTATCCTTCACCTTCAGACGATATTCATCGTGGGAACGGATCCTGAAAGAATACACGCTATTATTATACTTAATTTCATTGTCATTAACTGTAGGTTAAACCAATTGCTAGAGCATCAGGAATCCCCGTACTTTTTCTTTTCTATTATTGATAACATTAAGTTTTGAACGTTGCATAGAAGAAGAAGCGTTTCGGAATAAAAACATCCGGAACTTATTTTCTAAGGTAGGATTCCAAACAGCCAGCAATGGTATTACATCTATGAAAATCTAAAACAGATGAACTCACCTCGATAAATGGCCTTTGTTTACTGAAATTGCTTCATTCCTTGCTGCCGCAGTAAAGCCAGCGTCCGGTGGTTCGATCTTGCGGAAATCCCAGCGAGAGCTCGCGCAGCTCGTGGCAAGCGAGCCTACCGGGTGCGACTGTTAGTCCGGCCGCGGAGCATCGATTTCCCCGCGCTGGCGCGCGAAAACGAAAGTGCAGCGCGCGTTCGCGGTACGATGCACCGTTTCGCTCTGCGGCCTATCCACATATATACATATCTATCTACCTCGTCTCACACGCGCGAGCGGAAATACATAGAGACGGGGTTTCTCAATTTTCGCGCCGAGCGTTGAGGAAATATCGCGATTGCAAGTGTATATGTCGCGGCCTCACTCGATCTGTCAAGGCTTGTCTCTGGCTGTCCTTCTTGATTTCGACTCGTGGTCCTTGCTTCGATCTCTTGGTTTCCGTACTGCGCTCGAAAGCAGACTCGCTTTCGTGCAAGTGCTCGATGAAATAAGAAAGAGGGAGAGAAAGTACGCGATTCCGATTAAAGTTTTCGTGTAACTTTGCCACACGTACTCTCCTGTAATGTATATAGCGGCTCGGGACTTGGTTATTTTTTATCTGCAAGACACTTTCTCTTTTATAATACTGTTGCTGATTTTTCATGTATTTGGTTCGCTCTTTTGTTCCGGCGTTAATTGACGCGCTTGAATTTGATTATGAACTCGAGCCTTCCTGGCCTACTTCTCTCTTAATACTCCCTGCGGTAACTCGATGCTTGTGTATTGTCTCGAAATTATTCCACTCCACTTAGATGCTATCTTACAAGATTTACGTACATGAAGATATTTCGCTTAGGAAACGAAAATCGTCCGGTGAACACACAGAGAGCACGAGTGCATCGAACCTAGAAAGTTAAGCATGCGCGGCGCGCGAAATCGCTCCTTTCGAAAGGTGCACAGCCTCGCGGCAGCTTTTACTAAAAAAGCACTACGCGTCCGCGGCGATATTCGTAACGGTAAAAAATCGCCGAGGAGAGGAGCGATCGGCCGGTCTTGACGTCTGCATTCCTTCGGGCCCGGGCGTTGCCGGCTGGCTCCAGGCGCCGTCTCTGCTGCGGCTCGGGGGCGCGTAGGCGGTGGCAGGAGCGGCCGAGGGCTCGGGCCGCATGTCCCCGATCCCCGCAGCGCTGGCCGCAGCAGCCACTTGTTGCGCGCCTCCTCTCCCTGCGCCGCAGCGGTTCTCAGCCGGTCCACGCGGCTCCGTCCACTGGCCGAGCGGGCCAGCGCTGGGTAAGAACCACGTGCTGCGCCGCGGCCTCTCTCTTTCTCTGCGTGTCGCCGCTTCTCTCGCTCGGGCTCTCCACGCGCGCTGGCTCGCCGTATGACAGTTATCCACTCTCGCGCCTATGTTTATCTCTGCCCCACTCGGAGATCGCAACCTGCGTGATTGTCGCGCTGGATTTGCGGCGCAGCTGCGCTTCCTGTACGTGCGTGTTCTCCGCTTCCCGGAGCTCGGCTGGATCCAGTGCTGGTACCGCGGGGTTGCAGGCCCCGCGCGTCAGTGGGGCTGCGGGAGGCGCGCGACACTCGGAGGACCGTGCACTCGCGTGCGCGCCGCTAAGGCGACTAAACTTTATTCAAGCGGGTGCTTGGCGCGCGCTCGCTCGCGACCGACAGCCGCGCAGTGGCAGCGTTCGCCGCGCCTCGGTCGTCGCGCGACGTGCTGTACGTGTACGCGGCCTAGTACCGTACGTGCATGTAAAATCCGTGGAGCGAGGAGCACGCGACACGCGCCGCGATACCACGGAGCGAACCGGGTATAGATAGAGAGATAGAAAGGCAGAGAGAGAGAGAGAGAGAGAGAGAGAGCGAGTTCTCTTCCGGCAGGGCATCGGTCGCTCGCACACGCGCGGCCGCCTTTGCACGGATAGACTATATAGGATGTGCACGCGTGTGCGTCGCTTCGCCTCCAGGTATTGCAGGTAATCTCGCCGTCCTCCTCTGGTAACAGGAGTTTCACGCTGGAGAAACGGAGACGCGCGGCGCTAGAGTCGAGCTGGAGCGCGCCATGTTACATTCCCATAGAAAGAAAGAGAAAGAGGGGAGGCCCATGAAAGGAACGGGCCAAGAGAGGGATGGGGAGAGCGAGCAGAGATTCGACCTGCCAATGGGAGGGTATAGTGGCAGCCCAACAGGTGTTCGGTGTACCTGCCTGGCCATTGCCGTGCAGCTCAATGAATCAGCCGGCGATGTCTTCGTGTGGGCCTTGTGCCCTACTTTCTGTGCGTCGACAGACTCTATAATGGTGTAAATAGGTTTGTCAGACGAGAATCGAGCTCAATTCTTTGCCGTCGATGAGCCATTTTTCCATAATGTGTTAGTCATACCTGTACGTCGCGTTTTTAAATTAGTGCATACTTAATTATGCATCTCTACTATATCTTAAATATTAAATAGTTATTTAGCTGTTCTTATTATAAATATATTATAATAAGAGGTATAATTTCCCAGTTGTACTGGAAAATATTTGGCATTCAAATACAAAATTTAAAAACTGAAGTTCTACTACTATAGAGTATACGATTATTCTTTTCTGAATTGGTTCCAAAAGTTAATTTGAATTCAGCTTCCGCGTTGTATATTGTATGAAAATAAATTTGGCAGATACTGCTTTAATGTGATCGCCAACTTAAAAACTTTAATAAAGTGAAAGTTAATTCATTCGTAAATATCCGTTAAAAAAAGTTATCTCAGCTACTTTAGGCTGACTTTCAATACAAAATGGGAACGCTTATTAAATACTATTTGTAATAAAAATTTTTTTAAATATAAGTATATAATTTTAATAAAATAATTCATAATTATAATTATTATTTTAACATTTTTACTCAGTAGCAATTTTATTATTTAAATTCCTTTTTATAAAAGTATTATAAATTGGCTCAAATTTTATATTGCTCGCAGTTTTCAGTAAATAGTGTTATTTAAGAAATGGAATAGAATGTATAATAGTAGTTCGATAACATTGTCTAGGCGTTGAAGCTATTTTTAGCTATTTTATATCAAATTCGATATTTTATTTTTTCCAAATTATATAAAAAAGATAAGATTATTTGTAGTCTTTCCTAGCTAACAAAAATATCATTTTTTAATTGACAATCTTTAATTGTTATTTTAAAACAATTCGTATGCACAAGTTTAAAGAATGCAGTGAACGGCATTTTGTCACGCTTTATTTATAGCCTATAAATTAAACGAGGTAGAGGTGACAAAAATAAGACGCACATCATTAGTACTATATTTTCGTCACGTAAATGTTTCAATTCATTCACCCAATAATATTATGATCTTATCTATACAGCAATTGAAACTATATAACTTTATAATTGAGTATATATAACTATTTAAATTTTTTTTTTAATTTTAATTTTTTTATTATATTTTAGCAGTATTGATTCATGTTTCGTTAATAATTCACAAAACAGTCCAGACAATAATTAAAACGCGTATGCGATAAATTTTGTAGATCCATAATAACATTTTATTGTAATACTCAAGGAAAAATGAAAATACTCATATTTACGACATATTAGCTTGCGGAGCCGGTATACATGTTATTTGTATAAACATCGGAGATAATGGGCCAGGCCCATTCGGCCCCCTTCGTCCATCATATGCCCGCCCTCGAGCGGCTTGCGCCCTTATTCTGTTCAGCGTGTGGTCTCTGTCGGAGGTGTCGATTTAACTCGCTTCGTGTATACCGTTATTGCGCGCGCCTGGCTCTCCTCCTCGGCGCATGACCAGCGCGGAATACATACGCTCGCGGAATACCGCGATGAGCTTATACACATATACTTATACGTGCCGCGGGGGAGCTCGCGCCTATTTTGGACCTAGCGCGCGCGCATGACGGTCCGGCCCTTCCGTTCGTGCGCTTGTATCCGCTCTTTTCACCACAAACACTGCCTACTTACTTGCTGCTTTTTAAATTTTAAATGAATCGTTAACGAGTCTTTTACGCAGTCTTGCTGTTTTTGCTTCATTTTTACGACGCAGACTGGATGTTTTTATGCATTTTCACGCAGTAATACCTTGAGCTTACGTAAGACCTTCTGAATTTGTAGGTTTATCAGTTACTGCTTCGGATATATATTCCTTCTAGAAGAAGTATTGTGATAGAAAGTTTTTTTTTGACTAAAAATATTAGGAATATCGTTTTGCAAATTTAAATAAA
This sequence comes from Torymus tubicola, assembly GCA_035583055.1. Lineage (NCBI taxonomy): Eukaryota > Metazoa > Arthropoda > Insecta > Hymenoptera > Torymidae > Torymus > Torymus tubicola. Next base: position 18,971,235 of record JAWWEQ010000010.1, on the reverse strand, counting down.
AATATACTACCTTCAGGGAATGGCCGTATGTACGCATGTGCACATACACTGATATATCATGATTTACTTTACTGGTATTATAACAAAGACTTATTTTTGTTGAGTTTGCTTAGACAATCGGAGTTAATTTTCTATTTTTGCAAAAATTATTTTTTTTGTTTTATAGTGATTTTTTAAATTTACAATATCCGTTTTTCAATTTTATTTAATATTTAAACTATATACTATTATTTATATACTACGAATTTACTCTTTGTAGAACAACATTTTCTACAATTAAAACAAAATTAGACTTCTAGCTTTATTTATTCGTAAATTAATTAATTATTAATGAAAACAAATTCGTATCAGCTGCAAAGGTACTGTGTTTCCGAAATCGGATTATTATTACATGATTTTGTAACTAAATTAATCAATAATCAATTTAGTTACAAAATTTAAAACTAAAATATTACAAGTATAACTCATAAACTACATGTCAGGTTTGCTAATGAGAAAGTTATATTTGCATAGTGATGAATAGATTTGCAAATAAAAGGATTTCTCCAAAATCTAAGTAGTGGAGTGAATGTTTGATAACGTTTAACAAAGTTTTTAACTGTAATGTTTATTTAATATTTGCCGAAGTCAGAAGATCATTTGTATCGTTAGTTTAAGATTCAGCTAGCTAATATGCATACAGTCAAAAACTTCAAAATTATTATTAATATAATGACTAAAATACCAAACATTCACTTAATTAATTACAAGAAAAAAATAAGTTTTACGAGGCAGTTCTATTTTATAAGCTTAAACCCCGCACCCATACTCGAACCTTCTATAAAAAAAATCGGCCATAGTCCTGTCTAGTATGTTAATACCCAATCTATGCAATATCAAAAGTGTGTGAAAACGCACGTAACTTATATTTTATTGCGTCATAAATCGCGTCTTTCAAAATTAATTACGCTCACCGACAATTTATGCCTTTTACATGACTTTACAAGAATAACGCCAATAAGCTTGGCCTCACTTCCTGATGTAACCAGGAATTACATATATACAGGCGATCGGCCAATTGTTTGCAGTAGATAGGTTATTAAAACAACTGATAGACGATGGGCGTTTAAGCACTGGTATGTCAAAGTGTTTACGTCACGTTTTATAAGAAACACAAAGGAACTGTTGCCATTTGCAAGCGTATATGCAGAGAGAGAAAGAGAGGGAGATGCACGCATATGCACACTATGCGCGTCCGCTTGTGCTTATACTCTTTGCCGTGAGGCTATAACTGTGAACTCAGCGCGGGTACATAAAGAGGCGAGGGCGTGAGCGATTTTTATAATAGCCTCGTATCGAGCACAATTGCTCAAACTTACCCGTGTAATTGGGTCTGTGAAGCCGCTACAGATGACATACATTTTAGGCTTTGCTTTTAATTGGTCAATCGCTTTTCATTATTACATTTACAATCAGGAAATATCGATGCATTTTTAGTCATGAGCTATATTTTTTATTATACAGGGAGCAATATTAATATTCTTCGAATAACCAACATTTATAAGAAATTATATACATTCATTTATATTAATTGGATAGTAAAATCACAAAACTGATGAATAACTTTTAATTTTATAAAAATGATTATTTTAGTAAAAAGGAATGTTGAGTAAACGTTCAATGCTTAACTTATTTTAACAGGATATAGATACAATATTCTAAATAATACAGTGGTTGTAGAAATTACTTTCAATACATCGTTCTTTAAATGATACATATCACAAATTTTCCATAAAAAAAATTAATAATTTATTTTACATCCATCAATTAAAATAAATATTTTATTTACATGTTACATGAAATATTAATTTCATTTAATCGCTAAAATAGTTGAAATAACTGCACGTACCTGATGCGCCACGCCCCTTCATTGAATTTAAATTTATTACGGTCAGAGTCTGTATATTTACTATCAATCGCATATAAATATTATTATAAATAAAAACTACCACTACAGTTTGTTCCTGTCTTTCTTTTTATACTAATTTAAATTCAAGAATTTTCAATTTTATTTATTTCTATTTATACATTATATTATTTTATAATGGAAAATTTTACAGTATTTTATGTGAGGAATATGATCTTTTCGAAATAAAAAAAATTCAAAACAAATTGAAATATTATTGTGCATTTCTACATATTTTGTCTTAACACCATGAACTTTATAAATTTTTAGTCAATAGAATAATCAATATGTGTGTTTAATTATTATTAAACGACAAAGTCTATTAAAAATTTTTTTGATTATTACTTTAATAATAGTTCTATAACAAAAAGAAAAAAAGAAATTTGAGACAATAAAAAAAGCATGAAGAACACGTCGAATATTAAAGCGATTTCTGATCTACAGATGTTGCGTTTTTATTTTTGTTATTTTTTTTTTTAATGAAAAACTGACAATGAATCATACTTTTTCGGAAAGTATAATATCTGTTGTCTTGAAATAACTATGTAAAATTCAACTTGACCATTTTTCGTAATATTTTTTAATTTAATTGAAAGCTAAGTCGAAGAAATTTGTTTCAAATGTTATATTTATGGAAAAGAAGATTTTTTTTATGTTTCATTGAATTGATTATTCGAAATACAGTCTTCTTTCTCAATCGCATTGTTGGCTGTAGGATTGAAGAGAGAAAACTGTAGCGGTATTGAAGAGGATTGTAATTAAAATCATGACATCGGTAAAGTAGAAATCTCATCAATCTACGACGTTAACTAAAAAATGTTAAAAATAACTTGTAAAAATTTAATATATATTTTTCAATGTGATGATTTTCATTTTTTCCAAAAATTCCATAGTAAATATCTTAAAATTGGACACATATTATACGATCAAGTAAAATTTAAACATTCTAATAAAATTTTTGTGAAACACATTTTTCTGTAAAACTATATCGTTAATCTATAGCTTATTTAAGATAAAGATTAATAGTAAGTTTAATTTAATATTATAAGCAATAGCGCAAGCTTATTAACAGATAACAGCGAGCTGTGACAATGACTAGAACATCATATCTTTATGTATTTTGAGCCTCTAAACATTATTTCAAAATCAGAATTGGCCCACCGCATCTGCATTTCAAAATATCTTTCAAATAATATACTTATACAATACATATAGACTGAGATGAAAATATAGTTACTATTGCAATAATGTATAGTGGAAAATCGTTAAAACTATATTTTATACAGTAATATTTACTATAATAATATGGTTAATAATGCTATAATAACTAATAAAATATGTACATATTTTACTCAAAAAAATAGAAACCATAACCATATTTTGATAACTATACGATATAGTCGTAGTGTCTACGTACATTTTTCTTACTTTAAAGTATAAAAAAATATAAATATAATATATTGAAATTGAAAAATTTCTATAAAAAATAATAGCAAATCTTTGACCAAAAATAAAACCTATGTGGTCTAAATTTGATTACTATAATAAAGCTTTCTCTCGAAGGAAGTAGAAATTGCAATTTCGGAAGTTCCAAAACTATAAAAAATTTCGATAATTGTATTAATAAAATCTTTAATTAAGTCATGAAAACTCTACAAAAGTATTATTAAGATTAATTAATTTCAAGTGTTTGTGAAAAAATTAATCTTCCTAGTACTATTTTGTATGGCAGTGTTTATCTACTAAATTTTCATGAAAGCAGGTATTTCATGAAAATTGATTAATTATCTTGAAATTAATAAAATATTGAATTCAATCATTATTTTCCTATTTAGAATTACTATTATAATAAAAAGCATAATTGTACAACAAGATTATTATTTTCCTATTTAAACAATACATGATCATATATTACTCCGCGATTTATCATTTGTTAAAGTTTGATCCTAATAGAAATCAAGATATTACACTGTTTTATTTGTAGTATTCTAACTGATCGGAAACATTCTACATTTAAGGCTAAAAGTTAATTATTTAAAAAAATGTAATCGATATCTAGCTATTCACAATAAATAAAAAGAGTATAAAGTTTATAATATCGAATTAGTTAATAAAAAGGATGCTTGAATTTCTGAAAAGGTTAATAACATCTAAAATTCTTGCTTGTTTTTATTATTTTCTGAGCGTTTCGAATCAGTACGGAATGTAAAAATGAAAGTATGCAAAGTGCATACTTCGTGAGTCTTATCTTGCGAGTATTCTATATCCTTCTACCTTCAGATTTAGTAATATATGGTGCGCGTTCTCTGCTTTCTTTCTTTTTTCTTTTTTTATCTTTTCCTTTCTAGTATGGAATCGTAAACGTATTTTAAGAGTTTTTATATATCACTTTTCTTCAAGACTTACAATTTAGAATTTACATATTATATGATATTTATTAATTTATTTATAATAACTGAAGAGCCAACAAATATTTTCGATCATCCAAATAGTTATGAGTATAAAGGTGTTTTTTGATTAATTATAAGGTCCTACCGCCGTGATGTAGAAAAATATTTCGGAATGAAAATAAACATGTGTTTAAAAAGAATACTAATTATTACTTAACAATAATTGTAGCTGATTGATTTGTTGAAAAGCGCAATAGAAGGAATGACTATTACTTTCTACCCGTGGTACAAGCTGAATATTGTACAAACATTGACTATCCGGCGCTTGGGCAAACGGTCCGAGAAATGTATAGAAACTTATTGAAATGTATTGTTTTATAGCGAAAATGTAAGAATTTTTACTGTCCACTTTTAGATTGTAGAATGATATAATCGCGTATCAATATTGCATAAGAGCCCTAGGTATTCTCCTGAGTTTATTTCTCGGCTCGGCCGTCCCGAGCACGCGAGGTAAGATGCAAGAGCTGCCAGGAAGTTGAAAGGTGCTCATGCGGCTGGTGCAAAAAAGCTGCTTTAATTAAACAAGAGCGGGAAGGTGGAGGCGTCTTGGGCTGCGCCGCGCGCCGGAGATAAGCAGTGCAAATTTGCTCGGCTGCAGAGCCGCGCGCTCGCGGCGCGTGGAATTGTGCCGCTCGGCCTCTGTGCAAACAGCGCGCTCGCGCAGGGGGACTCTGCGCGGGAAATCGTCGCCTGGGCTCAGGCGCAGAAAAATTCGTCCTCTCGGTCATTTACCCAAGCCGTCGCTGATATAAATTCGCGGACGATGGCCTGCTCGCGAGTAGTCTGCCGCCGCCATGTGCTCGCGGTTCTGCCTCGTCTTTCTGCTGCAAGTCTGCCTTCTGGGCTCCTTCTGCTTGGCCCCCGAGGCTTCCGTGGCCCACCACCGCCCACATGACTACCAGAACAACGCCATACCGAATCATTCGCTGATTGAGAAGGAGCACAAGCTGCTCATCGAGTGCCACCACGCGGATTATCGCGCCTACATCAAGTGCCTCAAGCGCGAAAAGAGGCAGCAGACCGGTCTCGGTACGATTTTCCCTGTCATTTTTCAAACCTTTCAACTCCGCTTTACTCGATTATTAGTCTGAACTTTTTGTTTAAAAAAAAATATATATGCTTTACTACAACATATCCTCTTTTATTTTCTAAATAGAAAGTATATGTATTTGATCTTGTTACGTAACGGTACTACCGGAACATATTTAAATGACTTCTCTCAGTTCTGATCTAGACTAACAGGCGATTCTCATTAAATTAACAGTTACATGATCAAGTTTAGCAAATAAAATGAAAAAAAATTGTAAACATTTCTCAGGTAATAATCAGAGTTCCTGCTTCAACGAGTGCCTCGATGGGAATTGCACCACCTCGATCTGTATGCGCGAATGCCATTCGCATTGTAAAAAACGTCTCATCGAAACCTACACCAAAACCGTCGAGACATCTTTTGACTGTGCAAATGGCGAATGCACAGAGGCAAAGTTGCCAGGGGGCGGAAATTTCACGGCGATCGTTCACATTAATAATAACATGCCAAATGTATCGAAATGCAACGATACTACAACAACTGGTGGTGGTAAAGATGGTGAGACTGGTACAACATCTAACACAACCGGTAACACAAACGTCACTGGCGGTGGCATAGTACCCAAAATCGATATTAACAATGTGATCAATAATCAATTTGGTTCAGGCTTTGGGCAAGGTGCTGATTGTTCTTATCGTAAGTATGTTAGAAATATTTACTTATAAATTTATGTAATCACTGTAGTGGTTTTAAAATATGATGTTTCCTAAATTTTTTTCTTACTGTTAAACTCGTCAAATAGTTTCCAATGAAATTTAAAAAAGTAACAATAACATTAGCAATAAATAATTCGAGATGAATATTTATATTAAATGCATATACATTTGTATCAACAGCTGGATCTAACTGCTATCCGTTAAATCCTTGGCAAGCAATGCCACAAATTACGATTGGTATTGGTGGCGGACCAATGGGCGGATGTATTTTTCCTTCGAGTTGGCCATGTTTTCAGAGATACCCGGTATAAATTTAATGTACTATAATTGTAAATTAATACTAGAAGTGAATGAAAACATAAAATTTTATTAAAAATTTGTAGCAACCAGCAGTTGATTGCTCCGTTTGTGCTAATCCTTTTTTGCGTTATCGATGTGAGCCCATATGCAATTCAGATCCGAGAAAAAATTACACACAACCCACTACTCAAAGAGGTAGGTATTGAGTAAGATATTATGACTTCCATTCCATTTGAATTATTTTATTTAAGTAGAATAAACCTATTTTTTAGCATCTACATCAAACCCGTGGGGTAATATTAATGGCAGAAAACCATAATCAAGCACTGATGCCATTGAATTAATCCATAGAAAACGTCAATCGACATTGAAAAGTTATAATTTTTTAGAGACTGATTAATCTATGCGCTCTTTTGTATAATAAAACATTGAATTATTACACGATACTTTAATTATTTAATGACCATAACATTTTATATTGTAAACAAGTTACTTTTATAATTTTAAATTATTTTTGTTAAAATAAAAACTTCTTAAATATATTTATAGTAAGATTATGTATTTGTTATTATTCAATATATTATTCAATAAATTAAAAGGTATGAAGAAATATCGTTGAAAAAATTTGAAATAAATAAAATTTTGTCAAAAGTGTGCGTGGTGTGTGTGTGTGTTTCCTTGAATTTCAAGAGAATAGGCATTATTACAAGATACTTTGTCGAAAGGTAGTCGAAGAAAGTATAGCACGAGAATGCACCCTCCTAGGATCATCTCAATATTTCTATTACCTCTGCATTTCTAAGCCCGATACATGTTTCCCTAAGACAATGCCAACAAGAGAGAGCATAGCTGTTGTCGTCGCGTTCATTGAGAGAGGGGAGAGAGCGATAACCCTTCCTATAAACTACATTGACTAGGTTGTAAAATTCTTTTGTCTGGTATTGTCCGCACACCGCCACCAGTGCTGCGCTGGTGCCGCGCAGGTCAGCCGGCCGCAGGGGCAGGTATTGTGGCTCGTGCGATTCGTTATAAATATCGGCCAACGCGCGAGTACCTGCTACGGCACGCACGCGCGAGCGAAACTGTGTGTGCTGCACCTGGCTGCATCAAACTGGCGGCGGCGACTAGCACCTGTCACAACACACCTGATCTACGCCCCGCCGGCAGTGTGAAGATGCGCCCAGCTCTCGGCAGGGGGCCATTGTCTTGCTGCAGGTTGCTGCAGGTTGTTGCAGGTTGCTGCAGGTTGTCGGTGCGACATGCAGAGCAGCCGAGCGATCGCCCTGCTGGAGCGCGGCCGGTGGAGGGGGGCAAATTTATTGGCCGACTATGCGCGTTATTGTCGCGCGTCGGAAAGAATACACTTGTAATTTACAGCACTCGCTTCATTCGCTGCCGTGACGTCGGCGAAAACCCCGAAGAGCTCGAACGCAAAGCTCGCGCACACCGGGAAACCTGCAGCTTCGGTTCTATTAACGGCGTGAATCGAGGAGAGAGTTTTTGCGACCCGATGCAATGACGCCGTGGATTATTTATGCGTGTATATCGTGCGAAGCGCGTGAATGGCCGCGCTGAGCGAATTCCGCATGACTGCGCGATTAGGGGCTTGGAAATTCGTAACAATCGAATGTGAATTAAGCTTTTTTCGCCTGTCTGTAAGAACAATGGTCATTTTTTCGCGAGGTTATGGCTTTTTGCCGACCAAGCTGAGAAGAGTTGATTATGGTAAAATGCCTTCATTGTGTGCACTGTAGTTATTTCCACGCGATTTTGTCTTAATAATTATACCTAATAGCTTTCTCGCAGCCATAATGAAATACCAATGTTTTTTGGTGCTTATCAAAATATTATATTTGGAAAAAATAATATTTATTTCTAAATTTTTGTGCACGTCACTGTTTACACAACTTAATTGCAAATTGCACAATTTCATTTTGATATTCCGTAATTTTTTTATATCTATTGATAATGGTTCATTAATAAAATATAGCGTGCGCTTGCTTCATAAATTATAATTTAAAAACGAAGAATGCTTGTTTATTCTGACGTATACAATTATCTTTTCATTTTAGGAACCCCCTCTGGCACATCATTAGGGTAAAAACTCGTTGTAATGTGGCGTGGCGTTGAGTGGGATGGTTTTCATCTTTTTATAACTTCCTTTTATGATACACGAATACTACGTAAATTGCTTTATATGGACTACAATACACTCAATTACAACGAATATTGTGCTAACGAACCTCTTTGCTAAAAAATTTATATTAAAATTATATATTTCCTAAAATATAGGTATTGTCAAGAAGTAATATCTATCGCTAAGATTTTAATATTATTTCTCTGAAATATTGTTTATGTTAAAATTATTAAATACTACAAGCAACATGAGCAATTTGTATAGCATTTTTATTCCTACATAACTTTTTATAAATCTCGTTCGTTTCGGATGATGTATATTTTTTAATTACACGTGCACGTGTATTTTGATTTCTATCGAAGCAATGAAAATATTTGACTTGATTATGAAAGAAGGATCGAGTAAATGTTACATAAATTTTCCTAGTAAATCCAGGCTTATTTCGAGACCGTTAGTCTCTAGCAACGGTCATGCGTTTGTAAATCCTTCAGCATCGAAGACTCACACGAAAAGGCGCGTACATAGACAGCACAGTCGAGAAAATGAAAACATCCATGCGGACGGCACATAAATCAAACTCGAGTGAGAACAACAGACTTGGCACTTGGCTTGCGTTCGCGCGCGAGCTTTTTTTCCTCGACCCTCCCAGAAAATGCGAGCTGCGCATTCATGTAGATAGAGGAGGTGCCAGGCGCGAGTGCACTTGGCGGGTTTTCGCAATCCTCGCAGCAAGTTAGATAATAGCGAAAGTGATCGAGTAGCATCTCGCGCGCCTCGTGGCGCCGTGGGAATGCCAACGGGTTCTCCTACTCGATTCTCTCCTTCGCGCATTTTGGCGGAATATGCGCGAGGTGGGAGAATGCAGAAACGCAGCCTTTTAAAACGATTTATACAGGCTCTTAGAAGAAATTAATGGCGATAGGCGTTCTATACGCGCGCCGCCGTAAGGATTCAATTATACAATTCAATATCGCGTAATAATATCTTCTTTCGCGTGTGCGAATCTCGCGAAGACGCGCAGCGCCGCTGTAATGGATTTCATCGGCGATTCCGAAGAGTTACCGACGCTTTGCACCTTTACAGTTAGAGGATTGTTGCAACGTATTCTCGCGCGCGATGCCTCATTATCGAGGGAAAACATTATTTTTGCACAACTGTAGTTTAATAGTTTATTCGCAACGATTGGTTACGCGCATGTAATATGTTTACGATGGGTACATTGTACTTTGTTGCGTCTGAGTTATATATACATAATCAGTACGTTCATACTTCCTTATTTAATTTGAATATTCAAAATGAAAACAGATTAAAATTGTTACAAACATTCCTTGGTGGCACAGGTATGATGTATATTGTAAGAAGACGATACGTTTTCGTAAATATTCCTTCTTGCGTCACTATCATTACTGTATGGCATATTACGTTATTTGAAAACTTTAGTAAAACATTGGTTACGAGGAAAAATTTCGAAACAAATTTTATTGATACAGCTCTCTTTCAAATGTAGCTCTTTTTAAATATCGAAAACGTTGTTATTATTTCGTTTGGTTTATTGAACTGAGATAATTACGAAAGCAGGAGTTAGGCTTCGTAGCGATAAAATCTCAAGCATTAATCACGATGATCTTAGCGAAACACATAAACGCGTCAATAAAAACAGAAGCAGGCGTTCGTTATTCCTCAAAAATAATACAACGGAAAAATATTTTCTCTGCGTCCGCTGCTCCTCCTCGCCGTCATCGGCCCAAATCCTGATTGCATTACTTATGATAATCTCTCCAGCCTCCAAAGGCGTCGCGCGACGATTTGACGCTTCTGTCCACAGTTGAACCATCGCACATCCCCTCTGGACGCCTCCGATCACGATCTCTTGGCGCTTACGCTGCCATGCGTGCCGAGTCGCAGCTACTGGCATCAGCCGTTGCAACCCGCCCCCAGAAGAGAGCACGCGGCTCCGCCTCGCATGTGCGAAAACGCGCACACAGAGACGCGCGTGCGGCATTAAATTTTCATGCTTGGCTGCGATCGGCGCCTCGGACTATGGGGGGCAAGACGCGGCATGTGGCACGCGCTATCCCCGTCTTCGCGGAGGTCTTGCGCTCGCGCCGTCCGGTTGAACTGGCATGTGTGTCTCTTTATTGTAGAACCCCTCGAGAGAGAGAAAAGGAGAGGGACCGCACACTCGAGCACACCAATTTGTCGACAACAAGTCGTCGCCGCAGGACGGACGGATGTTGCTGGATGATGACTTTGGACGCGTGTCCAGCGAAGCGCGATGTATGGACTCGTAATAACAAGATGTCTTGCAGGGAGTCCCTTTGTTTCTCTTGGCACGCTCTCGAGCCGTTGCTTTTAATGGAATTAGGGCTTTCAAGAGCGTCGCAACGACCGAGAGACGTTGCATGTGTGTGCGAGCTACGCAGAGAAAGAGAGAGAGAGAGAGAGAGGGGCTTAGGGAGCGCGCATCGGTTGGAGGAAGAGAGCCGCGAGCCGTCTGGAAAGCCATAATTGGAACGTTGCTGCACACGCGCAGTCATTATACCATATTTTTATGGAAATTTCAGTTGCCGATGCGCCCGTCTTTTCACAGCAAGGCGATGACAATCGTCCCAAGAGTTGGCTAATCCATAAATTATGGCAGCTCGTGATTCCTTTTAAGCCTTTCACTTCTGCTTATTAATATGCGGGACATTCTCATAAGGGATGTACTCAAATGTTCTAGATATAAGTCTATAGTATGCAAATGCGAATTTTTTCAATGTTGAAACTTTATTCTAATGACTACATTATAAATGAACACTTTAAAGGTTAACAGTGTCTAGGGATTTTTTTATTTATATCTCGATCTGTTTAACTTTCTAAAATATTAAAATTAATTTTTTTTATGTGGAATATATGTTTACGTCTTTTCAAACTTACTCTTGTCATATCAAATAGCGAAAATGATAATTTCTTTAAAAATAAATTAGATATTTCTGATAATATTCTCTAATATTTTATTTCTAATAATTTTGTAGATCATTTAATAAAACTGTATACCTTACAATTGCAAAAAATAATTTTTAAAAAACTGTTAAGTTATATTCTAGTTGCAATTTACGACTTACATTCGTCTTGCATAGTGTTTGTAAGTGTTAATAATAAACTGGTTTGTTTGTAAAATTTATTTCAAGAAAGTACGTTAAAATATTGTAATCCTTTTATTTCTAAAATGGTAAGATAATATTTATCTCGAACAAAGTTTTTTATTAAAAAAATTCCATATATGTCATTGTAGTACATTCACGAGCTCCATAAACTATGAGTTACAAAGATCACACACTGAGATTTGAAAAAATTGCATAACGTTAATTGAAACTGCTGCGTAATGAAATTTTAAAAACTGTCACTTTTGTAGTACAGGACTTGAAAAGCCAAACTCATTTTCTATTATTAAATTAAAATTATTTCGTAACTTTGATCCCAGAAATTCCGAGTGTCATCGCGAGACTAGTTATTAAATAAAGTAGTGTAGCCATAGCTGTGAGATAACTTGTAATTGCAGAGGCCGGATAAACTGAATTTAGTTGAAACAACAAACGGTCTGCTGTGTAAATAAATTTGAGATCGATAACACTGGAGAAAATTCTTTCGCCATTTCGCCAGGGCTATTTTAACGAAACTAATGATACCCCACTGGGGCGCTGCCGTGGCTGTCGATCTCGAGCGCGGCTCGCACTTATTACAAGTTCATTCTCCTTAATTAAAAGAAGTCGATGGGCGCGCGGAACAGCAGTCAGTGGCAGAAGCGTGCATTTTCGCTCTTGACTCGGGCCGCGGGGTCGCTTCGACCGGGGCACCGATATTCGGTCATCCGTGAAATCATCGCTGGAGAGAATAATTATCGTTCATTGTGGCGTCAAGCTGCGCGTTGAGGGCGCGCACTCGAAAGTACGTTAGGCGGGAAACGAGTGCTTTACGGCCTCGAGGAGCTTTATTTACCGCGAGCGCGTTGTGCGCTGCACACCTCGACTTTTTTGCTTTCTCTCCGCTCGAGAATTTATTGTGCTATTTGACTGTTGCCGCCGCCATTGCTTTCTTCGCTGCTCTCATGTCTGCGAGTGCAGGCGCGGAAATAGAGAAACGAACGAGGAAATAATTTGAGAACTGTTTGTTGCCCACATTGATTTAGAGCGTTGCGAAAGATTTCGACATTTTTCGGCCTACACAAATATTCTTTCACTGCCGTCTCTCATATATGTAATATTTACTTGATGGACTACAATATTTACATTGCTTAATTGAATAAGATAAATATATAAGAAATATATAATAAATTTTTTAAAAATCTTTAATAACTATTTATTTATATGTTTCAGGTATAAGATTTTTACAATTATTACGTGCAAATTCTAAATTTCGCAAGTCGAATGACTCTTTATAAAGAGTCCGAATTACAAGGCGTGCCTTGTTTTTGTTGTCTACCTTTATTTAGGAGACGTAAAAG
>JAWWEQ010000010.1:18925732-18958071 GCA_035583055.1 Torymus tubicola | reverse complement strand
AAAGCATCTCAAATTCGGCCATAATCGAGATGGATCTCAAAAAGATCTTGTTGAGATCATATTTTTTTTTACGCGGGTATATTTAAATTATAATTAGAAAAGTCGTGTAGTGTTTATAAATTTTTATATGGTTTTGTTAATTAAATTTTTATATGGTGTTGTTAACATTATAGTCACTTTTTTTAATAAACTGATTATTTACGTTCCATTATGTTATTTATTGCGTTCTTATTAGTTTTAAACAACGACAAACTCAATAACAGTTTATCCTAAATTTATAAAAGGGAAATAAATTTCGAAAGTTAAATCTGTGAAAACATCAGAGGATGCTCACATCCCGAAAGTCATGTCTACGTCTCTTCTTTCTAAAAGTCTTGACAATGAACCACTTCTCATTGAATTTCATATTTCTAACGCATGCAACTTATACGAACAGAGGTATACATTACCGGCCATAAATCTTAAGTGCACCGCACGGATTATAGCATTATGAAAAAACCCGCCCTCTAGACTTTCCAGCTCCCGAACGGACATTAACGTTAAAGAGCCGTCCGGCACATTACCCGCAGCGTTTATTGTATACGTCCCATTCTGCGATGCTTCTCGTGAGAGTATGAGTGGCCTCCCAATGGTGAGGATCGCTTTCCCGCGTTAAGTAATCCCATTAACGACTTTCCACCCACAATATTTGGCAACATAACGCGCGGCCACGAGACGCCGTTGGGCCCGCAATCGGCCGGCCAGAAAAGTCGACGCGCCCAGTGTTTCGAGCTCGGCCTCCAAAACTTACAAACTCGGTTCGATGAGGGCTTTATCTTCCCTGATGCGCGCGGGCACTTGACCTCCCGGTGGAGGCTCATATTTCGGAGTCTCGCCAGCGCCCGAATGCATACGTGATAGGCTACGTAGGATTGACGCCGGCGCCACGACGCAACTCCCGCACATTCGTTATCGAACAAATTCGGATAACAAGCAGACATAGCTCTGATCTTTGTCGAAACGTCGTTAAAAGTCCTTTAATTTCCTATTTTCGGTTATTATTAAATGACACTTTTTGCAGACTAATGGACGAAGAACTTTTCCACATTAACGGTATGATATCTCGACTTGTTTGTGGTCTTTCGTAAGAAAGTAGACTTTAATGATTTTCCTAATTTGCGCGCTGAGTTTTTACGTACACTCATACGTCATTACCATTTAGGGAAGTTAATGATAAGGCAAACTTTTAACGTTTATGGTTTATTTAGTATTTGCTACTCATATAGAGAAAGTTAATTTTTTTGGGAGCATTGCATTCTTTTATTGAAAGTCATTTTATGTATGATTTTCGATTATAAAATGAGTATGTTTTTTTACTATATTAGAATTACGTTTATTAGAATAAATTTCCATTAATGTGGTAACAAAGTAAAGATAAAAACTAGCACAAAAAGTTATTACTACAAAACTCTGTTATGTTATGTTAGCGAAGGTTCGTCTGAAACCTCGGTTCAAAATTATGGGGCACGAAGTTATTTTTGACAAGGTAGACCTTTTTCAGCATTCGAAACGGAAATATTTACGATGGTATTTCTATTCTGTTATGCGCAGTTAATATTTTATATTCTTGATATGTTTTTGATAAATATGTAATACTTAATAAAAATTGAAATTTTAACTATCTACTACTACAATATTATTAAATGGCTCAATTAAAATTCCATGTCAAAAATATTTTTATTCAACTTTTGTGACAACAAATAACATAAAATGTTTAGAAACATATCCCGTAATGCAACACTTAATTATTCATAACATCTCTTTCCAAGCGTCCAAAGCCTGAACCATTAGCGATCGCAATAAAAAATATCGCGCTACGATTCTGGCTATATGACGATTGATTTTTTCCTCGGTCCTAATTAAAAGGCGTTCATTATACAAAGTAGCTGTCAAAGCGACATGAGATTGATGCTTATCGACGCAGCCACGAGCCCCGATTTTTTGTTCTCTTCATCATGCCCAAAAGCGTCGCGGGGAGATTTATCAGGCGGAGAATCGCGCGCCTCTGCATTATACTTACGCACGTCCGAGCGAGAAACTGTGTCCCATGCTTCGATGGGGCTGTATGACTCGAGCGATTTCCAATTTTGGACTGATCGATTAGACAGTGTGGCTTCGCGTTACGAAACGGCCGCTCGCGCGCGCATAGCGGCCCATTTGCTAAATTGCCTGTGAGCGCGCGTAACGTTTACGCGGCTAATCCGGGCAAATGCGTCGTTTCCATACTCGTACATACAGAGCAGGCGGGGAGGGCGACGCTCGCGCGATAGGCGCCGTCGTGCCCGCGCCTCTGTTGGTTTTTGCGCGCGGGAATCTATGCGCTGCCTGCGACTGATTGAACAATCGCTCTTCCGTTCTCTCGCCTCCCTTTCGTGCTCAATCTCATCGTCTCTTTGTTTTTCAACAGATTTAGATAAGTGCTCTTAATTTCCACCGCTCAAATTATCATTATCCGAAACTATATTTGCTATTGAACGATTAGCTACTTTGAAATTTTCCCGGAGGACTCACAATGTTTCTATATCTGCCTTCGCATAATCACGCGTGTTATTTCATCCGAATATTATTAGTTACATGCAAATCGTTACGTAGTTTACCACTAATTACAAAAAGGTTCCTTTTTCACAAAAACGTATATTTACTTGCGGGCGATTAAGGAATAGAAAATTAAAATGATTATTCTTCTTGGCAAAACCAAATCAACCCATTAAAAATTATCCGAAACATCTTTGAATTCAGTCGACCTGGATGGATGTAAAATAAATGCATCTAATCTTCGGTGGATTACAGTCTAATCCAATCAAAATATCTCTTCAAAAACATTCACATTTTTATGTCTTACGGGTCACAGCTTTATTATATACTTTGTGATGGCTTAATATTTTAAATTAAAAATTGGTATACCTTAAGTTAAGGAGTATTAAACATTTAATCATATAATAATATAATAATATGTAGCTATAGTCAGTGTTGTAATTTTTCAATAATCTGTATGCAAATAATAAGTTATAACAGCATATTCGTAATTAGCTGCTTATATTCAAATTTGCAAAATTAACAAACTATATGGGGTAAGCGAGCACTACCTGTTGGTAAGATAATGACATCCGTAAAAAGCATATGCGTGGGTTGTGCCTACGTGGAGAGGCTTTTTATATACGCAAAAAGTAGCTTGCTCATTAAATTCAAACCTTATTATATTCGCAAAAAGTTTTTCATGCAACTATAAAGAATAGTGTTTTCAATATAACAATACTATATTTGGGTTTCATATGTTTTCTCTTAACACTTTTACCAACCTTTCATTATTTTACATTATTTGATTGATATGAAATTTCCGTTGTTTACTTAAAATATTGTAGTAAATTGAAAAAAATAAATAAATTCTTAGCAAAGACATTTTGTGCAAAATTAGTTATGCTTTTATAACGCACGTGTTTTTGTTTTCTCATTGAACAAACTTCTTTGTATTATTCTTTTCTATGATTCATCGAAAGCTCATTTGCACCGTAAACAATTGGTGTATGCTATTTTATTTATCTTAATACATCTGCTCATCTGCTGGAGTAGGTAACTTACGTAAAAGAATATTACATACAACGAAATGAATACGTTGAGAAAGTGCTAATGGGCGAAACATGCGACTAATGACTAAAAATGTAATGGAACTTCATTACTCTTCAATCCGAGCCATTAGTCGTGTCTCTCTTTAGCACTAATAGCTATTTCCTCGGCTTCTCCTACAACTCGATTGAGCTCGGGTGTGTTCGAATTTGACGAGGTCGGAAGAAGCAGCGGATCCACCTTGCATCGGGCTGCAGTGAAAAAAGGCTCTCAGCACTTTTACACAACTGCCCTCGTGGCCCCGACTGCCGACCCAATTTCATGGATATTAAAATAGGCGTCTACTCTCGCAGCAGCAACGACGAAGCAGCGGCCGGCGATAGCTGTTCGTCATCGCGGCGGAAAAAAAAGAACTCGCCCACGTGTACCTCGAATGCTCTTTCTTTGAGCTCCGACGGGCCAAGAAACGGGCAGGATTCCCCTGTACACAATGCGCAAGGATAATCCTGCGGAACACTTGCAGAGGAGCTCGTGAAAAGGCTCAGGTATAGACATGTCCTCTCTCTTGCTTTCTCTCTCGCTCTCTCTCTCGCTCTCACTCTCTCTCTCGAGAAGGGTCGTCGTAGCTCAAGTGGCTGCACGTGCAACGCATTCGTCTTACCTCGGACGCGAGTGTGTTGGTGTGAGAGAAAAAATAGGTGGAGAAGTGCCATCATTGCTTGCGGTTTGGCTTGTTAGGCGCCCTGCGTTTTCTCGAAACTGGCAGAAACGATGTTTGCCGCAGGTCTCTATACACTGGTTTGTGGTTGCTTTTTCTCCCTGTGTTTGCAAACGAAAGTTTGCTTTGATAAAGCCTATATTTTGTTTTCCGTGCAGTTCGCATATATTTACATTGGTATTTACCGCTGAAATTCTTCGAGATGGATTCAAAACTACAGATCAAATTTCGTAATGTCTATTTCTTTTTTTCTGTAAAATCTTATTCAACATTTTTTGCTAGTTTACTTTCAAAGTGAAAAATAATCGTTGTATAAATACGTTTTGACATAACAGATAAGTGGCTCTAAATCACTAAATAAAAGATCAAATCAGTCAGCTATAATACATATTACGTATGTTGATTAATATTGCAATATTATTATTACGTGACTAACATTAAAGATGGAAATTTTTAACATCACTGAATATTTCAACGCAAAATCGTTGATAGAGATATTGCACTCTATAAATGACTATGAAGAGGGCAATGAACTTAATCATCTATTATATTTGTTCAGTATAGGAAGAGCGTTATGATAAACCAGTTCTTATTTTTCAAGAGTTTAGTGACCTGGCTAGATTAGTAAATATTTTTAAACGCAAGTTAGATACTGATAATTACAATTTGTTTGAATAAATTTTGTTTATCGATTTTTAACTGCAATTGAACCACAATCAATAAAGATTGTAGATATTACTATTGCATATTATTGTCGAAATTCCTTGAACGTAATAAAACCATAAGAATCCTTCGGATGCAAGTTAATTGCAATTTATAGGCTCTAGTAAAATGCAAAAATTGCTGTGTAATAAAAAGGCGGAGAACACGCGTGAAATGAAATTGACTGGTAGTACGCGTTATTTTATCTAACGGGGCGCCGCTGAAAGCACATGACCGCTAGCCGTAGCGCGTATATATGAAGATACTCTTAATCAGCGCGGGCAAAAATGAAGAATCCGCGGAGGCAACGAGGCCGAACTATCGAACTGTACGGTGAGCACGCGAGAGAAAGAGTTTTATAACGATATCGTCCGAGAGCTGCCGACTCCTCTTCTAGCGCTCGCTCTCTTCTGTGCATTGGCGCGCCGTCTGATCCAGAATAGCGGGAAAAATACTTTATGCGCTGTTAATCCTCCTTTTTCTCTAATCTTTGTGAAAAATAGAGTCGATCGCGTTCGTGTTAACGACAACATAGCTAACGTTTTGATAGAATAGGTATTTCGGAATATAGACTTTTACTTGTTCATTTTAAAATAATAATTCCGTTTCTTCGATGGTACTATATACAACGGGTTTTACACCTATTTGTGTGTCTATTTTATTCAAACCGTGACAATCTCTTGCGTAGAAGAGTAAGTAAATACTCATTAGTTGTAGGCGAAAAAAATTGTGTTGACTCTAATATTTACTTTTCTTTCGTATTCTATTCAAATTAGTGCAAATTTATTCAATGTAAAAATATTATATCATTACTTTTATTAACTGTTTACTACCGCACATCGCATTCTAACATTTGAATAATATAATTGTTGTTTTTTTAAATAGTTGCATTCGTTTCTAATAATAAATAGAAATATATTTGTGAATGTTATTTGTTTCTCGGAAAATGGAAGAGAAGACAATCTTGGGCGTATTCTTTTCAAGGACTTGGAACTTTTTCGCTGATTCACATAACGTATAGCATAGTTAATGCTTCGACCGAAACAGTTACAGTTTTGTCTCTTAATACAGCAACGTCATCACTTAGTTACCCGAGTCGATTCATTCCTGATATACTAGGATTTCCTTTCCTTTTTCCACTTCAACTTTCATACCCTTGAGTTGAAAGACCTTCAAAATATTTGTTGTAGGGTTAAATTATTAATAGACAAATAAGTTATTACAATAACTAAAGTGTAAAACGAGTAACCTAATTCACTAATTATTTTGCTATACCGTTTCCCTATAAAGTACGGTTTTTTCAATATAAATTCTGCTAAAATACAAAAGCATATTTTTAATTAATTTACTCAATCGCAATTATGCCTAAATCATTTAATAAGATGTACGATTAGATATAGATTATTAAACTTATGGGTACAATGATTAATATAGCAAAGGAAATGAAGCATTAGCACGCCGACGTTTCCATGCTGCACATGACACACGTACGCGGATCCGGGCTGTGAGAGGGCAACCGGTCGTGATCGCAGTCGATCGTCGCGGCCTGCACCTCGAATGCAAGCCTGCTTCGAGGCAGCAGCAGCAGCGGCAGCACCCAGCAGTAATCACCCAATAAACTAATCGCGAAAGGGAGTCAATTAAAGCCGGAATCCGTAAGTAATCGCTGCTCTCGCGCTGTACACGTATATACATACCCGTGAAAAACAGCTCAGGCATACATACACACACTACAGGCGAGGGTTCGCGTCGAGAGAGCGCGTGGGCCGCGAGTACCGTCCGTTTTACATAAATTAGAATAAATTTCGTGTCCGGCCGACGAGGAGAGGCGAGGCGCAAGTGCATGCACGGCCGCGCGTACTGTACACACAGCCGAGGGCAATCCTCGCGGCCGGAGAGCCGGAATACTTACGGAGCCAGTTCTCTCGGGCGGAGAGACGAGTTGGTTGGCGCCCCTCGGCCGACTCCGCGAGATTGCGTGCTCGTTACGTCACTGCCGCCGCGGCCCGCGCTCTCCCTGCGTGCGCACACTAGCACACGCTTATTATATATGGACAAGGGAGAAGGGCGCGAGCGAGTCGCGGGACAAATAAAGCGCGCGAGGGACGCGCAGCTGTTGAGGAAGCGCGGAAAAGGCCAGCGCGCGTAGGTACGTACATACGAGCATTGTGCGCGCTTGCAGGTTCATTGTTCCCGCTCGCAGGTTCGCGGGAGGCGAGGGTGGCGTGAACTTTAACGTACATGGATAGTCCTGTCAACTATTAATTCTTTTTACTATATCAACATTAATTCACACATCAAGAAAAATTCGTATATAAAGTCTATCTATTACATTCGGAATAATTTCTCTGCAATTGTATAACAATTGTCTTTTTATTTAAACCGCAAAAAAATCATTATTAAAGGTCATTACTTAAAGGATTTTAGTAGCAAGCAAGAGAAGAGTAAACTTCTTTGCTATCTCCAGTCGAATTTTTCAATTATTATTTAGTAGTAATCATTAAAGAATCTCAATACTGTATAATCAATGTTCAAGAAGCAAAGTGAAAACACAAAAGTGTAATCTTGTAACAATTACTAACCGAATCTTTTGAAACGTCGAATAAATTCTCACCAACTTTTTTCTCAAGGGAAATAAAAATGTAAAACTATGATAATTGGTCATAATTTATCACGTAACGCAGCATATCTCAATAAAAAAGTATGTACAAGCTATGTT
This sequence comes from Torymus tubicola, assembly GCA_035583055.1. Taxonomy (NCBI): domain Eukaryota; kingdom Metazoa; phylum Arthropoda; class Insecta; order Hymenoptera; family Torymidae; genus Torymus; species Torymus tubicola. The sequence goes on along the minus strand of JAWWEQ010000010.1, from coordinate 18,950,329 downwards.
GATGCTCATGAAGATTATGAGCCTCTCACGAGGGAAAACACCTGTGCTTTTGGAAAAGCCTGTTTACTCTCCCATGATATTAATCTCGCCTTTCCGCGCTTCTTTTTCTACACTTAAAAAGGACGCGGACACTCGAAACCGTCTTCCGCCGGACTTTCGATCGATTGCAGCTCTTAACTTAATAACTACGCTAATTTATTCGACCCTCAATGTATGAGAAAAACCATTACGGAAATCAAACATCGTCACGCGCGGAACCCAAACAAAAGGACGCGCGTCGCTCGGTTAAAGACAGGCTCAATTATGTAATTAGAGAAGATTGGAAATCGAGAGTCTCTCCTGGGATCGAGCGCGCGCATGCATGCGAATATAATAATGCGAGCGAGCGAGCCCGCATTGAAAATATCTCGGGGCAGCAATCTTAAATGTTCGTACGTGGGCCGGCCGTTCGCCTCTCGCGAGAAATGAGAATCGTGCGTGTATATACCTATTACATATGTGTACATACACGCACACCTGTATGTACCTATACGCACGCGCAAGTTTCTCGCTTATTCTGTCGGGCGAAATTAATCCGGCTATTTGATCGCGGATTCGATAAGCCTCGACGCGCGTGCGGTGCGCTGATCGACTGTAACGTATAGATCGAAGGACTCGCGGATTTTCCCTTTGTTTTGTTTCTCCAGGTGAACTCGCGCGTGTGCGCAAGAGAGAGAGAAGAGAGATTTTTAAACTAGTCACCGGTAAGATCGAGTCGACGTCGGCTCGTTATGCGCCGAGACTTGCGCAATATATGTGTGAGCACAAATTTTAAATTGTAAGAAGATTCTCGCTCTTAATGGCTCGAAGGATCATTTTCGCCAGCAAGTTAAAGGTAATAAATATAAGGTTTCGGCGCATGCGGGCTTTTTGTGCAGAGTGAGACGCTACGATTTCGCGATGAATGCCCGCTGTTTTAGAGGCAAAATATTCTAAGGAACGAGAGGTCGTTCGCTTTTCAAAAGTTTTTATTGATGATTAATGTGGATGGCGTATAATGTGAGTGGCCTAAATTATGAAACTGCTTCGCGAGCATAATCATTTTTTTTTTATTCATAATACCTATATATACTAATTAATTAGATTCTATAGGAACTATAAAATAAGAAAGGATCCCGATTGAGAAATGAATTATTCAGCGAGTATTTTTTACATGTTGTTTTGGTCTCAAAACTCGATGATTCAAAAGTTCAAATTGTTGTTACCATATACAAAGCGTTAAACTCTTTTTTATAAATTATCACTGTCACGTTTCATTTATCGAAATCTTATGCACTGACAGAGAATTTTTAAGTATTATAATGTCATTTATAATGTTTACATTATGGCACGAATCTTATAAAACGTTTAAAATGTTACGTAAATATTTGATGAATGTTTTACAGTCTTATAAGAATATGTTTCTGAATAAATCTATGATAATCGTATGCGGTATTAATAGCATGCCCATAAAAATTATTAAAATGAATCTTATTAATTAAAAGTGTTGAAGTGTTAAAAGAAATTTTTAACTGGGTAAGCTTTTCTCGAGAGCAGTAGGAATGCAAAAAAAGTCGAAATACTTTTACTTTCGCTAAAAAGAAGAATAATTATTTAACATAAATTTAAATTTCATCATATTAGCTATGTTTCTTACATGTAAAATCTTTTTTATTAAAAATACATATATAACAACCTCGGATCTGAGAATCGATAGAATTCAATCTTTCTCCGAACAGTGTGATCTCGAGTCTATGGTAAGAAGAAATTGATCTCGTAATCCTCAATTAGAGAAAAATTCAATATAAAAGGAAATAGAGAAAAAATCGACGCAGTGGAAAAGGATGAAGGGTAAAAGAAGACAAAGGCAGGAATGAGCTACCGGGAGTCGTGGGCTCCGCGGCATCCCAGGACTCCGTGCTCGCAATAAAAGCCCAGAATGCGAAATCGCAAAGTACTAGGTAGTGTTGTTTTACGGGCAAAGGGAGAAGTGACTTCTTTCCCTGCAGCTACTTTGCGCGTTTCGTTTCGCTTCCTCCCGCAGCCTCCTCTCCTCCCTACTCGCCACTCTCCGGTCCAGCGTCATCGCCTATATCTTTTTGCCGCGCGTTAAAGGAGGAACTGAGAGGGAGAGAAAGAAAAAGAGAGACGTCGGGGCAGACCATTGAACCTTCACGATTCAGCTCCTTCTTCTTCTTCCTCCTGTGCGCTCCGTAATGCCGGAGCATGGAGGTGTAGCGTCTTTTGATTGCGCGAACCTATATATTTATCCACAAAATTCTTATACAAGAATGCACACTTCGCAGAATATTATTTCTGCGCATCAGAACAATGGCGACGAGTACGAAAAATATGGAGAAGGCCAAAATTATACTCGGAGGAATATTTACATGGAATCGTTCTTCTGTATTTCTGCAAGGTCTAAATTGATAAAAACGATCCGTTTAGGAATTTTTACTCCACATATTACATTACATCATACTCGAAGTTTGAAAATAAGAAAGTGTTTCGGGCGGTTCAACTTTCAAAAAATATTTCTTCTTGCAGCAAATTCATTGTGATTAAAGTGAAATTTCGTTGATAAATATTAGTTTAGTAGAAATCTGTCAGTTTTAAAACACCTTGAAAGTTTCTTTATACCTATACATATAGTTGAATGTATTAATCACCTCATATCATACGATCTATTATAATTACGCGGTATATGTACTCCATATTCTTGCAAAAATGAGTTTATGAAATTATTATTCAGCATAACGAGAAACGGCGCTCAAGTAAATTTCAAAATTTGAATTAGAAGTAATGGATGTTATTTAGTATTATAAGAATATGAAGTAATTATTTAACTGATTATGTCTATTTTGTATACAGGTAATATCTATAAAACGACTTATACATAAATATTTGAATTATGCGAATTGTGGCCATTTATTTTTCTAAAAAAATTTTGAACTGATTTATCTGGTAACTGAAAAAAATATAAATGGTAACGAAAAATCTTTGAGCCATTGTACTTGTACGCATGTTTCCATATCTGATTTGTGTGAGTACGTTTTGAGTGCGGACATACCCATAATCATTTCTCAGAGAATGGCCATACGTGCTAATCACGGAACACGGCATTAACTCATCTGAAAACTAAACAACCGAACGCAATTGAACGATTACGAGGGTGCGTGCAAGCCCAGCGTACACCAGGGAGGTATAAATTTCCCCGAACTCATCAATATAATGAGACTCGAAAAAAGGGAATCTCCCCGAAACGAGACACGCGGTGCAACGGAACCCCTCCAGCGCCTAATCCAACGGCATGCATGCGGCGAAATCGGCTTAATTATTAATATCCGTGAGTGCAGGGCGCGTAGCTCCGACCCCCCTGATATGCAGCCCTCGCGCTCGCATTATCGGCGGGCGCAATCGCCCGGTTTTTCACGACATATCTCGCGTTATACATATACCCTTCGCTCGTCCTGTCCTGCGCCTATAGCCGTGCATTTCAATTTCCTCTGTGTGTGTATGTAGGTATATACCTATAGGTCTATGTAGTATACAACTCTAGCAGAGCTCGCCCCTCCTCTACTCGAGTGCTCTTTGTGTATATAGATATACAGTGTATAGCCACGAGAAGACGGGCGATCGGGGCGCCGCACGACTCTCCGCCGCCGGCTCGTCTTCTCTCTCTCCAGGCGCGCAGGCCTCGCATTAGTAGTGAGAGAGAAGCGCAAGCGTGCGGACGTGTACATGGTGCCAGTTTGAATATACGACACTTTTTACCTTTCGCCGATTTTTGGCCGCGCGCGTGCGTTAGTGTACAGAATTGCACGCACCTCGGAAAATCGCTTCGACCAGTGAGAGCGTTTTTCGTTCTACAACTTTGACGTACATTTATTTATCAGTTTGGAGATTTGTGACTTGTTTTCTACGAGACTTTACCTTCGATCGCTGTTTAGTCCTTACAATTATTTTACTTCTGTGACGATAATACGTGCCGACTCGGGAAAGGAGGAACACTCCTTTGGAACATGCTGTGAAAGTTTATTGTAAGTATTGCTATTTTGCCAGGCCATTTATATAGTCTGTGCTCTGTTTTGTTTTGCTCAAGACACTTCACGTATCGGGCACTCATTTCATCTGTCATACCCAATTTAAAATTTTATGAAATAAACCTATTAGTTCATAAAATTGACTTTCAACATTTATTTCATAGTTATTACAATTATTGTCATACTTAAAAAAAATCAATCGAATGCTGCCAGCAACAAAACTAAGATACATTAAAGGCTCATTGTTCATTCCGATCCCATTTGAAGCAAGACGGAGCGCAATCAATGTTTACACTTCACTGTTTACGCTATCTCGTTGACCCCCAATTGAAAACGACAAAAGCATGTGTAATACTATCAAAATACTTTTTTCAATTCGTACGTTTCCGTTAATTTCATTCAAACTGCTTATCAAAAGAACGAAAGATATTAGTAATGCAGCATTTTACTCACTCGTTATAAATATCTTAATAATTATTCCAACTTTATTCTTTTTTAATGTACTATAAATTGGGGAACGTACAAATACAAGTTAAAAATTGTTTTTCGTGTAATAAAACGAATGAAATACTATTCTCCCGCGTGCAAAAGATATATAGTTTTCGTAAAACACTGTCGCAGTAAATTCGGGACAAAAAGAAGGCGCCAATGCTCAGGTATCCTGCCCGCAATTTCTCAAAAATATGATCCGCCGGCAATTAAAAATGTCTGTGCAGCTCATGCTGCTCCTCCGTTTCAATATTCGAAGCCCCGACGCTCCGTCGGCGTCTTCGCATTTACCGCTTTATTACCCTCTTGGCATCTTTCTCTTGTAGACACAGTGTATACAGAGAAAACTACCTGAGGTCTCTCCTCGTTATGGCCTGTCTCTCTCCCCTGCGGCCTTGTCTTCGCCAAATCGCTCGAGTCCGCTTAGCCGGGTCCCGAAAATGCCATGTCCATGTATATTATACGCGCGCTCGGAAGCGCGAACTTTGACACACAATGTGTACTTTCCCCAAGGAGAGCCGGCTTTCCACTCGTAGGAAGATGGAATTATGACCCCGCGGGGGGCCGTGGATCTGTCAGAAGCCTACACTGGCGCGTCAAACTTTTACGGCCCGCCAGGTATTGAGGGCCATCGTACCGACGTTGACCAACACATTTTTCGATTTCCATTTCTGTGTTTATATCGCGGAAGAAGCGCGACAAAATGTGCATGTGTGTTCAATATGTTTGCCCGATAGGACAAGATAGGCGTAGGGGATATGGCTAAGCTCTTGTGATCCCTCGAAGGAACGACCTCGGCGAGTTGTAAAATCACATCGTAAAAGTTTCTATTGTCGAATCGTGTAATACCTGATGGGAAATTTTCCTTCTAGTGTCCGTTAAGTTTTCTTTTATTCTTAACTGTAATTTCATGTCTGTCCTTTCTTTGCTTGCACACAAAATCCTCTTATTAATCTTGCTATGCATCTATTTGCAAATGTTCCGAACCGTTACACATAAAATTTTCACTTTAGAGCATAATTTGACAATTTAAACATAAAAAAAATCATTAAATTTGAAAGAAAAATACAACACTGGCAAGTCGGTTAGAGGAGTGGCCCTCGAATAATTTTTTGCGGCGCATCCTCGCTCTCTAAGCGCTCTTTCGGAGCTTTTGGTAAAAAGCTCCTCGGCCTTTTTTGCAGTGGAGAAAGGACTCGCGCTCGGCTCCTCCTCAGGCTGGAGCGGCCGCGGCGCGGAGGGGGGCAAAAAAGGAAGAAAATCGCGCGAGAAGCGGCGCGACGAGGCCGGCAATCGGCCAACGAACCCGGGAGCGCAGTGCCGTGTAAAGGATTCGAGGCTGGGTGCGGATTCGAGGGCGCGCGAGCGCGTGCAAAGATTTTTCACTCGATTAAATCGGAGCGCGCCAGGCCCTCGATTCATCGCTGCTACCCTGAATGAGCCTTGTAACGCGACGGGACTTCGTGTCGTGAGAAAATACGCTTTCAATTAATTCTTGTATTTCAATTTTCTTCCTTTAAGTATTTTTTGGCATATATAACGACATGTAACGATAATCTCGAGTTCAAAAGTCACAGAAAAATCAGTGTGCGCGTAAGATCAACGGTACACTCTAGTTTAAATTTACGAGGTCAATAAAATTTACCTATAAGGGATGGGCGGGGTCGGCTTTGTCGAAAGTTGCCTTTGAGTTTGACTTTTCAACTGCAATGATCGTATGCGGAATCTCCTCGTATAAAAGGTTAAGTAAACCCGAGTCAGACCGTAATTATCGATATACCTCGCTCATTGTTCTGCGAAGAGTTTCGAGCTCCTTCCAACGTCGATATAGTTTAGCCATCCAAGCCGCACGAATTTCTGCACAATTTCGGATGCTCGCTACCTGATTCTCGCGGCCAGTCATTACATCGATGAACGGTAAAGTTGGCATTTAAGCCTTGCCTCCACCATGCATTGTTCTCGGTGAGAAAAGCAAGAATTAAGGGGCAAGCTTCTTTGGGCTCGATCGGAAAAGAAAGCCAGAGTCAGCCCTTTTCTGCATGCAAATTTGTACGCGAGGGAGGAAGCGAGACGAAAGCGAGCGTACAGGTAAGGAAATAAGCAAGGAGCCCTTACACACACTCCCACCTGAATGCGGCCTCGGGTGTGCATTGTGAGCGCCTCTGCGTATACCTGCTGACAAGGGCCTGGGAATATTCTTGCGCCCGCGTCTAACCTGCGCGCTCTCTCGCCTTGAGCGGGAGGGAGAAAGAGAGAGAAAGAAGAGAAGAGGGACGGCTGTATGTATGTGTACGCTCGGGGACCCCGAAAAACGCTGCAGATGTCGATTATTCCCAGGGCTTCTTCGCCCACGATCGGCAGGTTCTCGCCCCAAGACTCCCACGCTTCTCTAGGCTTTTCGGCTCGGCAGGCTCCGAGGGGGACACGGACTTGGTTTTTCTTTTCAGCGCGGACTGTTTACCGTGATGCTTTTAAATGCGCGCTCGCGCGCATTGTGCGCCGATTTCTTTTCTACGCATCGCAAGACTCATTGTCCGCGACTTTTCGTTACGCGCGCCAAGGGCCAGAGCATAGAAATACAGTTTTTCGCGCGTATATTTTCGGGGCATAATTACTATGGCTGAACGTTGCTTTCTTGTAAGACGATATATGAAACTTGATGCTTGCCATTCCGGTTCACTGAGATTGTTCAAACACCAACTGGAAATTATTAATTATCTTGGCAATTTCTGCTTCATGTTTATCGTTATTGGAAAACTTGTTTAACAAAATTAAAATATTTTAAAACTCATCCACTTCTCAAGTTATTCGAATTTTATTTTATATAAAACGTATAACTATCTAGAAACTTTCTAGAGAAATTTTGACCTGACATCTTATGTAATACAAAGAAAATTCATTAACCGAGTGCTAATAGTGTATTTCCGTTGAATATTTTAAGTAATAATGTTTCTCATTTAAATATATAAAATTATTTAAAATGCACTCGTATACATTAAGGCATGTGGATGACACCTGCACTATCCGCAGGCAACGTGACTCGAAGAATACAATACAGGTGCACCGTCTGCATATGTATTTTCTAGGGGAGAAAACTCAACGGCTATAGGATGTCGGATTGGCAAATGCATCGATCGGCGATTTCGCATTTTAGAAACTTTCAAATCGATAGCTACGTACAAATTGGGAAAAATGTGTGTCACGCGCGCGTGTGAAATATACACTTTTTGACCAGCGTGACAGCTCTTACTTGATCTTTCGTTTTTTACATGTATACACACATACACACACGTGCTCGGTGCGCGTCTCGATACTGAAAGTAGCAGCGAAAGTAAAAACACCGATATCGTCCTCGAGCGATACTCTGACACACATATCTGCGCGAAAGAGAAACGAGACAAGCGCGACTGAGAGTGGAAAAAGGATGCATAATTACAAGAGTAAAGGTGCTATCGCGAAAAATGATGACGACGTCGAAAACGACACTGTAGTTTTCCACTTTGTATGGTCAAGAGAAAAACGTCGCTTGGCATAATTTGCACTCGAGAGAGTTTAGAGTAGAGCATAAAGAGCTAGCAAAAATTACTCTAATAGCCGTGTTTGCTTCAAGTTTAATCGTCGGTCATTATTGATTGTTCGTATTACACATTACTCTCGATTTCTAAAATAAAAAGACGAGATTATCGCAGATAGCGATGTATCAAGAGAGAGGCTCTCACGTTACTGATTGGAAACAGTTTAGCCGAGAAATTAGAAAACGGCCTTACGTAATGAATGCACATTTGTGGAAGCCGTTAATCGGCCGTTATCCGCTTAATGAGATTTTATCGAAAAAGAAATCCCCCGAACGCTCCAGAGATTTTTCGAAAAAAAGCTCCATAAATCGGAATTTTAAAAGCGCCGATATTCTTGATTTTCATAATTCGGAGCAATAAAAGTTTTTTTCCAAATACGTTGCAACTATAAATCGCAGGGAGCAGTGGGATTCTTGTTATTCACAGATAAATGCTATGCAGGCTCGCACAATGATGCTTCGGAATTGGAGTATTTTCCCCCAAAATGCATAAATTATAATAGCCACATTAAATCAAGTGAAATTTAAGCTCAGCGAAAGCGAAAAAAAGTATAAGAAGCAGGACGAACCGGCTGGCCGCTCTCGGTTTCGCTTTTGCTGCGCGACACACACGCGACTGCGACTTGCTCCCATAAATTTCATATTATCGCTGTGGGAAAAAACTGCTCTCACTCTCTTGCGCGAGCCCTTTAAAAATAGAAAGACCGAAAAGGAGCTCAGTCCATTTAAGTGCGAAGACGGAAGGCGAGCGCGCTCCCATGCGGAAGAGGGTCTTCGTAGCAGCAGCTGCTCCTGCTCTTGAGCACAGCCACGTGTTGCGGAGAGAGAGAGAGAGAAAGAAAAGAGGGAGTGCACGCGTTCACTCTCGTTTTTTCTCACCCTGCACGAAAACACCTTGACGCGTGCGTACTCGCACGTGGCGCCCTATACACTCCCTCCTCTGTAACTTTTGGGTTGCACCGTGCGACTTTTCTCTCACGGCCGGTGCATCCGCCTCTATCGTCTTCCTTCTTTTTTCTCTTTTCCTGTAAACAAACTCACTCGATGTAATGTGGCGTGAATGACAGTGTGGACGAGGGCTGCTGTTGCGATGACTCTTTAATGACCGCGCGTATACCTCGATGGCTTTTTAATGACATAACACTTTTATTTCCGACAGTTTGGAATATCTTTAAAAAAACATGTACCCATTCAGATTCTCTATTGCATAATTCATGACACTGTATTCTAATCAATCTTCTCTGTAAAAAGTTCTCTTCTACATTTCAAATAAGAGAAAACTGATTTTCGCTATTCCGTACAATAATTATAGTTCGCAGTTGTAATCATATTTTCGAAAATGCACGTCAGCGTATCTTTTATCCCTGCGGTAAATCACGTTTATCATCACGCAAGCCGTTCTTCTCCAGCGTTGCGCGCACTCGTGATATATTGAATAAATTATACTGATAATTGCTGTATACGCTCTCAACAAAGCAAAAGGATAATTGCGAAAATAATACTCATTCCAGCTCCTCGCAAAAATCGGCGCAGGCTTTTGTCGGCGAGCACTCGCTACAAGGGTTGCTCTCTCCCGCACTTGCAAAACCGCAAAGCGCTTGGGCTCTCTCTCTCTCTCTCTCTCTCTCTCTCTTTCACTCTTACTCGGCGCACACACGCGTGCATGCGCATATACGGACAAGAGCACAGGGGCGGAGAGCGTACGTGGGCTCGCGATTTTTCCGCGCGCTTCTGAACCTCCACACCCTTTTCTTCGCCTGTCTGTCTTTGTTGCTGCTCGTACGTATATTACATACACACGCATGTAGGCCTCCACGCGATCTTGCCGATTTTTGCGACGCTCGGCACAAAAAATTTACGACTCGTGCGGCCGAGAATTATGGGGCTGAAAATTGAAAAGAAGCCCGAGGCTCGTTGCGTATTGCGAGGGCACATTTTGCGTCCGCCTCTTCCTCCTTCTGGTCGCCGACGTCTTTAACGACATCCGGTCTCGCGCACGCGCGCGCAATTTTCCTCGTTTTTCACAGCGGCTATATACGTGGTCGTTGACTGTCGTCTGAAGCTGGCGCGTGGAGGGTTTGCGCAAAGCGTCAGAGCCGCTGGCGCTTTGAATACAATCGAATGTCTCGGCTTTATTGCTGTCAAGCGAGGGCTTGTAATTGTTCTTCGAAATCCAGTCGTCGGTGTTTTGCACAATCTCGCTATTTTTTCCCCTTTGCTCTTGATGTCTTAACAACGCGCCTAGCACTCTATATTTACTTGTCACGTGTCCCTTATACCTCCGTTTAATCTGCATTCGTCCACGCTAAAAGGAGCAGCGGCAGGCCTTAATACGATCTTTCAGAGAATGTGTTCGCGCTCATTTACTCATACTGTATAGGGTCTTAAAAATGCATAATCTGGAAAATAAGTACGAGTGCACGAGCTCGCACATGACAAGGGGACATTCCGCAATAGTCATCCAGAAAGTCATAAACAAGCTTGCTAATGCGTCTTTATGTGTGCGGAGCCTCGTCAATGGGCTCTGTGAGGAGATTTTTGCCGAGTATTTTTGCCATCTTTCCCGCGCGCAGTCGGGAGAACAGGTTATCCTTGCGCGCATTGGGCCGTCGATAAATCAGAATCGCGGGGGATTTCTTCACGCGCCGAAGAAGGCGCGACGAGGCGACGACCGCTCGAGTTCGCCTGCTCGTACGGATTGAAAAGAGCCGGTCTCTCCGCGCGCGCTGTGTAGCCACTTTTTCGATGCGTAAAACGTAAGGAGCCGTCGTTTCGTCATATCTCCTGCTCTCCTTCTGCGCCACGCTTTTCTCTCCTTCCTCCTCGCGCTTACTTACTTTCCTTCGTTCATTCATCTCCGCTGAAAGGGAATAAGAAGGCGGTCGCGAGTTGCCGAGCGCGGGCGCGGGAAAAACACATAATTACGCGCTCTTAGCTTTGCTTCTTTTATTTACTTCCTGTGCAACTATGTGGATTTTTTTTTATCGAAATGCTCCATGTTTTCCTGAATCATTACGTAAAAGTTTTTAAAAACCAATTGATTACCCATTGGTATATAGTGCTAATTCTCCGATTTATTGAAAAGTTCTGTTAAATTTGGCTAAAAGCTCGTTAATTTTTTGCCGCAAAAATTTTACGACTATGTTCCCTCAATAAACCGGTCTATCATAGTAGCGATCACTCCCAACTTTATGGGTTTCACAATGACGCGCGATTCCTCTCGATACTTCGATAATTTTTTTTTTCGGCCTCTCGCATCGCTGAGCCATCGTGCCGAGAGTGTGGCGATCTTGAGTAGTCGTAAAAACCTAAGCTAGAGACGGGGACAAGGGTATATATACGACGGTAGGAAACTGGCAACCCTCGTATACGGCCCGCTACACCGGAGATCAGATTCCTTGCTCAACCGGATGATCGCGAAAGCAAAAGAAAGACAAGAAGCTGATGGGGAAGGAGAAATGGATTTATTTATAACTTTATTGCCGACAGCTAAATATAGTTTGTCTAATCCTTTTTTACTTCTCGTAGAAAGAATTTTTGTTGCAATAACACAGCTGTGTTTTGAAATGTTTCACTTCATGTCTCTTCGAAAGGAACATAAGTATTTTTTGAAATTTACATTTGCCATTTATTCTAATGATAATATAGGAAGATAATAATCATGGCCATTCAAGTGCCAGTTCAAATTATTTACATATATAATTTTGTATTCGATAATTATACAGTAGTTGCTTTATAAGGATTTCTTATCTTCACTTCCAAATTATTCTAAGTAGTAAATCACACGTGTCAATATTTAATAATAATATTTGAGGTTTTACACAGTATTTGTGAAAAATACGTCGTTTTAAAGATAATTTCAAAATTGTACACATAAATTATCTTTGTTACACATTGAGACGAAGCAGGTAGTAACAAACATCAAGAGAAAAGGGTAAACAAGTGTTGAGAAAAAGAGATCAAAGAGTGGCAGAGGAAAGAGAAAAGAAGGAGAGATTTGCGTTTCCGCTTACTGCAGCAACCAAGACCTTTTTCCCTTTTTCCTTTTTCCCGCCGCCGGCCAGCAGTCTTCTCTTTTTCTTTTCTAGTCGTTTTTGCACCTTTCGCGGGCTCTAATGGAGCGGCGACTAAGCTGCTCTTGCGCCCAGAGCTCACTTCTATATTTAACGCGCGTCTGCTCGATTTAACCTTTAAATTTTCAATTATATAACGAGAGAGCGCGTCGCGCACGGCTACCTGCGCAAGTGCGCGCTCGCGTCATTATAGAGGCATCCGCTCACTCGATTAGATGCGCAGTTGTCTTATTGCCTCCTAATTACACCCACCACTTCCGAGAATGAATCTGTTTTTGATGCGCCTCGATGAGGATTGCCATGAGGGGGGGAGGCGTAGATTTTGCGAACGTCTTTGTACTAAGTGGCCGGTAAATAACGTAATCCCCTTCTTCTTGTTTACAGAAAGTAGAACGATGCGGCTCTTCAAGCGACGCTCGCTCGACCAGAGCCCAGAGCTCGTATCGGCTACGCCCATTAGCCAGGATGCGACTACCCGGGAGAACGGAGCCAGACAACCGATCGTGAATGCGGAGGAGGAGACGAAAACAGCGACGGTGACGATGCTGTCCGTGCCACGGAGAAAAAAGGAGGAGCTGCCAATGTCGGGAAAACTTGCCCAGACCAAGCAGCAACAAGGAACGCCGTCAAGCTTTTCTACGAAAAGTAAGAACCTTATCCTATTAGGACGATTTTGATCTTTTTACTTACTTTCGCATCTCAATTTTCTGGAATTCTTATTGTTAATATTTTCTCTAACGACTTTTAAATATTACGTATAGTTACTAATTTTTTTTATTTTAATAGGTCTTTCTACATGGAGTAGAAAAGTAGGAGAAAAGTGGGAACAATTGAAACGAGCCGACAGCTCCGAGATACTTTCAGTATCTGGTAGACGACGTCGGTGGAGTCCGCATAGAAAAAGCTGTGGTGATACCTTGGACGACTCGAAGAAGGTATAAAGACATTCCTTCATTAAAGAGGATTCATTAATGTTCTCTGAGTTATCGTGAAAAACTAATTATTTTAATTCTGACTCAACAGTCTCAAAAAACGCCTGTGCCAACGCCATCATCGTCGCCTGAATTCGCCAAGCCCAAGCGTATTAGTCGTGTCGAGTCCCTGCGCAACCTCTTCAAGTCATCGTCGTCGGAACGCAGCGCCTCCTCGGGACGTAACAATAAGTCCGTAAGCATCAAGGAGGAGGATGAGTCAAATTACCGCATGGAAAAGTCCCTGAGCGAGGGCATGTTGAAGCAACGAATGCCACCGTCTATGAACTCGCTTGAGCACAAGCGTCACCAAATCAGCCACAGCATCCACAACCTGGAACAGCAAAGTCGCGTGCTCGACTTCTTCCTTGTGAATCAGTCCGCGTTGAAGACGCGGGAGGGCAAAGAGTTGGCTCAGAAGACGCTTCACGAAACCGGCAAGAGGCCCTTTTCTGGCAGAAATAATCTACTCCAGCACAGGCACAGAAAAGTCAGTGAAGAGGACTCGTCCGACGAACTAAATACGAGCGGATCGTCCACGAGCTCCCACGAATCTGGAGTTGAGAGTGTCAAGCGTAACCTCTTCAATACTAGAAGAAGCATCGAAGAAAATAGGTAAGCTTTCAACTATAAATCCATTGAAAATTAATAGTAATTAATTTTGTTGAAAAAAGAATGAAAATTAAATTGCTTTTTCTATTATTTTAGATGTGAAACTTTGAAATTGTCAGAAGTCACGGGGTTAGAAGATCTTATGAGTGGTTTGAGATTAGCCTGCGACGAGAGCGGATACGATTCCGATAGCACACGAGCTGGCGCCGATTCGCCAGACAGCGCCAAGTCTGTAATACCCCCCATCTTCAAGCCTAATAACTTTTCCTTGATTGATTACGAAGGCGTTGATTTATCGCTGCCATTCAGCACTCCGAAAAAGTCACGCCCTGAAGAGAATAGTGAAGTCAATTCTGAATCTGAGAAATTACTCCATCGGGAGGAGTTTATCGACGATGAGGACAGCGAACTTAATGAAACGACCATCTTGGTCGCCAACGAAACCTTAAACGAAAGCGCGAGAACTGAAATGACCATTATTGTGTCTGATAATGAAGTCGAAGATATGAGTGAAATTAAGCTGCGACCTGGCAGCTCAGATCTCATGAAAACAAACTCAAATGATTCTGTAATTCATACAACTATGGAAGAAAACAGCGCACAGTATCGTACCCCGGAAAAGAAGCGACCTACTGTGAGTTCTATTCATGAATCAGCCCGCACTGTCCAGAAGGTAAGGCTTAATTCTGTGCAAAAGAGCTTGAAAGTACAGCGTAGGCTGTCAAACGTAAGCTTTCTTGGGCTCCTGGATAATGCTGCGTCGCCTTGCAAAGATTCTCCACCTGCTTCTAAAGTTGTTGCTTCCTTGATCAAGTCCAGTCAAATACAGTACTACAGTCCAAAGCGAACACGATCTGCCCTTGAGTCCGATGCCCCGACCGAGGACAAGGCAAAGGTTAAGCGACCAGTCTTCGACATGACGCCACAGCCAGTTCCTAAATCAACTTCTGCTGTAGCAATCAAGACTCCGCTGATTCGCCGGGAGCTGAAAACTATGAAAGTTACTGTGGAAAAAATCGGGAGTCTTGGAATCTCGGTTGAACGTTGCGACGCCGTCAGACCGTACTATATAATTTCCTCGATGGACCAGAAGGGCGAAGCTGTAAAGTCGAAGCTTTTCAAAATTGGCGATGAAATTGTTCGGGTATCGGGTCGTAGATTGAGAGGAATGTCTCTGGCCGAAGCGAAGAATGCGTTGAAGAGTTGTGTAGGTACGGTGGAACTGCAGATAGCCAGGGAGCCGAATTACTTTTTTGGCACCGAGCTGAGCGATACCTGGAATAATGAGACAGATACTATGGTTCGCTGCAAAAGTGACACTGATGTCTGGAAACCCTTATCAAGAAATGAGGAAGTTGAAAAGCAGGAGAGGCATGAGAAAAAACAAGAAGAGGACAACCATTCAAAAACATGCCAAATCATTGGTGCAGTTACTAAAGATGGACGTACTCTGTCTATCCAGGATATGGAATGTTCAGACAGTGAAGACCAAAAAGTGACTGGAATGAAGAAATTTCAGGTTAATATCTTATTTATTTCAATTTTATCACTTTTCTCAAAATAAATAAATTCTTACTGAACTAAATTTAACTACCTGATACAATTGATCATATTATTAAATCAACTAATAATTATTGTTTATCCATTACAGATTCGTAAGCGTAGCTCGACTTCAGATTCAGGAACCCGGCGTGCCACGAGCCTTTCGATGGACTTGATAACTGTGACGATGGAAAAAGGAGGTAGCAAGCGTTTAGGCTTCACTATTGTTGGCGGCGCGGACAGCAATAAAGGCAAGATGGGAATATTTATCAAGGATATTCTCCCGAATGGTCAGGCTGCAGAGCAAGGAATACTTAAAGTTGAGGATGAGATACTGGCGGTGAATGGCGCGCCACTGGACGGAATGACCCATGCCAGAGCACTGCAGGTGTTCAAGACCGCAAAGCGGGGCAAGCTCGTGCTTCATATTTGTAGACGTGATCAATCCCATAAACGTCACTTGAACCTGAACAAGCGTATTTCGACGCAGAATTAAATTTATTCGTGATCAGAAAAATTTAATACTTACAACATACTGCTACTTGACTGGACAAAGCTTTTCTAATAACGTTACGATGATCTCGTTCTTCGTTTTGTAAAATATGTGAATAATTATTCTATTGTTTTTTTCTTGTCAGTTTGTGGAAACGAAGAGAGAAAGTATTTATTTAGTTCATAGCTGTAAATGTATAGGTTTCGAGGATTGTACAGTTAAAAGACGTTTGTTTATAGCCTCAGCGAGTTCATTGTATAGTACATCTTTTTGCGTATAAAGATACCAATATTGTGATATTTTTTGGGATTGTGATAAATTTATTTTTGTGTGTATGAAGTAAGTTTGTAACCGGAAGTCCTTAAAAATCAGGAAATTCTAAATACTCACAAAAATTTTTTGCTGAAAGGTATATTGTCTTGCCATTCATATATTTTTTGTTTCACAAAAGAATAATGCTTCGACATTATTCTTTACTCAATGATTTGACTGAATTTCCAAATTTTTTCAAGGACTTTACGATAACTTGAGTCTTTGGCAAAAAGTACTTTGTTCAGTGTAGGGAGTCGTAGTAAATGCAAAAGCGCTTTTGCTTCTAATTATTTAATGAAGTCTGTAATAAGTTTATCAGAAAAATTAGTCGTAATTTTTGAGATATCTAATTTCAAGTGAAATTAAGTGTCGGATACATTGCTTAACTGTTTCATATTATTCCAAAATTTCAATTTTTGTTTGAATTTATTTAATATGAACTTATGGGCTATATTTTTTATCGACTTTAAAGTCATAAAAACATTGTAATTCTTCAATTTACTTATTACACCGTTGTGACAAAGATGTAACTACAATATTATTAATTTTTTGCTGTATGTATGTTAATTTAACATATTTTTGTGCGTATACATGGACTCAAGAAAAATTTCGCACTGTACGCGTAAAATAAAATTGGTCAAAATCTGTTAGACAAGAGCTAACAGAATATTAGATTTGACTATCGCTTTGCTTACTCGGAATTGTGCTCTTCGCTGTTTGGCGCATGTTTTTGAACATGTTTTCGGCTTTAACGGGAAGATACAAAGCAACTAACCTCGTCATAAGTTCGCACACTCTACATTAGTTTTTTTGTCTGAGTAAACTATGCGTTATTTACTCAAAATGTGTCATTAGATTTGATAAGACTTTGTTTTTTATATAATTTGGCGTGCATTATAGAGTCGGTACGGTTTGCGCGAATCGATGTACTTTTAAGCTCCGCGAGACTGACATTTCAAATGTCTACCTGAAAAAGTGCTGTGATACGAACTGTAGTCACATTAACTATAAGTAATATATGAAACTGTAGAAAATCTAGAATAAATAAAGATTTATTAAATACATAAAACAAGTATTATAATTCCTTATTTCTTATAAATATGTTTATTAAGGAGATTAAATAACCAATATTTTTATTACCTACCTTTAATATATATATCCATTCATCTCTAAATTTACAAACGCACAGATGCATGCATATTTATGAAAAAACTATTGCGATCAATTTCAAATTACCATTTTTATTCCTGATGTGGTTAGTCAATTTGGAGAAAAATACAATTTGTTGTTTTGTTTATAAACTTACCAACAAATTCCAATAACAACATATATTAATATATACTTTTAAACTTATCATTTCACACGGAAAGAAATTTGGTCCAAAGTGAACTCGAAAATATTTGTATATGAAGGAAGTTTTACGCTTTAAGTTAAATTTTACTCTGCTTGTGAATATTCCTATGTTGAAATTAAATGTGGGCACATTAAAAATACTGAACACGTATATTAAAAATAAGAAAATGTTCAAAGTCGTCGGAAGGAGGTACGAAATATCGATTTCTATTATACTACCTATCGTATCAGTCGGACAGCAGTAATTGATTATAATTAATTATATTACTAAACAATTAGCGACTTACTGAAATGCAACACTGCGAATTATTTCGTCATTTGAAGTACAGATTGAAAAATATTGGGAATGAAAAATGAGAATTGCGCAGTAATAATCAAGTTATAACGACTTACTGTTGTCCGGTCGGTACCGAAGATCGCATAATGGAAGTAGGTATGTATATTTTACAACTCCTTAATTTCCCATTTGACATCTCGAATCGAGACATTAACGTTGGATCTCAACTGTGCACAGTATCTTGCCGTGATCGAGACACGTCTGAAATTTCTTAGTATAAAAAATAAAGACGTCGATTCTGAAAGCTAGCCTGGAAAAAGATATAGTGACGACTTGCTGAGACAAACAAGTTACAGGTATAGATAAATCCCAAATACATTCATAACATATAAGAATTGATCAGTAACAGACACCTATGAAAAGTAAAAACTTTCTATTTAATTAATAACTATAAAGAATACTTACAGTAAGCAAGATGTCCAATAAAAGATGTGACTCAATTAGATTGATCAAAAATTCGTATTATTTGGCTAAAAAGGTATTTGTGGAATTCTACAAAAAGTTACCCCTAAACTTATTAAAAAAACGACCAAAATAATTTGGAAACACGCATCTAAACTAATTTATTATTTTCTTGTTCTATGGATCATAAAAGAGATGACAAGAATTTTCAACCAAAGAAAACGGCCTAGCAACACCGTTTTATCGTCCAAATGGTCGTTTTTTAATCACTTTAGGGGAAACTTTCCACGAGATTCCACATTTATGCTTCGTTGATAGAACTGTGCCATTTTTCAAAAACAAATATAACTTTTATTATTTTTTTCGTCATACATGTTAAAAGGATGGAATTAAAACGATATACAGTTTCAGAAATCTTTGAATAATACTCACCTTTGAAAAAGTGAAGAAATCTAAATTTGAAAATAGAACTATATTCAATCGAGTTTAGATAAAAGAAATTAGAAAGTAGTCAATCAATTAGTATACGATTTAAAATTTAAATATGTAGACTTTTATAAAAAAAAAGAAATATGTTTAAAAAATTTTTTATTATATAGTTCAAATACAAAACCACGAAATAGTGCAAAACAGCTACAACACGTGCTTAGCACAGTGCATAGAATTCGCTGAGTCGTTCCCTGCTGATTTTTCAACTTTGTTACTTACATACCTTTTATTTCTCCAACTTGAAATTATAGGATTTTTTAGTTTAAAATTTATACTTTCTGGACCAAAGCAATTGGCCGGTTTTATAGCGGATGTTCTCTGATGAGTTTTACTGAAATAATAAGCACGTTTTTTTTTGTATTTAAAAATAATTGTTGGCATACAAAATTAGAAAATGGAATAAATATACTAGTTTGAGGAAGCTACATGCCGATGTCTTGATAGAGGTTTATTATACGATTACACTTTCTAGTGAATGCAGCACTGGCCCTCAAATACTTATTTTTTGCGGACGATGCAGTGCTGGCAGTGTCAGTCGCTCGGCGCGTGATCGTTGACTGTACACTGTGCGGATCGGTGGAGTTGGGAAGCGTATTTCCCATCGCGACGATTGCTAATTCGCACCCGTACTGGAATGCAAACGATATGCGCTGACTGGTGACGATGTTAATTTTCGGAAATCGCTTCAGTCGCGGAGCCTGCTTTAGGCACGTATGCGTGGATCGGCGGCCATGGAGGATCTAATTTGAACTTCGAACTTCTAACTATCGCAGTTGGCGAATACATTGCTTGAGCGATGTAAACGAACGTTAGAAATGTACGAATTCGTGGGAACGAGAGCCAAACGAAATCGTTAGAATAAGAAGAACCGAGATAAGTATTTTCTTTGCATTAGTAAACCTCGTTATAATGGTCACCGTATTTAATTTTTATGTGTAAAATTGAATTATGCTCTTAAATAATAAGCAAAACTTGACTAAATATATGGTATAATATTTAGGTATTAAAAATCGTTTCTATCGACTTAGCTCATCAGTAGTTGGTTGTACATGATAATGTTAAATAGAATAAAGTTGTTTTATATCTTTACACGCTTTGATATTGTATTTATGTAAACCGTTACACACAGTGTGTTTTTATTATATTTTTACTGTATTATAATTTTTTTTTATATGTATATATTCTTTTATTTTTTTATATTATATTTCTTTTGTGTAGCCAGTCCTGCGAACAGTTAACTATTAATATTTTTGTGTAAAGTCAAAATCTGTAAAGTAATATTGGACTCAATATAGGACCACCCATTACCTACGATTAGACAAACATCTGGTTATAAATTCGTTGAGATCCGCTCATTTTTCACTGAGATAATTGAGAACCTTGAATACATACGGGTGTACAGATACCCATAAATCATAGAAAACGCTTTAAACCCACTGATTTTGGGTAAGAATTACTTTTTATGTATTAAATTATTAGTGTTTGAAATCAAACAATTTTCGCGCTAGTGAAATTCCAAGGCTCTTCCAAGAAACAGTTGTGCCTAAAATTTTTTATGTTATTTAACGTCTTCCTGTTTCTGCCCCCTTGCGGTGCTAATCGACGATGGAGATCTGTGGTGTGTTGGTAAACAAAGGCTATCTGAAACTCAAACCGGGCTTGACCAGTAATTAATCGCAATCTTACCGATTGAACCACCGGTAGATCTCTACCTTATAGGTTGGTTGAACGATTTAGGGCCTTATGAGAAGACCTCTTGTCTCCAGAGGGCATTAGAAAGTACTTACTTTTCTCACAGAATAGATGGGATGCGGTAATTGATCTCTTCACCAAAGTGATGGACACAGTAAATTATTGTAAGGGAGAAGAAGAAAAAAGAGAAGAGAGAAGAGATAGCCTATTAGTCTGGTGAATAACCACCAAGCATGGCAGTGTAAAGGGCGGTAAAGGTGAAGGCTGACCCTCGCGAAATAATGCACAACGGCGGTTACCACGGGGGGGGGGGGGGGGGGATACACAGTCGAGGGGAGGAGCTAAGCACAGCATCAGTAGGAGGGTTTTTAGTACATATGTATATTTTGAATCTTAAAATAATTTTATTCTCAACTCCACAACAATATTTTTATTATTTTATTACCGTATTTTTTATGAGTTATTACAACTAAGCCGATTTTACGTATCTACATTTTTTATTAATTACTGTTTTTATTTCATAATCTATTAAATGTTTGTATATTTTTCTTATTTGTTACTCAAAAACTTGTCGTTTTATGTTACGTATAGTATTTTATTCCACACTCGACCGCGGACACCTTTTCACTCTAAAAGAGGAGCCGACACTTTTTTCATATTATGCTAAGTGAATCTACAAATATGCGTATGCGCGTGCATTATCTTTTTTTAAACATGTCATTGCTACGAGCCGCTATGTGAGTAATGGTGCTATTAGATGACTTCGCGCAAGACTAGTGTAACGTCTGTAAGTTGAATATACTACTCTACATAGGTAGCTGTTATATCAACATTTCCTTTATTTTATAATTAAAATTCTTTATTTATTGAAAAAGCCATCATTTTTATGGATTTATTACAACCAAAAAAAAAAGTTATTTTTACCCACAAATGTTACTTTTACCCTGCAAATTATGTTCGCGGGAAATATATGCAATTTGGGCCCCGATTTTCTAAGGCGAAAGGTGTCCATTTTAGTTGAGTGTTGAATAATAGAGAATATTCGTGCAAGAACTCGAGTATTTTGCATAGACTATAAATAACAAATGCACCAAAAGGCAGAACCCATAAAATTAGTTTTTATGAAGTCAGTCTTATTTACGGTGTATTAGTACGCTTTTACGCTTTTTGCAAAGATTATGAAGGAATTTATAAAATAATTAGTCACGCCAAAATGTCGCATATTTTGATAAATTAAAATTATTTATATGTATAAGTTTTTAAAATGGCTTTAAATATTCATTATATCAAGCACGATGTTAAAAATAAATATTAATGTACATAAATAATATCATACAAAATATCTACTACTTATCTTCGTAAAATACTTTTCTACGCGCTCATTGAGGGGAGTTAAAAAATATTGCTTTAATCTATTACATTGGTGGCTGCAGAATACTTATATACTAATTCATACGAATATGTTGAAATATTCGATCATTTACACATAATGAAGGTAATTAACATATAACGTACAATTAATCAGAAAACTATTATCGCACTGTAAATGACTAAGTGTACGCAAATAGGCGTGGGCCACGTTTAACAGACACGATAACCTTTATCAAACGTTTGTACATCATCTTACTGGTGGTAAATACATTGGAGCAGGTCTTGCTGGAGGTAAATAAGTTCTAATCTGTGGTATAGGTTTTGGAGGAGGAAGATAGGTCTTTGATTGTAATACAGGTCTAGCAGGAGGCAAATAAGTGGCCCTAGGTGGTGATGGTTTTGGAGTAATTATAGGTCTTGGTCTTGATGGTCTTGGTCGTGGCGTTGGCCTAGGCCTAGGACGCGGTTGTGGGTAGCTGTAACTCGGACGTGAGGTTTGAGGTACAGGATAATTATAATTGGGAAATATTGATGAAGCTGGATAATTATAGGTTGATTGCGCAGATGCCGTAGTGGGTAAGGGATAATTATATGTTACTGGACTTGAAGATGGAGGCTGCTGAGAAGTAAATCGCGATTCGGGTCTTAGCGATGAAGTAGAAAATGGCGATGATTGCGAAGTTGTCGAAGGTGATAGCGATGGCGGTATTGATGATGACGATGGTGACTGTGATGGCAAAGGCGAAGGAGTTGAAAGTGGCATCGATACTGGCGAGAATGATTGTGATTGCGTAGCAGGATATGTATATATTGTTGATGTTGATGGAACGAAAGTCGGTTGCGTTAATATAGTAGAAGACGACGCTGGTATAAAAGTTGGAGACATTGATGATAAAGATGATGGCGTAGTTGAGGTTGTCGATGACAGTGCTGTAGACGGTAAAGGTAAACGCGTTGAAGGAGATGAATAATCGTACATTCCATAAGAAATTGGTGTTGCAGTTGTAAAAGTAGATGAACCAATCGATGAACTGCTTTCAGATGCTGCTGAATAGGCTGTTGACGATGATGGTGTACTAAAAGTAGTTGGTATTGTTGAAGTTTGACTTGGTATAGCTGAACTCGAAACACTTGATTCAGTTATCGGTGAAATAGGTGAAGATGTTGTAAACTGTGAACTTTTAGTATTATAATCATTTGTTAAAGATGAAGTAGATGAGCTTGACATTAATTCTGGCATTAGTGTTGATGATGAAATTTGAGTTTGACCCATCACGTTTTGCTTTATTGGTTTAGAAGTGTATATAGATGATGATGTTGACAATGCATTGTCGTTTGATAACGTTGAACTTTCTGTTATCGATGGGTTTGGAGATGATGTTGAAAGAGTACTAGGTATAGAATTCAAAGTACTTTCACTAGAGGTTTGAGAAAACGTTACCGCAGGTAACGGATATTCATATATTATTGCAGTATCACTTATTCCATTTTCACCGTTAGTAGTAGTCGACATAGTTGTAGTAGGCGTGAAATAACCTTCTGACGTGTAACCAGAGTTTGTTGATGAAGTAGGCATACTATATATAGGCGAAGTCTGCACTGGCTCCGTCACACTACTACGGGACTGTTCAGTGGAAGTCGACAAAGCTGGTTCTGTTGAGAACGTAGAGCCTACTGATGTCGTTCCCAGGGATGGAGTTACTGCTAAAGATGACGAAGATGCAGTTGTCGATGGGATGGTACTACTTGTTAAAGTGCTTGAAAAATTAGAACTCACGACTGGTTGACTATATTTGACGACTCCAGAGTTTGCAGAACTGGATGCGAAAGCAGATGCCGTACTGCTATATGATGGGTACGTTGATGTTGTTGAACCAACAGGAGCACTGTACTTAAAATCAGGGCTGGATTGGTACGTATTATAAGTGGGAGAGCTTTGATAAGATATGCCAACAGTAGGTCCACTAGTGTAGGGAGGAAGGTATGTTGGAGCTGGTGTAGATACTCGAGGTGGTTGTGGTGGGGGAGTAATTGGGGGAAGATAAGATCTTGGGGGAGGTGATGGAGGTGGAGGTGGGGGTGGACGAGGCGGCGGTGGTGGTGGGGGTGGTCTTGGACGAGGCGGTGGAGGTGGGGGCGGACGAGGCTGTGGAGGGGGTGGTGAAGGTGGCGGCAAATATTGTGGTGGAGGAGGTGGTGGTGGTGGTGGTGGTGGCGGTGGTGGTGGTGGTGGTGGTGGTGGTGGCGGAGGTGGTGGTGGTGGCGGAGGTGGTGGTGGGGGTGGCGGTGGTGGTGGAGGAGGAGGGGGAGGCGGTGGTGGTGGTGGAGGTGGTGGTGGTGGTGGAGGTGGTGGAGGAGGCGGTGGTGGTGCTGGGGGTAGATATTGAGGAGGTGGTGGAGGAGGAGGCGGTGGTGGTGGAGGTGGTGGAGGGGGAGGCGGTGGTGGTGGAGGTGGTGGTGGAGGGGGAGGCGGTGGTGGTGGAGGTGGTGGCGGTGGTGGTGGCGGTGGTGGTGGAGGTGGTGGCGGTGATGGATAATTATATGTTACTGGTGGCGGAGGAGGGGGGGGAGGCGGTGGTGGTGGTGGTGGAGGAGGAGGTGGTGGTGGCGGAGGTGGAGGCGGTGGTGGCGGAGGAGGAGGTGGTGGTGATGGATAATTGTAAGTTACTGGTGGTGGTGGTGGCGGTGGTGGTGGAGGAGGAGGCGGTGGTGGTGGTGGAGGAGGGGGAGGCGGTGGCGGTGGTGGTGGAGGAGGAGGGGGAGGCGGTGGTGGTGGTGGAGGAGGGGGAGGCGGTGGTGGAGGTGGTGGGGGCGATGGATAGGTAT
>JAWWEQ010000010.1:18876101-18925632 GCA_035583055.1 Torymus tubicola | reverse complement strand
GGGGGGGGGGGGGGGGGGGGGGGGGGCGGGGGGGGGGGAGGTGGTGGGGGCGATGGATAGGTATATGTTACGGGAGGAGGTGGCGGAGGAGGAGGGGGAGGCGGTGGTGGAGGTGGAGGTGGTGGTGGAGGGGGAGGTGGTGGGGGCGAAGGATAGTTATATGTTACGGGAGGGGGTGGTGGAGGTGGCGGTGGGGGAGGCGGTGGTGGTGGTGGTGGTGGTGGTGATGGATAATTATATGTTATAGGAAACGTTGACGGTGGTGGTCGTGGTGGTGGCGGTGGTGATGGTTGTGGACGAGTAGGTAAGGCAAACGGCACTTGGGGTCTATCATATGAATATCCAGCATTTTGTTGGCGATATTGTGCATAAATTCCGCAAAGGCAGCAATTGAGAAAGGCCAATGTTAGTACCTAGAATTGCATAAATTTAAGTATCATATATTATTGCAACGTTTTCTACTGAAAAAACCTTATGATTTTCTAATGATTAACATGGGTCAGCTAATTATTTTTTAAACAACTACCGCATAGCATTTGACAAAGGCTACCAAGGAAATCATATAATAGCATAATAATATAATGAAATTGTTGAAATTCTTCAAGATGGACAAAACTGACAATATTTATAATCAGAATAAGTAATAAAAGTACACATTTGTGAGAATTTAAACAAACTTGGCTCGTGCAGCAGTAATCTCCTTTGCGCACTTGTATCCCAATATACTATTTGAACATTCTCGAAAAACTTCTAATTAATATTGTATTTTGAATGATTTCGATGAAAACGAATGTAGAGTTATCTAAAAGTTATTGTAAAAACTTTGACAATTAATGAATTGTGGCTGAAAAAAGTAAGTTCTATGATTTACTTGTTCGTTCAACAGCAGAAATAGTTATAACACACGAAATAAAATTTACACTTATGTAAAATGAACTAAACGTTAGGCAAATAGAAGGTAAAACATTTTCGACTATACTTTATCCATTATATATAAAACATGAAGTTAGAAATCATACGGGTTTTTCAGTGAATATAATCTTTAATATTAAAAATATTGAGCGAAATAATGAAAAAGTAAAATTAAAATAAAAATATTAATAGCTAGAGTTAAAAGTACATAATAACAATATTATTGCATGCACAAATAAAATCATAGAGCTTTAATGTGACAGTGGGATTGTTCCAACCATAACATTTTTATTTATAATAATTTAATTTAATTAAGTTTTTAAAATTTGACTTAAAATTTTCTTGAATTTTTTGTTTACATAACTAGCAAAAAGACCACTTGTATTACAAGAAACAGCTTTTATCATCATCTAATAGTCGTTTTAAATCGTTTTAGTCAGTTATTTTTCATAATGTAACGCTATTCAGTCTAATTTTTTTTTTAGTTAAAGTAATGATTTTGTTATTCACAATAACCCAAATAAATATTACAAAATATTCGACAAAAATAACAACAAAAAAGTCGATAAAAGGAACTTTAATTTAAACTTTCATTCATTAATATTACATTCTATAAAAATAACAACTCCGGACACTAATAAGGAGAGTGCCACCTTCCGGAAAACGGAATTTTGTGGGCATTTGAGAGTAGATTTCTGATACCTAAAGATGAAGTTTAGTGCTGCCAATTTTGTCAAATGAATCTTTTTTCTTAAAATATAGGCAATATAATCTCATACATCCTTTATTTTGTTGAAAAATTTATATTTCTTCTATTGACTATCCTATTGCAAGTAGTTATGACACGTCAACGAACAGAAAAGATTATAAAAGTAAACATGAATAAAAGCTAAAATTTAAACTCTGATATGTTGAAAAATATTGATTATTTAGTTAATTATAAGCAATCAAATATAACGTGTGAAAATAGTAAAAAATTAAGCTTATTTTAAGCGATTAAGTGGATCATCGGAAAAATTAATATTTATCAATGAATCAAAGCTTAAATTTTAGCTCTGTCCACTTTCATAATCTTTTTTTTCGTTTTCATATCTTAAATACTTGCAATGTGGTAGATGAGAATATTTAAGACTGAATTAACCATATCTTTAAAAAAGGCCATTTGATGACATTGTGAGCACTGTGCTTTATTTTTACATATATAATCAGAAATCGACTTCCAAATATCCGTTAAAATGCGTTTCCCGGAGGATGAGCACTCTCCTTGTGAACTTTCTGCACAAGTTGCAAATCGTTTTACAAATGGTCTTATTGTGAGTCATTTGATACATGAAAATATTTGAAAGTTTATAAATTATTTTAAATTTTATATTAAATTTATAACAACTAATTCTACTCACCCATCGTACTGGCTGCATACTATCATTGAACAAACTAACCGGTAACACTCGCCATGCTTACCTTTTTATAAGACTTTCTGAGCTATTATAATAAAACGCGAATTAGGTGTTGGTTAAAAAAAAGACAAACACAGTATTTCTCTCTCTCTCTCTCTCCTTCTCTTATTAAATGGTAATTAGATTTTACGTGGAAAACCATCCCCACAAACACATTATTGTCTCGTAAGTTCCTTCTTTGTACACGGTGCTTGTGGTTAAGTTAAATCGTAGAAAGTGTAATTTTACGCAAACGAAAATAGTCTTTGCAAAATTGGCTCCAAGCTAAACAAAAGAGTAATTATTTCTTTTACGTTTCATTTTCTTCTAATAATATAGTATAAAGTGCCTGTATGATGCACGAGGGAATACATTGCAAAAGGAACTCATTATACAAGAAGAATCTTAGATTTTGAAAGGGAATAAAATTATATATTTTATATCACTTTTATTTATTTTCTTTATATTTTGAATACAATTCATTTTAAATTAGTGGCAGGCTAATGTAATAAATTCATGGCTGGCACTATTAGATATATGATATTGAATTTAATGAATTACTAATAAAATGATATCTATTTTAAAAATGGGTGATAATCATATTTAATGTGTTTTAATATAGTAGATAAATACACACATGAAATGTATTAAATATAAAACTATTTTTTATAAAAATTACAACCTACAAATTTTTATCATATACTTATTAATTATTTTCATTGAGAAAACTTGATTTCGTAAAAAATATACATAAATATATCTATAATATACAGTAACAGCAGCTGCACATTGTTCATACAAGTATAATGTGCTGCAGATGTACAGGGGCTTATTACAATAGGAAGTGAGCATTCGTAATCCACATTTACAAATTTACAACAAACAGCTTGACTTGTATATTAAAACTATATCAAAGCTTAGAATAAAAACTTTAATTTTTGCTATTTAATGTAAAACTATTTTCGAAGCCACTTTGAACGAGAGCTAGATTTTGTTAACCTATAGCGCACCAAAATCGACTACTTATCGATTCATATTAATGAAACTCAAAGCCTTTCATTTTGCACCCACTGAACAGTAACAGTAGCCTAAATAAACAGAAATATAATTAAATTGTCTTACTTTTATATTTTTCATAATTAACAAAATATTTAATAAATAATTAATATTTTTACAAAAATTATCGACAAAGTTGTTGAAGAGTTAGTAGAAATGATAACGAAAAGATTAGATGTTAAAAAAGTCGGAGCTTCTAGAAATTGTGTGAGAAAAAAAGAAGAAGATCTGAAAAGTTTTGACTATTTCTTAATATCAAGTTTTATATGCATTAAACGGGATAAAATACATATAGTCACATAAGCGTAGTGCAGTTAACGCCTTTGTAAATTACAAGGAGAATTTAATCCGGTTGTCAGCTACCCAATTTTCGGTTCCCTTCCTCCACTCTTTTAATTTCTTATGACTAGTCCACCCATCAGGCTCTAACAAACTCGTCCTCGAGGCACGAGTGAGAGAAGACCAGCTCCTGTGAGAGCATTGAAGGCGCGATAACATCTGCCTATATACGTTCAAGCATCAGCAAAGAGCTCAGTACGTACATTATAATATACTGTATACAAAAATCTTTTAACTTTAGAACCCGTGCTGCGTTTGAATTTTTTTAACGAACCTTATATTCATAATATATTAAAAAGGAATCTTTACATTTAAATATTAGAATTTAAATTTTTAATTTTCAAAATAACGTTTTACAGTGGATAGCGCAAGTTTACTTATAAAGTATATAACATTTTTCTGCTATTTATGAATATAATTATCGATTCGATATATCTATTTTATTTTATGTTTATTTTAAATCTAAATTCATGTAAGAATTCAATTTGAACCTGAAGTTAAATACATAGATATCATAAAAATATAATAGAAATTTTCATGTACACAATTATTTTATTGTGTTTCACAATTTATACATGACGAAGTCTTTCTAAAAATATTCGCTGTGATATTGGAATAATTTTCTGTTAATAAATAACAAAATAAATAATAAAACATAATATAGGTGTATGGGTGTGCATGTGTGTGTGTTTTATAATAAGCTTTTATGTCTATCACTTATCAGTCAATAATACAGTTATTATTTACATGAGACGTCAACTTATCGTATTCTCATACAAAAATTCTTATGTTCGAAATACATTTCTTGAATGAAAGTGATTAGCTGTTGCACATCTTAATTAAAAGGTCTTCATTCCCTTAAATCTCATTGCATAACCACTTGAAATATCGAATATTTCTAAGTTTGTAGATCTTGCAGCTCGGACGCTCATGCAGTTGAGGTACCAAAAGCTGTGACGCTGTGAGAAAGAGAGATAATATATGGAAAGGCCTAAACCACTTGCATGCCACGGAATCTTTCGGACTAATTGGTTTAATTTAGTTAATGGCGCTCTAGCATTAAGCTGACTTTTCTCGGAATTCTACCTCTAGGCGACTTCGCTACGGAAGATCGGCTCGTTAAACATCCGCGTGCGTCAGCCGCTGGCACTAGCTGGAATCTGTTGCTGCTGCTGCTTCCTGTTTCAAAGACTTTTGCGCGCGCACAATACTTCTTACATGCGCACCTTGCGCTCTCGAGTGCAATTAGCTTTCTTGCTCGTGCTGTGGCATGGGCAAGTCGCCCTATCGCAGCTGCGACAGCATGTGTCATCGTAATCATCTTTATATCTCAGCGAGAAAACCAACAAGCAGTGCGACGCACGTACTGTGATGTGCGGGTCACCATTTCTTCTTGTGCGGATGTTCAGGGAGAGCAAGCTTGAAAATCAGTTTTTGTCGTCCTATAAACAATAAGAATATATTTAAAGACATGGGAATCGAAGTACACTATTTAAAACAATATATTTAGATAGAAAAGAGATAATTTAAGAGCTTTTATTTATTTTCCGATAATGTTAGTTTTTCCATCACTAGTACAATGGTCTATTGACATAATTTGAAACAACGCTCATTGTGTGAAAATGTTTTAATACACAAAACACTATATATTAATTTATTTTTTACTTCCAAATACCAACTATAGTCACACCTGATGCATATTTTACGAAAGCTACCATATTAAGATATAGTAAAACGTCATTCCGATTAGCAAGAAAATTTAATTTAACTGCGAGATGTAATGCATGTTAGCTATTTTAGTAATTTCAGTTATTGTTAACGAGAGATAAGAAGTATTACTGAGTATGGATGTAGTTGTATTGAAATTGAAGTCTACTATAGTCATTGACGGTGAAAATTCACTTTTATCCAATAAAAGGCAATTCCATTTTCCCCATGTGAAATTTTCGGAAGAAGAATTGATATGCGCTCAAAAGAGTATCACAAAACTAAATTGACGGGTTCACCCTTTTTTCATCTATTATATAAGGAGAGAAACATTTTTGCAGAGCTGTCTTTCCAACTCTTTTTTATGTTTCTAAAACACCTAAAGGGGAATTTTTTATCTAATTCCTCATATAATACAGCAATGTAAGCTGTTGTTATTTTTATTTAGACAATTTTGAAAACTGTATTGAAAATAGGCGATGCCTCCCTAACAATACAACAAATATTGTGTTAAATTTTTAAATAATCTCACATGAAATTATCTGTATTTCATTTTCCGGAAATCGTGTTTAAATTGTTCAAGTTTCCGGTAATTGCATTTGAAATTTTCAAATACGGTTTCCAAAACATATAGAGCAGTGAACCGTAAAAGAACCGATACTACGACTTCACATTCTTTCAACTTATTTTTTATTATATTCAGAATAAGTTGAACATGAATAAAATATCAGGTAAAATAAGGTAAAAAATAGTTTATTTATTTCACGTGCTGTATCTTTGTTGAGCAAGTAAAATTACTATAACTTTCAGTGGAAATTGTTAATTTTATTACATTTATACAGGGGAGAGTTTATTGTCTTGATTATGCTATTTCAAGAAAGAGCCATGGAACTGAGCGAAACATAACGTAGATTTGTTTCCATATCGATGAGCAGTATAAACGTTATGTATAATGACAATTCAAAGTGAGTTTTGAACTTGAATCAGAATCGTACTTTCAGATAACTCAAAATTTTTCATAGCTTTCTTGATTAAATTACGTATATACAAATATAATCAAAACATAACTAAAATGCTAAACGGTTTTTAATTCAAATAATAAGGAATTTGACTAAAAAATGGAAAAAATTTTAGACCTTCCATTATATTTTAATTTACATATTATATATACTATATAAGTTGTATATTATAACAACTTCGATATGCTATGTGGTTTCCATAAAAAAAATGATAAGAAGAGTCTCCATTGCAAGAATCCGATAAGATATTTTTATATACCGAGATAGATATGCATGGATTTATGTTTATGCATGTAAAATGAGTTGTATATCTCTCACTCCCGTTAGTCTACAAAACCTTACAAAAGATTATGTGGCAGGTAAATTTCTCATCTGGATACTAAAACGACGTGAAAGACGAGTGAAGAGGTCGCAGTAAATAAGACAAAAGAGCAGAAAAGAAAATAAGCTGTGATTTCCAAAAGTGGCCACTCTGCACGCGTCCCCATCGAAAATAAAAGCATCTCTGCCCATTCTCTGTCTCTTGCTTGGTGCGCGCATCTTCAAAGAAGCAGGTCCGGAGCTGCAGCCACGGCTGAAAGAGCTCTCGCATCACGACACGCGCGCCGGCGAGAAAAATTTCTTTAAACGCCGGTGCTTTTGCGCGATCATTAGCCGCGCGTGCGCTGCGGTGGCGGAGGAGAGAGAAAGAGAGAGAGAGAGGCGTGAAAGATCGTCATCACGCGACGAGCCCTCACTGCGCCAGCAGCAACCGCATCTGCCATATGGTAGAAAGGAGGAAGTAAAATTAGTCGCGATTTCGAGAGAGATAAACACCGCCTCGAGCCGCTATGCGCAATATATACGTATATATAAAAATATATTCTATACATAATGCCTCAACCTGCGTGTATTCATACTTGTAAACATCTGCATTGAAATTATCCGAGACCTTATATATACACGAACTCGTGCGCGCTTTGTTGTGTTTGCGAAAAATTAAAGGGCTCATACAGCAGGCCTCGGCGTTTTTCAAATAAAAATATCTCCCATTTTTTGCTCTAAGCAAAGTCTGCAACGCCGCTTACCTAACAACAGCTAAAATTATCTTACGCTTGTTCAGGACGCGCTCGTGTCCCGATCCAAATGTGCCGAGATATCACGAATAACTCCCGCGGCGTAGCATGCTTTCTTCCTTCTGAGCTTGCCAGCGAGCTAAATGACAAAATTAGTAGTCTTGCACTCGACCTACACAATTTTTTTCTCTTTTAATAGACAGATGCTCGTCTCCTTTTATTTCGACATTTTGTAGGCGCAGCATCTTTTATTTTCTTGATGGCAGAAGTCATTTTAATGACAAACTTGCAACTTTATATTTACGCTTATTGTATTTAATAGCTTTATGAAATATATTTTTTTAAATTTATAATATTTTGTAGTACATAGAGTAATAAAAAAATTAAATAAAAATTAATTACACAACATTATCTATACGTATTACATTGATATGCATATTTTAAGAAGACTTTAATAAACTTTTTAAGGAATATTTTACATGATTGATAAAAAATTATTAACAAGTTAATTCGTATTCATACAATGCATTACATCTTTTTGTGGTATAAAATATCATCTGTACAAATTCTGTGTTTTAACATAAGGATGTAACTATGTCAAACAATGTAGTGGCCTGATTGAACATTTTTTTACTAAATTAGCAACTCCGTCCACCGACATACTGTCCACGCAGACAAGTTTTTGTATGTATAGCTAATGGTAAGATTTTGTATTTCTTAGAATCTCTTCTGTTCTCTTAAATTGCTGTTTGGCAGAGGAAAACCCGTTCTACGATCGCCAATGCGTAATTGCAAGCTCCTGACTTGAAGATTTTAAACAAGGAGCGTACAGAGAACGAGAAATTAATCAATGGACAACGTTCTGTTTCCATAAGCGTATCGTAACTGGATACTAGACTTTTGTGGCTCTCATACTAAAAATAAAGCTCGATAGATTTGCGAAATAATTCCAGAAGTTTAATCGAGTATAAATGTCAAAATAAGCTACGAATGCCGGCAGCTGGGCGAGCCGATCTGCCGTTATATATAAGGAAGCCGCGTAGAGAGGGAGAGGGAGAGGGAGAGACGTGCGCTTATGCGTGAAATTTACACGAGGTGCGTTTACATGCGCGCGCGCGACTCACGATTATTATACTCTAAGGAGAGAAAGAGCCATTCGCGCGAGGTGAGAGAGCGAGCGAGTGCTCCTAATAAGTAATGCTGCCTCTCGCGCGTGCTCGCCTGTGGTGCTGGATTTTACGATGACGAGATTTTACGGCGCCGCAATTTCCACCTCGGCACTTTAACTTCCGCTTTCTCGGACGCGCGCCAAGCCGGGAAGACAAGCTGTCGCTCTCCGGCAAGCTGTCGCGCAGCCGCGCGCCTTATGGGGGATGATAACGGAGAGCATTTTAGGAAATCATTTTTAAAGTTGATTCTTTAACCCATTCCCCACGTACGACCTCCCGACGCTGGTCCTCCAAATTTTTTACTCATGATTATATTTATTTTTTCATCGATTTTTCTACTTGCTCACATTTTAGCTTAGGATTTTTCAAAAAATATTGACACAAGGAAAAGTTTCAAACAATATCGCTTTAAAAGCATAAAGTAATTATTTTTACAAGTATCTTTTTTGAGAATCGACTGTCTGAATTATTTGTTTTCTAATGAGCTCTTTTTAATCAGTTATTATATTGACACTCGCGGTTTTTTAAATTAATGTTATTGATTCATTTTACTAATTATTGATGTCATAGTATGTTTTAATGCACAAGTGTGCAAAGCAAACGCCACGTGGGTGTATAGCTGTTGCTCCCTCCCTCTTCATTCAGTCGATAAAAACACGCGTAAGAAAATCACCAGTTTCACTTAATTAAATGTATCAAACATTTTTTTAATATTGTGGTTATACATTCCACTGAAAAAGTTAGTTTTTAATAATTAAATTTCGATGAACATTTTTACAAAATAGTTTATTCGCGTTTCGTTAAGTATTTTTACGGTTATACAAATTTTTAAATAAAAATAATGAAACTCTTTTAATTTCTTTGCAATAGGGGGTTTCTAATATTTGAATTGCTTTTCAGTATAGATCGATTATAAAAAAATTAATGAACTTTTTTACATCATTATTTTTCGCAGTTTTGACGTTACAAGTGGAACTATACTATCCATAATGGTTTTAATGTTTAATTTCATCGTGTTGATAAAGTATCAAAACTAATTATATTTTTATAGAATGATTCATTCATATTATTTTGAATTATACTGGAACTAGAAAACTATATACTAGTAAGCGCGCCAGGTTTCTTTTCCTATAATCGTGAATTATAATCAATATAAATTGATTTGCGTATATATGTTGGTGGTATGTGCGCTTAGAAGCTGTTCTTACATGTACGTTTGAATATGTATGCGACAGGATATGGGTGTGTGTGTGTGCAAGTGCTACATAACAAACAGTATTATAGTACTGTTACTAACAGTTATAATCATGTAATTTTTCACTTTATATAGAACTATTATATATCAACAAAACCCTTTGTTTCCGAAAAGGATTTAAGAACAGGTTAATTTGAAGGATTCGCATTGTAAAGTTTAGTACTTGTCATGTTTAAACTTTAGAAATATTATTTGCAGTTCTGGTTTCGTGGTTCATCTAGGTGGGCAGTGTCCAACCCGTTATCTTAATAGATTTGTTCTTGTTTCCGTGGCTGTACATTCCTTTAATTTTACTTTAAAAACATAAATTTGCTACGCCACATGGCTAGTGTAAACTATGGGCTTTAAGTTTTGCTAATGAAGGCGTTTATCTATTCGTAGAACTTTATGTACCACTTGTGCATATTTTAGAATATTTTTCTGATGTATTCTTTGTGAGCGTACATCTTGGTGAAAGGTTTTAAATATTTTTACTATATAAAATCAATTTTTTTATTTATTGAAATAAGTCAATATAAATATTTAATAGTATTAACACTTCCTAACCCATGTAGTGACAATAAATTAATTAAAAAATACGTGTATCATATTTAACTTAAGTATAATTTAGATCTTACAATACATAATTGATAAAAACTCTAATTAAGATTACAACAACGCGAAATACTATATAATTAAATAAATACTGCCATAATTTATTTAATCTGCATATGATTTATTTGAATATTTGTGAAATGTATGTTACGCATATTATATACTTAAATTCCTTCGACAAGATTCATATAGAAACTTATAACTATAGAACATATAAATGACTAATCACATTTATTAATGTTAAAAGAAAATCTATTTTACAATATTAATATGGAAAAAAAGTACAATTGAAAATTTTAAAATTTTAAAACTTGTCAGAAAACTCACTTTACAAATTATATTGGTGAATGAGAGTGAATGTATTACTAAAGGATCAGAAACATTTTAAACGTGATTATAAAAATTTGTATACGCTATTTAATAATTTTCACTCTATTTAATAATTTACACGTATGTGTATTACCTACTGGTATGCTGCAAAAATGCAAACGCATAGCTCGGCTAATTACCATCACTGCATTTCCATTAGAAACTGCAGCCCGCTTTCTTTCCTGCGCGAGTTGGCAATGTGTATACGTAAAACATTCCGTGCATCAATTCTCCCATAACAGGTCGCGTCGGTTCTCATACCTACTTTAATAAACTGTTTCACTTTTCTTTTAAAAGTCTATATAATAAATTACAAATATAAACAGTTGAAATGGTAAAAATTCTTAAGCAGTATTATAATGTACATTCTAATAAAATTGTCGTTAAAAATCTAAATCTAAATGAAATTACAATATATATAAGTGAAATGCTGATATAAATATTGTAATTTATATTATTAACTGTAATTAAAATGCATAACATCATAAAACTAGATGATTTTTTAAAATACTATATATGCTTTAAAAACTATTGTAAGTCGAGAGTATAAGTTTTTTTTGCTTGAGCGTAAAGATAACTTTAGTACACTACACTGATGTTTTTCCATTTGTTAAAAATAATTTTTTTAATGTTACTGTAATTTTGTTTACAAATTTATGTTATATAAAAGTATTAATTCAGAGAATTTCTTTTATAATTCACGTTCCAAATATCCAATACGCGAAGAGACCAACAAAGCTTTTGCAAAAAAAAAATAATTAGTTAAACTCAGGCTCTTTATTTTTTCTTTGAAAGCAATCACTTGTAGTATATGTGCGGGAGTAAACAATCCAAGTGTACATTATTTTTTCTTTCCAGACGATCCCCCTCGCTCCATCGAAAAGTGAAAGACGAGCAGCGTCCGCACGTATAGGAGGCTTAGCTACACGACTCCAAAGTTTCGGAGCTCTCGAGCTCCGGCGCGACTCTGAATGCAAAACGACGGCACGGTTGTGTATGGTCGGCGCGCGCAGGTGAGACGTCGTTAAGATTCCGAGGCGACGACAGTGCACACACGGCGGAGGAGGAGCCAGCGCAAACGCTCGCTAGAGAGACGAGCGCGACGTAAATAAAAAGGAGAGAGACAGAGAGGAAAAGAAACGGGGGAACTCGACGTGTCACCCATGCAAAGGAGCTGCACGCTGCGATGCATTGGCAGAGGCAGAGAGGGACAGAGAGAGAGAGAGAGAGATACTCCCACCCCACCCGGATATTCATCACCGACGCTTTTTACACGCCGCAATGCGGGATTTTCACTCCTATCTTCTATGTATACGTGGACTTCGATCTATCCTTCGAAGGATAGTAGTAGAATGTGCCCCTGACCCGTAGACTCGACGAAATTCGAGGTTATACATAACTTACCTATATAGTGCATCACGTTTGCCGTTTAACTATTGATTTGGTGCAACGGATTTTTTCTGATACAGCTGCCAGAAATTAATGTAATCGATAAGGTTTAAGCTGATATTTCAGGGCCTGCCTTAATTGTCTAATTTACATATGTATTTTTTGTTTGTTATAAAATCTATATTAACATATTCTATAAAATTAATAAAATAGTAATTTTTTAATATACATATTTATTTATATCATTATTATATTTAGTATAATAGTAATTTTTTACTATACATATTTATATAAAGAATTATTAAATTCCAACTAACACGGTTATTCATGTTATTTATATATGACTCACTAGAATGTCTTCATGTAATGAAATCTGATTAGAGAAATTTACTTTCTGATATAGATATTGTATCACAGCTTCAAATTGATAGTAACTTTAAAAAAAAAATTGAAAATCTGTAAAACAATATGTAAAAAGTTTATCTATGACGCAGATGAATTGTAAAAGTTTAAAATCGAAGTAAAAAATTTACTTGTTCAATTCTTTAAAGATTATCTAAATTATAGAAAAAAATTGCAAAGGTTGTAGAAAGCAAACAGCTATGTGCAGTTAGAAAAACATGTGATGATATACCTATATAAGTATAGTATTATGCAACTACAACCATATAGTGTTAAAATTGCTATAACTAAACATATATATCTTTATTAACATCTTACGGTTATGTATTCTACCAAAAAGATGGTATAAATAACTAGAATGAATTAGAAGATTTAACATAGTAACTGCGAGTAAACGTTTAAATAGGAAAAAAGTTAAGGTAATAGGAATATTAAATTTACAGTTGAATTTAAAAAAAGAACTACTTTTGAAACTGCTGCTATACATGTGGACGCTCTAAATGTACACATCTTGGAAGTTCTGTTAACTAGCTTACACAAATTTTCGTGGTCTCTCGTATACCTTTTCTCATCTATTTTTAGGGCTCGGCGCGCTTTTGCGAGACGGGCGCGTCTCACTCGCGCATTCTTTTTTTCGTTCCGTCTTTCCATTCTTTTTTTCGCTCTTGCGCTTGCTTTGCGCGTGCGGTCATTAGACACGCTCACCCGCGCTCACGCCGCGGGAGTCGACGAGTGAAAACCCGATGATTCTGCCTTTTCTTAACTTTATTTCCGCGAGTAGTCCACGAAATTTCACATGCACACTGAAAATAAGAAGCGATTTCTGCTGGAGTCCCAAGCAAAATTTACTTGGCTCACCCAAGCAAACGCCGTAAAGCAATTCCTGCTCATTTACCCAAGCAGTTTTTACTTAGCAGTGAAAAGTAATACTTGCTTGATAAATGATAGGTGGCAAGCAGAATTAACCTAAGAAACCAGCAAAAACAATGGGTACATCTAATAGATCGCAATTTGAACATATCGAATGCGTGATCTAGGTGTAGCCGATGATGATGTCTAGGTGGTGCGTACCGTAGTTTGTTGCCTCTAGATGTTGAAATACATCAAGTACGTGGTCTAGATGTTCAAAGTATTACATGAGTTTGAATCAGAAAAACATGTGCAAAGAAATATAGATGTGATTTCTCAAATTGACGATGCAGAATCATTAATTGACAACTTTACATCGAGTAAGTGAGCCATGTTTTCTATTCACTAAATGATCATATTATTTATTAATTTATTATATAGTGGTACTATAAGCAAATTAAAATTTTTCGGATACCATTTTACAAGGATTGAATCACTATCCACAATTTGACCACATTTCTAATGTAGGGGAAAACAGTATGTAAAATTATACAAATTTTAGTGTTATTTTTATATTATACGGTATATCATAATAAAATATTAATTGATTTTTATATATTTATGAATTGTACATTTGTTTTTTAGGTAGTAACATGACATCAACAAAAGAAGATATTTCTTATATTAATGACACACGTTTATTGTATTTAATAGCTTTATGAAATATATTTTTTTAAATTTATAATATTTTGTAGTACATAGAGTAATAAAAAAATTAAATAAAAATTAATTACACAACATTATCTATACGTATTACATTGATATGCATATTTTAAGAAGACTTTAATAAACTTTTTAAGGAATATTTTACATGATTGATTTTTAGGTAGTAACATGACATCAACAAAAGAAGATATTTCTTATATTAATGACACATACTTTCTTAGACCAAACGAAGCAGAAATATTAAATTATGAACTACCACTTCTAATTTCACTCGAAAATTTTATCAGCAGTAGTAAGTATATTTTTTTTTATACAAGTATCGAGGAGAGTAGCAGCGCTCCGAAGACAAGTATAGAAAGAGCTTGAGGAGTGACCGGGCGATGATATACCTTGAAGTGGATGTACGAAAAATTCAATGCGCTTATATACCTATTGCGTTAGTTTTCCTTCATAGAAGAAAATATGAAAACTCGTTTTTTAATATTTCATTATTTCATTATTATATATTTAAGATTCTGAATTATAGATTACAATGACGAAAATACATATGAAAGTATCATAAATGAAATTATTAAGCCTATAACACTTCCAGCCTTGACGTCTGAAGAAATGTTTCCTACGAGTAGTAAGTATATAGTTGTTTTTTCATTAACACTTATTTAAGAAAATTACTATAAGAATTATTATTTAGGGGATGAAGATGTATATTCAAGTGTATTATTTGAAAAATCGAAACACATCAGAAGAAAACGGTCAAAAAATGAACGGTGTATGTATAATATTCCATAATCATGTAATAAAATAAAAATATCATAATCAAGTTATAAGTAATATTGTTTTATGTTTGAATCCGTTTCAGTAACTATGGTAAAGATGAAATTCCAAAAAAAAGAGTTTCATAAGACATGTAAGAATAATTAATAATAATAAGTCTCGCATACTCTTTTCTCGTACAAAAAATCTTACCTAGAGATATTTGTCTAAATTTTACTCTATTTTTCCAACCATACCGTAATTCTAGTAAACTCTATTTGAGATATTTTACGTGAGGAGTGTACGTATCTGCATGTCTTTCTCAAACATATTTAATATCATCTAATACAAAATTATAAAATATCTTAAAACTACCAACAAATACATCGGAAAATGCTGTTCAAAATGTAAGATATCCTTTACACTTCTTTGGGCATTAAGGAATTGTCAGAAGTGCAAATTACCTCTATCTTATAAATATTTGATCTGCTCCAAAGTTAAACATACAAGAAGAGCTTTATATGGCCACGTTAAGCATGTATGTCAATCGAACTTTTTATATAACTGTAATGAATGTAACTTGGACACTACAAAAGAATTTGATACAATACGACGCATCGAAGAACAGCATATGAAATCTTAATAACTTTATTATAACATACATTACAAAAAATGTGTTTATATATAAGCGGTATTAGTTTGCAGTGATTGAAAGTATTTATTGTCGATCGCCGTTGTTTTGTAAATATGTTAATTAAGTATTCATGTGAAGTTTGTGTAGTTGATATTGTAATTTTATGTAAATTTAAGTATGGAAAAAAGTAACAATTATTAATTATAATAATTATATAATTACCACTGAGTTATCATTACTAACAAAAAAAACGCTGTCAATTCATTGGCACTTAGCTTCTTCAAACTAAATTATCGATTACTTTTATTAAATTAAAATTCAAAAAATAAATTTTTTACTAAAAAAATTGGAAATATTTTATGGAAAATATTAACTGGTAATGGTTTCATGGCTGTAATTCATTGCTGTTACATTTGTAATTTTTTTTTTGTGATTTTAATTCTTGTACCTCTACAATGAATTTTGAAGCCAATAACAAAATTTTACTCCCGTAATCGGTGGACATACAAGACTTATTATTTTCATTTTTCAATTTTTCAATTTTTGTTAATAATAAAATAACCATGATAGCTAGAAAATTTTTCTTTTTAAAAAATGTAAATATTTTAATTCTTTTTCGAATGCTACCCATCCCATTCAGATACATGTAGCCATTCTAAACAAATAAATTTCAAAAAATGTCTAGAAAAATTTTAACTTCAAATATCTCTGAAATTTATGAAACAATCATTTTGCCCAAAGAACTCGGCCGAGAATTCACTCAATAATCATATACGCTATACTGGTACGGCTTGCGAAAATGATGTTTTAGTCGACAAATTCCCAAAGTGAAGCCGCGCGATACGTCTTGGCTTCTTTTTTAATGATCGGTTTATTTGTGACAGCTCTTCATCAATGAATGAAGAGAGGGAACTGTGTCACGCGTAGGCTGCCGACTGAAGATCTAGACTAGCTATTTTAATATTCTACCAATTTTGCAACAGTTTGCTCATAATTCAGTTTTCTTTTATAAGTACTCGAAGCGTAAAAGATATTAAAGATTAACGCAATTTCATTTTTAATTACGTGTAAGGATTGAATTTACCATTGATTTCTGTTCTGCCTGAGTCTCATTCAGATTCCGGGCTTGATTGTCAGCCTCTATAGTTGGGGATTGCATGATAATGTATGCGAGACTTGATCAGATTAATTAACACGTTTCTAGTCCTCATTTCCTGCGATCTTTAAGCTTGTACAGATACCATCTAAAATCTCTCTAAATCGAACACTACGCACCGTGCAACAGAATAATTTACAGATATGTTGTGAAATCATATCGCTGTGGATCTTTTCATATTTTGTTTCGAATACTTTACTCTCGCAATGTTTACAAACATCTTTTATATAGACTATTTTATCATTTTTAATGATTAAGTTGTAGATTATTTATTTTGTTTGTATAATCGTCGTTATTTGGGCAACGTAAGACATATACAGTTGAATCGAGCATACATATCGATAGTGAAATTAAAAATAAAAATCGATTCCCAAAGTTGTCAATTATATGAATATCATAATTTCAACATGGTAACATGATGTTAAAAGTTATTATTCATTAAACGACTAGGTGTATCGTCTTCTTTTTAAAATATCTCACCATAAAAATTAAGAGGCTCTTCAATCCTCTAAACGGACTTTATATACCATATTCCCGAGACGTTTCATAGGGTGCTGTAATACTAAAAAATGTATTGCCGCCATTCATAATCGATTCAACGAGTTAATATCTCACAGCTGCGAGTCGTAAACATAAGCGGCGCGCGGCGAGAATTTCCCATAAAAGTCGGAGTGTCCAGCGGGCTTCGCGGCACGAGAGGAGTCCACTAATTTGCCTCGAGTAATTCGATTAGACGGCTTCATATAACGGTTGCCGTTAAAGCCTCGGACCAATGACACGCGGCCAAACTCGGGATATCTTCCTTTTTCTCGGCACGCGTATATATGTGTGAGAGGAAAATCCGGGGAAAAGGCGAGGGCTGTAATATATCTTAGGCGCCCTCCCGGGAGGAGCGTCTGTGTATGAGGAGTCAGGCGGGTGAGAAAAATCGATGCCGGCGGCTCGTGGAGGATCAGGCGCGCATCATTTCGCAGGCTCTCGGCTCCGCTCGCGCGCCGATTCAGCCCGGCCCGAGGGGGGGAAAATTTTCGGTCTCCGACCTCTCGACCGCGGCGCGCCGACCTTTCATCCTTGATCGTCCGGCTCTTCGCCCGCGGAGAGAAGGAGAGCGCGCGAGGGAGAAGGTTCGAATTAAGTCTCTCGCACCGCTCCTCCCCCCTCCCGCCTCGCATGCGCGGCATGCCGACAAGATCACGGGCTCGCCATTAATCAGCCCCAGACTGTGCGATTGTATGTATACATACATGCGCGATTCGATAGCAATTAGAGGACCGGTGACTTGTGTGCGATACGTTCAACAAACACTGTGCGCGTAAGGCCCCGTCTTTTAAATCATCGTCCAAATTTCCGCGTTTGCCGAAGCCAATGTTTATTTGCCGCTCGCGTTTTTCCGTGCCATATATTACGTCGGGGAATTGGTGCAATAAGTGCTGGCGAATTTAAGGTGTTGCTCCAAGTATATAACTCGTCTCTTTGCTGTGGTTATTAGTTGCTTGGTACCGTAAATCAGAAGATGATAAATCAGAAAATTGCGTGCACTTACTTGAAAATGTTTAGTGTAGAAACGGAAGAAAATTAATGTTTTCATCAGTTCATAAAATAGGCTACGTTTACTTGTAAAAAGTTGTTTGGACGTTATGTAAATTGCTTGTCTATGCAATAAGGCCTACAATAATATTGAATTGACTCCATATAGCGAATGTAAGAAATAGAAAGTGAATCTACCAAATTCCAGGCAACGCGCACGTCTCGAATACAGGTTTTTTGGCGCAAAAGTATGTTAATTGTCTGAAATGAAGTCAAGTTATAATGATCTAGCAGTTTATACCCAAATTTTAACCTTAGTAGAGTTGGAGGTAAAATATATTGACCAGATAATTGAAAAATAATCCAAGATAAAGATTGAGAGAAACCTATATCTGAATCAAGAACGGTAAATCGTCAAATTTATAATATGAAAAATACGAATAAATTTTATTTTTTAGCTCTGACGTCTGTAATATACTGAATTGACTTTCTAGAAATAACTTATCAATACTAATTATAGCGAATGATTGAAAACAGCCTTATATTCTTACGATAGAAAATTTGAAAAATAGCTACAAGTAGCATATAAGAAACTGTAGAAGAAAGGCGGAATTTGGATTTACTTATTTGCAAGTAGACTGTAGGCAGGCTAGCCAAGGGAAAGCGCTATGTATGTAAAGGACAAAGTATAGGCAATTCATCCGAGAGGAATCCAATATACTGGAGATATTAGAAGGCAGCACATTAACTTGATGGGCAGGATACTAATACTAACGATTGCGTTACAGCCGAGCAGTCCAATTTATTTAAAGCCAAATAACGGCCGAGCGAGTGGCATAACGCGCGCTCTTATCCAATTTCCCGAATAACTCGAGCAAAAAGTTACATAAGCCCCGCTCTTTGCACACATGTGCACGCAATAAAAATACCAGCGGGCGAGAGCAACAAGTACTCGCGAGCGCGGGGCTCTCTCCCTTCTAGCTTCTAAGCTCGCGAAATTGCCTTCCACGAAGACAAACTGCGGGAGCTGGCAAAAAAGCGCGCGGCGACGCCGACGGGAGCGGCAAAATCAAATCGCCGCCGTCCGAGCGCGTCACGGCACTTAATATTTGTTAAGGAAGACAATAGGGCCCCGCGCAGTAGCCTGCGTACACGCACACCAGCACTTGCCGCCGCCTCGAATTAACAAGAGGGAGTCCGTGTCCAGAGGTCGGGCAGCGAGCAGCGCGTGCATGGGGAATATGTGTATACAAGACGCGAGCACGAGAGCGCGCGCGCGCGAGAGCCAGCGGAGAGGAGGGGAAAAAGGCGGTAGCGGGCTCGCGAGCGCTGGAGGCGGCGGCGGCGGCGGCAGTCTGCGCACGAGCATCGATCGGGCCGGACGTCGTCGCTCGCGAGCCCGCGCCTCCACTGCCACTAGCCTCCGCCGCTCCCCGGCCCAGCCCGGTATCAGTGACTTCCGGTGCACGCGCGACCGCCGGTGCAGTCTCCGCAGTG
The DNA here is from genome assembly GCA_035583055.1 of Torymus tubicola. Taxonomy (NCBI): domain Eukaryota; kingdom Metazoa; phylum Arthropoda; class Insecta; order Hymenoptera; family Torymidae; genus Torymus; species Torymus tubicola. Next base: position 18,905,788 of record JAWWEQ010000010.1, on the reverse strand, counting down.
CCAGTGCCGCCTCCCGGAGGAGCAGTGCGATTGCCGGCGTGTGAGGGACCGGGCCCAGTGCCCCCCCGGCGACCTGTGCGGGCTGCGCTGCGTTGACGAGGAAGCCGAGCAGCCGCGCAGCCATGGCGCTGGCCTTGAGGATTTAAACTAGGTAGGTCGGGACAGCGCGGCTCGCCCTCGACGTCTAGGCGTGCCAGCTGCAGCCGGGCCCGGAGGCTGCTACGCGTACTGCCGGCGCGAGCAGCTGGGCAATGCGGCACTTTCGTTGCCGGCAGAGCCGCCCCCACACCTCTCAACATGGCGGATATTTGTTTATCGATACGCGCCCGTTGCAAAAGCTCCGGCTCGCGCGCGCAGCCTTGACTCCGAAACGTCGGTCAGGGGTGAACGCTCGCCGATCGAAGGAGGAAAACGTTTTCCGAGAGAGAGAGAGAGAGAGAGAGAGAGAAAGAGCAGGGCTTTATTAAGCGGCCCGCGTTCCGGGATACGAAAGGAAGAAGCTTACTCCGACCCTCTTGGCTAGCTTACTTATTAGTTCGAGTATACTCAAGTCCTAGCTGGAGTGTCGTCTTTGATGAATAATTTATTTGTGCCAGTCAAGGGCCGTGGGTAGTGAATTCTTTTCTCTAACTAAATACTGCAAATTGGCCGAAATTTATTCGTATAATATGACATGACATTTTGATCTGATTATGTGTTAATGCGGTGTCAATTGAAACAATCTCATTTCCATAACATAATGGAGATAACTTCTCTGAATTGTTTAACAATACGATAGTTTTTGCGTTTGTTCAATAACAAAAATGTTAATTTTTACTATACTACTGTTTGAGATGCGTGACACGCGTCAGTGTCATGACAATATTATGTATTCATAAAATCAATTTTGTCTATTTCTGCCTCACGCTCGACGCCACATGTGTACTATCTTATTCAGAAATTCGAGCCCGACGAGACGAATGGGTATAAGAAATAAGTTCGAAATATTAATTTCTTGTCAACATCGTGCCGTACACGCATATATTCAAATCGATTTTTTTCCGATCGCTCGGGCGCTCGTGTCGCGTCAACAATTCATTAAAGCGCCGAGAGTGATGTTCGAGTTTTAGGAGGATCCCGTTAAGACCCGTAAAGCGAGGATCGCATTTTTCGACATATTTCGAGTGTGGCGCAGGGGCAGTCATTCGCTCGTTCACCTTGCGGCTATCGCACCTATTGAACTCGTCGAGTTTCATTACTGGCACTTAACGTCCTGCACACTTTTATTTTCGTTAACGAGCCCGTCAGGCAGGCGCGCGCCCGCAGATTACGGCCGGGGAAAATTCGAAAAATGCCATTGTACGCGGCTTGCGCGCACGTGGTTGGCCCCCTTCCCCCCTCCGAAAGCTCCGAATGACAATGCGCTAACGGTACGGCGCGCGAAGAGACATTGGCCCCGCGCGCGTAATTGAGAACGTTAAGTTGGCGCACGCATACTACATGCAGGCGCTCGCGCTCGCCCGAGCGTTTAAACTCTCTTTCTCTCCGGCCGCTCAAATCTGAGAGAGAGAGGCGTATAAACATAAACAGTGCTCGCGCGCGCGCAACTCCCTTCTGCGGCTTGCGTGTGCGACTAATCGAAGTGACTCGTTAAAATGACAATAAAACGAGAAGGAAACAGGAAAAACGAGTTTGAGGCAGTAAATAAGAGAGAGCGGGAGTAACGATAAAATTTGGCGCACTCGCGCGCGGGCCGTAAAGCTCGCGTGCGAGTGTATAGCGCGGAGAGGAGCGTGTGTGCACACTTATAGCGCGCGGCCGCTCCGGCCCTGCTTTTTTACTCGCGCCGTGACGCTCTTTTGTCGTGAGCGCGCTCGGCCGTCGAGCTCTTCTTTTTTTCGCCGCGCTTGATTCTTTTTCGGCCCTCTCCGCGCAGACGCCGAGGAAAGAGTGGATTCCATTTTTGCGGCTCGCGTGGTTACTGCAACTTATTATTATGATGCTTGTCGGAGATAGTGCGCCATTGTGGCCCGGGACATTCAGACTTCTGCTTGACTTCATAATTTCCTTATAACTCTGGTTAGTTCTGCTCTCTGTTTATAGTAAATATATAACGTGTATTTACCCTTGTAGAACAACCATTGTCCCAAAATTTCAAATGTCAAACTTACGTTAGCTGTAGCTCGTGCGCTTAGAATATTTGGCAATATTAAGGAGACAGTTATGTTTATAAGGCTCGCTATATTATTATTTCGCAAAAAAAATGATCTATCAATTTTTATAAGGGGGTCGAATTTTTATTCGGCTTTAAAAAAATTTGACAGAAAAAATTTTTAGCATGAGATACTGTATTTTGCTTTATTTGCATATAACCATTCTACGTTCCCTAAGTGAAAGTAAGTGTAAGCGAATGTACTGAAAAATATTATCATAAATGTATTATCATGAAAAGACTGTTTAACGAGTATTTAAATCAGAACAGATTTCGTTCAGTGTCCGAAACGATCGTAGTCGATAAAATCTTAAAGCTTTAAAAGAATGGGCGTTAAATGCCTCACGTGTTCCCGATATGAAAAATAATTTGAATTAAAATTCGATACAAAGCGAAAATTCCGTAGGGTAAAAATAAAAATCATCCAAAAACGAGTGTATGGACGCGTTGAAAATTATTTACAATTTGTATTCAGCAAAATTGAAATTTTCTTATCCATATAAAGTACTTTACGCCTCGTTCGCGCGTGGTATAAAAATAATTTAATGAGAAATCATACAACCGGTATTTTAATTTAATTTTTCCCCTCGCGCAAAGTTCAAAGCCACAACGTTGTCGCAGGCGAATTCCCCGGGCACACTTATAGAAGCGATAATCCAGCGGCAATTCATAATTCGATAATTGACGCGCGACCGGAACTCTTTGCTCGCGCTCGCGCAATATAAAATTTGCTCGAAAATTCCAGCGGACCTCCTGGAACGCCTTATCTTCCCTTTTTCTGACTCTCTCTCTCTTTCTCTTCCTCTCTCATTCTTATATACCCGCGATAAAAAGGAGAATTTGGAGAGATGCCGTGCGTAAGTATACAGTAGGGTGCGCGCGTGTATGCCCGGCTCTCGCGTGCACATACGCACACCTCGTGGATATTTTCAAGGTTTTCGAGGGACAGAAAGAGAGAGAAGAAGAAGAGAGGGAGGAGAGACTGGAGAGGGAGTAAAGGGAGAAGGAGGAGGAGGCCTGTCACCGTCGTCGGACAGGGTGGCCTCGCTTGCCCACGAAATGATCCTTCGGCACGCCTGACTGCATAGCTGCATACCATCGCCGCGCGCAACGCAACGCGCATTAAGATGGCACACGCGAGACGCGCCGAGTCTCTCTTTCTCCCTCGCACGACTGAGCGTTATCCTTCTCGCTTCCTCTCTCTCTCTCTCTCTCTCTCTCTCTCTCCCTTCTTCTAGCTCCCCCGTAGGGGGGAGTAGTAGTGGCGTGGTACGCATATGCGTGTTTGCACTTTTTCATCTGGCCCGCATAGTCTTTTATAGAGTTAGATAGAGCCGAGGTTTCACTTGCTGTCGTCTCCAACTGTAGAATTGCATGCGCACTACGCTACTAGAATATGCATCAATTAACATTCGTTAATTGCGACACGTTTCTCTTATTAATTTCAATTGAGCGATTACATTTTAATGACTAGATATAATAACCGATCACAAAGAGGTAACTGGTAGTACTATCAACATAGACTATAAGGTTTTTTAGCGCAAATGTATTATAAATTTCTTATTTTAATGAACCTTTCAGAACTGCCAATTAATTTACATAATCATACAGTGTATGTAAGTAAGTTAAAGTAAGTAACTATTGAAAATAAAAGGGTTAAGTTAACGAACTAGAGAGAAAAAAGAGGAACAATACGATCTTCTGTGTGTAGGCACACTTCGACATGTGGTTCCCCTTTCCAAAGTACTGCATTCAGCAGAGCAAGATGTGCGCGGCATGCGAGCTTTGGCCAACGCAGGGAATCAAGGTTTCGAGTTTTGCCCGAGTCCTTGATGCGGCAGATTTATGCGCGAAGCAGTGGCAACGACGAGTGCTGCTGCCGCTGCTGCTGCTGCTGCTCGACTCTGCAAAGTTATTCGGTGGTTTTCGAGTGTATATGCGCGCAGCTGCCGCGGGTAGTTTCACGAGGCGAGGCGCGAGCCGGAGAAGCCAATGACTCTTGCGATATTTTGCGAGTCGCCGACACACAACATGCAATTCCACAACGCTCTCCGCTACGATACGCCGCGCGTGTTTAGCTTGCGTATGAGGCGCCAAACGAATTCCGCGAAATCTTCAACCCTCGTCATTTTATTTTTATTACTCTTTTTATTCATTATTCTCTAGTTTACGATATATGCTACAGGTATAAATATTTGTTAATTATTATTAAACTAAAATAGTAATTTATATTGCTAATATATAAGAGATTATTATAAAATTATTTCTCCAGGCAAGTTTAAATTAAAGATGAAATCTTATTATTTCATACACTGAGCTTTTCTTATACAAATCGAACGTTTTAAAGTACATAAAAAAGTGTTTATGACTTTATAGCCAGTATCCAGATTTCAATGCGATTAAAATGTATTATATTTTTTGTATTTTAACTAAAATAACTTGTTTTTATCTTTTAACATTGGGTAGTATTTTAATAAAGGTAGCATTTTTCGAATTAAAAAGTAAATCGCGGATAAACGAACTTGTTATCCAATATAATGAAAGTGAAATTAATTATTAAGAGGTAATTTATTAGGATTTTTACCTCAGAAATAACTAGTAATAATCTTGTTGTTATGACAAGGAGAATGTCGAGACAAATATAAGAATTTAGCTTAAGGAAGGATGACACCTTTAAATTCTTCCCATTAAAATGATCTGTAAAAAAGAAATTTGAATTCTTAATAAAATTTAGAACTAATATACTAAAAGTATGTTAAATTTATGACAAAATAAGTCAAAAATGGAAATTCTAGACCTACGTTGTCCCAATATGTGGACATTTCAAAATTTAGGCTTTGCCGTCACCTGCAGGTTCGCAGAGACGATGCGCAGTTGGGCTTAAATTGTTGGTATTTCATGTAGTTTAGGGCTGAAGAGTTTTCAATCATATCAAATCATAATTTTGAATTTTTTAAAGAATTTTAAGCAGTTTTTGGCTGAAAAAATTATTTACCCAAGTAATTTTGATACTTACAACTCTTTAGCCCTAAACTACATAAAATACCAACAATTTAAGCCCAACTGGATTAAAATCAGCAGGTTACGCAAATTCTAAATTTTGAAATGTCCATATATTGGGACAAAGTAGGTCTAGAATTTACATTTTTGGCTTATTTTGTCATAAATTTAACATACTTTTAATATATTAGTTCAAAATTTTATTAATAATTCAAATTTATTTTTTACGGGTGATTTTAATGGGAAAAATTTAAAGGTGTTACCTTTACTTTTTCTATTGAAAAAGTACTTTAAATACTTTTTGTTCCTATGTTTGTGCTTTGCCAAGCTGTCGGTTGCAGTTATTGATCTCAAGTGCAAATTAAGGTCTGTAAGAACATTTAAAATGATCATTTCAAGGATAAAGGTACTATTTCCAGCTATTTTCCAATTATCTAGGAATTTCAGATGAATATATTTCTACGATAAATTTTAGATAAACTTTATTCTTTCTAATCGTGTAATATATAAGTTTTTTCGTAATCGAATTACTTTACCGTGCAGGAAATATACCTTTTCCTGCGTACCTAAATCAATAAATACCGCAGACCCGTGCTAAGAGACCTAATTAGCATGGTCAATATTCACACAAGAGTGTTTAAGTTTAGGAAGGTAAATATAGCGTGTATTTCAACAAAATTTGGATCACGGAGTTTTAAAGATATAGACTTACAATTCGGTTAGAGTAAATCGAGTGACTTTTTAAATTATGGATTATCGTTATATTGATTAAGAAGTTGCAAAAAAGAGTTAGACAGATGTAGTAACTTAGAATACATGAAAGTGAAATACGCCGGAGATGAAGGTCGAAAATGTCTTGAATAAAAATATTTGGAGCCGAAAGTTTAGATGACGGCCCAGCTGCGGGGCAGTCGTGCTTGCAGAGTCCGAGCTGGGAGAAAAGAAGCAGAAAATAATTAGAGCCAACGACCCGATAATGAGAGCTAACAAGAAGCGCGCTGGCTGACTCGGCTGGCGTGCGCGAAACGTCGCCTTGGCAGCGCGCGGAATGCACCTTGCGGCCCGTTTGACGAGTCCTTCTCTCCTCTCTCGGCCGCTAGAAGAAGCAGAAGCCGGGGCCTCCACGCGTACAGATATACCTATATAGATTTCTATACACACACGCACATACATCGAGGTAGGGAGCAGCCCGTTAAAAGCGCCGCGCGACGACGACTCTTGTCGGCTCGTGCTGCACGGTAGCTCTGGCTCATTCCAGTTGAGATAGAGGCTGGCGTCGCGATTGCCGATAAAACGCCCGATAACGAGATACCGCTAGGTCAGCCCGCGAGAGCAGCCCGTCCTTCGATCGGCTCGAGGCCCTCGTGTCCAACTATGCGTATACGCGCCTGTTTATACGGCCCGATCTGACGTGTCCCTGCAATTCGAGCTACATTTTTTCGGCGTGATGCGCCGCCTTCCACCGACAGTTATGCACTCTGTACACAGAGTAACTTTGATAGCGCTTGTCTTTGCTTTTATTTCGCTCTATATTGCCCGTACATGCTATATGTATCGTATTGATTATATATATTTATTCGTAAATTCAACGCTGGAAAAGTTGGCTGGGTTATTCGCGTTTGATAAGCTGAATTATTTCATTGCTAAAACTGGATGAAAATAAAAGTCGCGATTGAAGTATTTTTAATTAATAGGATTTTCAAATGTTTTTATGACATTTCTGTACAAAATATTGAAACAAGTCATTACGAGCCTGGTGATAAAGGCCAGTGTGCTGTAGAAGAGTAACTCTCCCAATAATGAAATATCGAATGGAACAATGCATTGCGTCGTGCTTTTGTTCAAGTATTATAGTATTCGATCAAAAGCTATTATATATGTGCTATTGGAAACACTGACAAATAAAAGTAAGGGTATTGTTTATGAACAGCTTTACCAAAAGTTTTAAACTTTGGTATTTGAAAATACGATTGATTATTATATAACGAAAAACTTTTCGCAACTTTATATTATTAAAATTTTATTAATTATTTTTTTATTTTAAAATATTATATAAAAATATTTAACCGTATATGTAAAATAATCGGACAAGAGAATTTGTAAATTAGCAATAGAATATTATTGAAACTAGGCAATGCAAGTTATTCAAGTTTGAATAACATACATCGTTCTGTTGGAATAACGAGGTAAGGAGCGGTAATTAATTCTTGCCTACTGAGCACCCCCATTTTATTAAAAATAAATCTCGTAGGCTTTATTTTAGATTTCGGTCGAAATTATTTCCCGTTCGGTAAGCAAGGTAAATTCCTTCTGCGGGCGGCTTGGCATAAAAATTCCATCCGCTTCGAAATGCAGAGGCAGCCGCTGCGGCCGCGTGTTCGCTTTTTTTCCTTCTTCCCTCTTTCTTCTTTGGTTCTGTTCCTTTTCTAAATCCCAGCTCCCTTGCTTGCATACACACACACTTGAAAAAGAGGCGCTGCATTGGAAAAGTATAGTTGAGCGGAGTGAAGAAAACGCTGGGAAGGATCGCCCGCTCCCCCTCTGGCCGTGGTTTGTTTGTGATGGGTTTTAAGAAAATTACGCTCAACCCTAAAATCGTAGATCTTTCTGCGGGAAAACCAGTTTCCAGCGAAAGGGGGAGCGAAATACGAAATGCAAGGAGGGAGAAGAGGCGATAATGCAAGAATGAGAAAGAGTTCTTACGTCAAGCGCACAAGTCGGCGGAATTGACGATTCTTTTTCTTTTCTCCCACACTTTTTTTTCTCCATTTCTCCTCTTCTTCTTTCTCTTCATATTCCTCCTCGTTCACTTGGCTTCTCTCTCCCCGGTGCAAAGAAAAACCGCGAGTACACTACTATAACGAAAGAGATAACTAGTTGGTCACATAGATATAGCAGGGACACATGGTATTCCTGAAACTGACTCCTTCTTTCTCTGTCTTTTCTGCTCTCTCGCACTGGTTCATGTCTTTCATCCTTCTTTTCTGACGCACAACTTTCTCTGCTTATTCGTAGCTGTCCACTTCTCTTAATCTAATTTTGCACTCTCTTTTTTTTATTATTCCGTCTGCTTGCTTTATTGACTACTCTTTTGCTTTACTGTAACAAAAAATGACATTTGCTCAAGGTTAATGGTACTTTGGACTAATTTGAAATGAATTATCATTTGTTGTGATTTTACATTAAATTAAAATATATTTCTATTATCTATTATTTCTTCAAAATCAAGCTAGCTGATCAAATTCATTGATGTCTAACTTATAATAGAATAGTTATGATTTTAAATTTGATCAAGACAAGTTTTGATATAACATTCCCGCGATTATGAAGCGTAACGAAAGACAATTATGTATTGCACGTTGTCTATTATTATATCGAATTTTTCATCGGGCGAACATTAAAGCCATCCATGTATAATCTATCAATAACCGGTACAGACTCAGCCACTGGTGCATCCACCTTATCTTCCCCTTCTTCCCCCCCCCTTCTCCTCCGGACTCTCCTGCCATCCTTATCTAGTCTCTACCCTAATCTCTCATTCCGTCTCGCTCTTGGCGGCGTACGCATAGTGTCGCCGAACTGGTTCTTCGTCTCTCTTTCTCTCTCCCTATCTCCTCTTATACTCTTGATATACACCGACGTCGCGGTCTCAGCTCGCATCACGCGGCAATAATAATTTCTCCACGGCAGAATTCTCTCTCCATCTCTCTCTACTTTGCTCCCTCGTGGCGCTCGATATCGATTGGCTCGAGGAAGAGAGGGGAGGGGGGGAGACCGGTAGCACTCGCTCCTGCCCCTGTCTGTTGGCTTCGTCTTTTTATTTCGGTATACGTCGTCGAGATTAGTTAAGGACATAACTTTTAGTGTTCGTGCTATGCGCCTCTAGGACTCGCGCTTGTGTACGGTGAAACACGCCCGTAAAGCATACGATAATATATATCCTCCTCTCTCATATACCTGTTCCTATCTCAGGCTCGTCTTCGACGCGCGGCTATACCTTTTTTCTTGTCTTACGCGCTTTTCGTTCACTGCCGCATTGCGCGCGTGCTTCGCTCGGATCGATTCTCGCACACAATCGGCCAATGCGTGTTTTATATCGAGATCCGCAATGGGAACAAGCGACTGGACTGCTATACAACCTAGGGATTGAATCGTTTATTCTCGTGAAATGTTCCTATTAGAGAAGAGGGCCTGATTCTCTTTTCTTTTTCTTCTCCTTTTCCCCTTCGCCGTAGACTTTGGCTTGTTTATGAACGCTCCAGCGAAAAGAAATTTAAAAGTAATTAACTCACTGTATTCTTACTATAAATATGATCATTTTCATTATTTCTTTTATTCATTCGCACAACTTTTAGTTTTGCACATCCAATATATACGTTAAGAAATCGAATTCGCAATCGATCAGGTAAGCTCACTCTTAATTCGAAGGTATTGTTTGGTTTTATTGGCGAACTATACTTTCCGACTGTATTTTCTTATACTGTTCCTAATTTTAGGAACTTTTGTTTTTGTAACCTAGCAACCCATTACTCCCACCAACCAAATCACGAATAAAATGATTTAACAACAAATCCATCATTCTTTTAAGATAGGAAACGGAGCTTACATTTACTTGCTGCCTTTATTTATTCTATTCATTAAAAAATCGATTTAAAGTTTTTAAGAGAATATAAGCAATTTCTATAAAACATTTACTTTTTATGATACAAATTACAATTTTATAATACCTTATAAAAGGTTCTCGTAAAAGGGAAATAAATATTATCTTTATACTTTGATTTTATAGTAAAAGCAATAAATAGGTTTACAGCATTGAAGACGTTTAACAAAATAAAATGAAGAAATTACAATTTCGATAAAGCTACTTTGTCGTTATCGGCTAGTCGTTAAATTGAAAAGGTGGCTTGAAATTAAGATAAAAATAATTGACATCCCAGAAAAGACATATATAACGATCTTAGGGAAAGACGTAAAAGTCAATCCTGCTCAGCTACTTAAACTCTAAACAAGATCATCTGTGGTAGAGTGTCGGTGTTTGCTTTCCCCATCTCGATAAAAAAGGATACATGCGACCCTCGAGAAAATCACGGCAGAAGATAGGCGTACCTGCTGGGCCGCGGCTAAACAACGGGTTGCATCGGGGAAGCAAGATCAAAGAGCAGGTCCACGCCTCCCCGATCTCCCCCGATATAGTTACATTTTCCCCCACGGGCTCGCGCATATAGCCGGTCTCTCGGCGCCTCTCGAAATCGTTCGCGGCACAAAGAAGAAGAGGGCCGGGAGAAAAAAGTGGACGGCGGCGGCGGCAAGCGCGTGAAATTATAAAGATCCCCACGGTGTATATCCATAATGTATATCGGCGCTAGCAGGGCACGCACGGGTGCGCGGGGCCCCTGCATTTTGTCGATCGCTCGCGCCCAAGCGCTAATTCGCTATTATCGAATGTGTCGAGAGCGCGAGAGGCAAGAAGCCCCCTAAGGGAGCCGGAAGCCCGTAAGGCCGCCTCTCCGCTGCGCCCACTTTAGCTCTGCGCCGCCGCCCTTAATTACCCGCCAGAAAGAAGAGAGATAGAGAGAAAAGAGGAGAATATACGCGGCTGCTGGCTCTGCCTTGTAAAACCTCGGCCGCCCGAGCAAAAAGGCATCAATTGGCCACGAAACAGAAGCTGTAAAATATGAAAATGAATTCTCTCGCGCGCAGGTAGGCCAGAAGCTTCTTTATGCCCGCGCGTGTACGTGAGCTCGAGCCGTTCAAATTGCCGATCTCGTGCGTCATTCGCTAAATTGGCCCTGTCGATGTTTAGATTAGGGATGGCTCCTCACCGCTCCTTTTCACCCGCGTCCCGCCTTTTTTCGACCGGCTCAACTTCACTTTCCTTTTGCTCGCTGGCTAGCTTAAATGGATTTCACCAGGAGCACCGTATCGTCTTTAGCTGATACTTCAATTACAAATTGCCAATAAGCGATTAAAATGTCCTGGAATAATATGTGTTTGCGGAGAGCTCAGGGCCTGTGGATTTTATCAACAATTCTAGCTTGCTGTCGTTAATATTGCATTACCTATGACTTTATGAATATCTAGCTATCGATTTTCTAAAATCAACTTTATTTAGGTGATAAGAAATGTATGAACATCTGTTGTACATTTACACTTACGAAAGAACAGGGCCTAACAGACATGATAAGGGACATTGAATAAAAAAACGTACAAAATGAAAAAAAAATATGTAATATATATTCCAACGCACTAGCAAATAAAAAGGTAACATGTTTTTGTTACTTTATATAATAATGAAGGAGGCAATAAAATTTTTTAGACGCATCGTTCCTGTCTTTGTTTACTCTCTAAAGTTGAATTAATGAAAAATCTACTAAAGATTAGTTAAAATTGCTCTACGGGAACATTAGTGAATATTCACTAATTCTTAATGGAAATACATAAAATTATCCACTAATAAAAAAAGAGGAGTTTCACTATAATAGTAAACATTTCCACTAAGAATTAGTGAATATTTACTATTTCATTAGTGAATATTCACTAATATTTCGGTGGAGCAATTTTAACTAATCTTTAGTGGATTTTTCACTAATTCAACTTTAGAGAGTAGTTTTACAACCACTATGATTTCTTATTAATATTTCTGTCGTAAATGTACCTGTTTCTTCTCATTATTTGGTACCATTTTCACTAAGATATAGAGCAATCTTAAAATATTTAGATACATCAATTAATCTTTCTTAAAGTTGAGGCGCAAATGTAACACCATTTATAGTGCATTGAATAATTGAAAAAGTCGTTCTTTTCAGAGTTATAGCCCCCGAGGCATTAATCACTTTGAAAAGATTTCATCAACAATGCACGAGCCGTGAACCATCTTGAAAACACCGGCAAACACGACTCTCTCGAAAAATCACTTGGGGAGAGAAAAGAAAAATGAATGGAGGGAGAGTCACGCGGTGCAAAACCGACATCTAGTTGAAATACAGCCTCCGCGGGGCTCATAAAACTCAATTTCACGCGTGTTTCGCCGTCATAATTCACAAAAGACACACTCGCGTCCCGCGAGTGACAGCAAACTCATCAGGTCAAGACTTCGCGTTTCCGCGCTCTTCCCCCAACCCCTTCTGAAACAGGGGCATAAGGAGGAGTATAATGCAAGTAAAAAAAGGATCGAAACTCGAAAAACCCGTTTTTGTAAACACACAATGATCGGGCATTCGGATGCTCGAATTTCGGGCTTTGTTCGATCGTAATCGCTTGGTAAGTCGCGCGCGCGCATTCCAAGCTCGATTCCTCCCACAGGCGTATAGTGCAGTAGCAGCGGTGACTACGCAGCAGCTTTTATTGTGCACGTGCAGGTATATACGCACGTATGAGTGCGCGATACGAGAAAAGAGAAAGGGAGAGGGAATGAGTGGCGGGCGCGAGCTCGCAGTTAGAGCTGGACGGGAAAGGCGAGGTAGAGGCGTGGGGTCCAGGGGGAGTGAATTTCGTTTGTTTGCGAATCGTTAACAGCATTCCTAAGGGCTTGGCACTTCCTGCGAGCCGTCGTCTTCGTCCTCCAAGCAGCCTTGCGGCTTGTCGATGACGAACGCTGGCTCTCTCTCTCTCGGAGAGGAAAGAGGAGAGGCACTCTCCTTTCTTTCCTTTCCCAGTCCAGGCTCTCTCGACCTCTTTCTATATTGGGTGTTGGCGGCTTTCAGGTGAATCGTAAAATGAGGAGCTTGGAGCGAGCCAGGCGCCGTTACATTATGCGCCCTAGGGGAGCTCGATCCTTATATCAAACTCAGGCTCTTTATGGAGAGCCGCTGCGAATGCAGTCTATTTTGTGGCTCAACTTTTCCAGGAACTTTTTTAGCCTGACGCATTTGTCTTGTAAAAATTTGCGGAAGTTCTCGAGTTTATAACTTCATTAAACTAAACACTTGATTTGAATTTTATTTCAAAATGACATTTGGGTTTCATAACTTTCAAACTACTTTGCTACGTCCGAATGTAAAAAAATGTTATGTTTTCAATACGGTGCTTTAATTTGCTTAATTATGTAAAGGCTTCTTATTAGTCAGAAAATAGCTTTAAAATGTAAAATGGGGTTTGAAATGTGCATATTCTTAAATATGCATTCCGATATTAATTCTATTGTAGTTCTCCTGTAGCAAACATGTAATTTCATAGTCTATTTCATAAAAAGTCTCGAGTTCTTCCTCTGCATCTAGAGAGAAAATAAGTTCTATAATTTTGTTGTAAAAAAGCATGTTTCATAATATTGTTTTCATCATAATTTGTTGATAGTTAGGACTATCACATTTTTGTTAAATTTGTCTTATTACGCAATCAAATCCCTTACGAAAAAAGTGCAGGTTGCAGTTAGATTATTATACCTTTGCAGCTATGTATTATCATTTTCCGTCCCATTTTCGTAACCAATAATTTAATACTGCAACTTTTTCTATGGATAAAAACTACCAGTTAGTAAACAACTCTTTCAAGTAGCTACGCAACGATTTACTCAAATTTCACCCTTAGGTCTTCTATGAACAAAAATACGTTTCTTCTCATTGCATTGTCTCGAGTTCTAGAGAGTTTTTTTTTGCTGCGTCGCCCTTGAAAAGCGTAGCATACAAAGTTCGCACTTACGTGCGAAAGAAGCAGGCAGTTTTTGTCTCGTAGTCGTATGGGAGAATTTTCTTTTTTCCATTTTTACCTTCGACATTGGAGAGGCGAATTATTGACGAGTCATCGAGAACAGCTCAGTGGTGAGGTCGTGCCTGGGAAGGACAAACAGCTCCGTCAAAATATGTGCCTGCTGCACGAATGGAGAAATGTGTGTATATACTTATACGTTTAGCCGTAGCGGTTAGGATTCATTTCGGTGCTCGTCATCAGTGCAATAAATTTCAGTTCCAAGAGAAAGAAGCCACACGTCCGCGCGATTCACAGGCTGAGAAATATGCATATTGCCGATTCAGGGCTCAAGAGCACACGTCTTATTCAAATCGTTTTTTACTTCTTTTTGTAGCTGGAGTGGGGACAGACGCGCGCGTGCGCGCGAGTAAAATTCAACTTTACGAGGGGATTATCCGAAGGGATAAAGGTGATTGTTAAACGCGGGGCGTTACATCAATCTCATGATCATGAAAGGCGTTTTTCGCGTATTCATCGTGAATAACACGTTTAGCTGTTTGTTTTTCAAAAGTTCGTGAAAACACTAATGGAGAAAATACTCGATATTATATTTTTTTTTCAATTTGAATAATCGATATAATAGAATCTATCTTTGAAACCATCCAAAATCGTTATTCTGTAGATATGTTATTTAATGAAATAGAAAGAATAGATACAAGTTTAATCCGAAAAAATTGGAAAGTTGCCAAAGTTACGTACCCCTAGACATTTTTAAAAATAGCATATGCCGATGACTCATAGTATGTTTCTAACATGTTTACTGCAAATTTTTTTCTATCACAAAGCTTCCTCGTTATAACGGAATATCTAGAATCATGGTTTTTTGCATCTTCGAAAAAATGTTGAATTGCTTATTTCAATTAAAAAAAATATTAAACGAAAATTTCAAAACATGATAACCAATTTTTTTAATACAAATGTTATACTTTTAAATCCCTGTCTGAATACAAAAAAAAACTATTTGGTTATCTTCTTTTTGTTTCGAACAAGCAAAAATTAGACAGTTTGGATTTTAATTTACTTTCTTAAATATATTTTATTTGACGGATATATCTGCATCAGTATACGAGTTTCCTCATGTTTTGAGCACAGTTTATGGGTTAATTCTCATTCTTGATATAAAATCTGTGAAATTTATGTTGCGTCGATAAATTTTGGTATTTGAGGCTCAACACACTTGAGTGTCCTTTTACTTTCTGCTGGGATTACAAGAATCGAATATATACTAAAACATTTGCATACAATTAAATTTCTTTTATAGCCAATAAAGCGATTTTTTATTTAGATTCCAAGCTTGAAAGTGATTTGTAAATACTGAGATAATTTTTGATTGTCTAGATTTCTTAAAATCCCATCAACTAGGATTAAAATAATATCCTTGTTCGAAAATTTATTTTTTCCTAAATATCCACTCTTCCGGTGCTAAATTTTATGGGATACTTTTATCGCGCAATTTATACGTAAAGTATGAATACAGTTATCCTAAGATTATGAAATATTACAAAAACTTGTTTTTTGCCTACTTAATGTTTTCCGATTTAAAAGACATGGATCAACCGGCGAAGTCGACAAAAATGGCAGTAAAATGATAGGTTTATTGTTATTATTTAACTAACAACAAGTTTTTTTACGACGATGCACATGGATATTCTTCAGAAAAATCTGTTAATGGGGCAGCCGGCTATCATCGAAATAACATAAAATTCATAGCGAGCTGGGCAGTGCAGCGGCAGCGGCGGCGTCGGCAACAGCAATAATAATCTAGAAATTTCAATTAATCATGTTTACAGAGCAAATACACACAGAGTGAGAGCTCGCTCTGCGGTCTAGCGAGCAGCAACGCGCTATTCGAATCGTTCCACGAGTCGCTCGGACGGCAAATTAAAATCCGGCCGGCTGCGCGGCAGTGCGTCAAAACACGTTTCAGCGTTTAAAATCAATGAAATCATTCAAAGCTCCACATAATC
The DNA here is from genome assembly GCA_035583055.1 of Torymus tubicola. Taxonomy (NCBI): domain Eukaryota; kingdom Metazoa; phylum Arthropoda; class Insecta; order Hymenoptera; family Torymidae; genus Torymus; species Torymus tubicola. The sequence continues at coordinate 18,889,945 of JAWWEQ010000010.1, read as the reverse complement.
GCCGTCGGCCATCGAGCGAGCGCGAAAGGCGTAAATCATCGGCCCCCTCGACAACAATGACATCATTCTGCGCGCGCCGCAGCTTTTTCTCCTCGCGGCGGCGGCGGCGGTCCAATTTTTTCCTCGCGCCGCTGCGTGCGCTGCTACTGCCGCTTGTTGCCCTATTCGAGACATCGCGCGCAGACGCGAATCGAGAGCATGTGAGTAAGCCTTCAAGAGTGTGCGCATAAAGCAAACGTACTGTGCCCCTGTGCGTAGGTAGAACATCCATCTTGAATCTGCTGCACAATCATTCCCTTTTATGACTATCATGCCTATAGCTTTTTCTCCGCGCGCATCGTTGACTGCATGTCAGATGTTGCCATTAATGAACGCGTGAAAAATCATTGTGTTCCTTAGTTCGTATGTATTAGAAGCTTTATTTATAGATATTAATTATCCTGAGAATGTGCACTTGAGAAATGTATCTGTGATGCAAGGATGATATATCAGAGAGGAAATAGAAGCAGCTCCTTCGAGAGCGAATAAAAATAGCGGCCGGCTATCTAATCAAGCAGCTTGATGAGAGCACGAGACACGCCTTTTACCAAACAGACGCTGCCTCGGCTTAAAATATCTTTTCCTAAGCGAAACGTTTAAGATTTCGGTTTCTCGTTCTCAGCCGAATGAAATTCCAGCGGAGGGAATCCGCGCTCTCGCTCCACTTCCCCCGAACAAGCAAACAAATCGGCCGGGCCGCGCCAAACAGCGCGTCCGTCTCGCCTCGCTCTTACATTTGTACGAACATCAAAGGATATTTGTCGCTGCACGACGCGCGGACGGAGCGAAAGAGGCACAAGAGAGGGGGAGAGAGAGAGAGAGAGAGAGAGAGAGAGAGAGACGGACGAATGCGTAATAACGAATATCATCATCTTCCGGCCGCGCGAGCGCGGAGAGGAGAGAAACTAGATCATTAAGAGCCGGTGTGGCAACCTTGGATTTCTTGCCAAGTTCACTGCACTGCCCGGAGTGAGCGAGCGAGCGAGAGGAGCCATCATCTCTCGGTAGCCGGTGCAGAAGCGACGGGGCAGCAGCAGCAGCTTCTCCGCTCGATTCGCGATGGGCGTTCCTCGCCAGCTTCCCTACGCACGTGCGCCCGGCGCGTCTGCCGGTCCGCAGTGTGCTGCGCGCGAGGCCTGCACACACTATACGCAGAGTAGATATAGATAATAGGAGCGCACACAAGCGTGATTATTATATCGTCGGATGCAGGAGGCTCGCGCAGACGCTCCTTCATCCTCTCGACACGCTGGGGCCCGACGCGCGTGCACGAGATGATTCTTCTGTGCGGCAGGGAAAAGTTGGAAGCGCTGACCTGCCGACTCTCTAAACTCCTGGCTTTTCATCTTACAAGGAGCTATTTCTATCACAGCTTCACTGTACCAGCCTGTAATTATTTCATCATTTTAAATTCAACTCCTTTTCTTATTTCAAGGACGATGCAGCGATATATATGAAAGAATTTTAATTGCAGTTCATTTTTTAGCATGGCTAAATGATTTACCTTTTGGGGATAGAGAATTTTTTCACGGGGTTAGTATGGGCTTGAGTATAATTGTAGCGTGAATCGAAGGAAGTAGCATAGCTGAGTGTCGGCACGTTACTGATCTTTTTCTCCTTTTTTATATATATATACTTTCACTGAAACTAGTTTTGTAATTTAGATTACGAGTTTAATTATTTATGTAACTTGCAAGAAATCCTTGATGCTCTTATTTGCACTGGTTAATGTAATTTATTTTAAAGCAAAACTATTTTATGATTTTTGTTTTATACTTTACTAAGATTGCTCAGTCACTTTTCAGAGAACATTTACACCTCTTCAACGGTGCACGCATTTAAATAGAAGAATGGCATTCTTGTCTTCTCTACAATGCACTTTGCACAATTACAAAGAACAAAATTATTGTTTACACTGAATTAATCAGTCAATTGTGTTAAGTGTTCTTTTCTCTTGTTACAAAATGATTTTGTCCTTCAGACAGTCATAATGGAAATTTGCATGATCTATTCGATTGCACGTTTTCCTTTGCGATGGGTGCGGTGTGTTTTGGAAATGTTTATACAATAAGGAAAGGATCATACGCTTTTCTAAAGAAAACGTTAAAGAATGTAAAAACAATTAAATTATACAGTTCAACCTTTACTTACATCATATTATTTCCATTCAATAGGTATACATTAAATTTAAAATATAGGTTGAATTTATTACTAATAAACTAGAGAAGAACACTGTCGATACCGTTTATATAAATATCAATTCATACATATAATGAAATACTTGTCAGACATTAATTGCTGTTGTATTTTGCTAATTTTTTACCGAAAAATAATTTGTTCTTTAAAAAATCTCAAATAGGTCTCGTTTATTGCTTATAAAAGTCAAGTTTGATTGAAATACAATAGAAACTGGCATATGAAGTTGTTACGTGAAGCGATCATGTTTAAACACAAGTATGTGTAAAAATTATAATAGAACTTGGGCTTATTCAGGATACACAACTATTCTAGCCTTTAAAACTCCTATCTAAAATAAATTGAAAAAAAAATTATCGTGAATATTGCTACAGAGAAATTAAGATGAAGTATTAGCTTTGAAAATTCTATAATAATTTATTATTGTTAAAGTAAATAGATATTTTAAGAAGATTGTTGAGATAGTTTTGAAAATATGAAAATTTTACATGTAGGTATGTAGCAAAGACAAAAAGGAGGATCGCGCGCGGCCTGGCGAGGGAAAAAAGCCAAGTCGCACGTAATTTCGGGAAGGCGGCAAAAACGAAAGTGATAAATCTCAGCGGGAGTGCGTATGCATACGCGCGTTATGTATCGATAATGACACTTGCGTAAACGCAGAGGCGTACGCTCGCGTAATTGCACAAGACGCTCGTTGCGCAAAGCCGTTAAACCTGTTCGTCGCGCATTCGTACGTTGGCTCGTGCACTTGTTCCCGATAACAGCGAGTTGTCGCTGCGACGCGCCTCGAACTGGGCCAAACTCTCGCGGACGATCCTCTCCTTGGCCCTGCCGCGCGTCCACGCGTCGTATAGTCGACTCTCGTCCCACACGGATCGATATTCGCGTGCTTATAGCGCGATCATTGTTCACCGTATGCTATAGCGGGGCCGAAACTTCCTCGAGGCTGCGAGAATTCGCGAAGGTTTCTCGCCAGCTCGGCTGTACGCGCATATCGATTCGATTCTGCGATGTAGCGCTTTAAGATGTCGTTTTATTATTTGGTAATCGCATACTTTAACTTTTTCTACGTATTTATATACGTCTGTACAGCTGTGCACCTGCGGCCAACCGGTTTTTCATTCCGCTTGTTTTTTCCCTACTTTTTTCCCTGGCTGCTGGTATTGAATAACAGCTATCAATAAGACAAGTCAAGAAACTCAGTTTCTTTTAAATTGATGTGTTTATAGTTATGTAAATGAGAGCCGGCATAAAAAGTCTATATAGATTTCTTTTTGTATTCATAGAGTTCTACAGTGTTAGAATCATAAAGCAGGTGTGTTTAGGATTTTATTTCTAGGATGATTTTAATACTGGCTTTTATATGTTTTAAACATTTCAACATTCCAAAAGAGTTAAATGAACTTGAATGTTATGTTTACATGTAGGTATCAGTAAAGAGAAATCGGGTCAAAAATTACGTGTATATCGAGCAACGAACTTCTTTTTATGTATTTTAAGCTTATTACTTAAGATCATGATGAAAGATTTCAGTTTATTAAGAAAATCAAAGGAGAAGTAGTTTGAAAAGGAGGATATTTATATACCTTATGAACATCAACTCATCGTTTCGTATCATAAATTAATCGACATTTTATATAAAATGTGTACGTATACCTGAACTATTACCATTAATGACTTTTCGGATCGATTATGTGAGAAAAGTATTGATTGTAGCAAAATGATACATTCCATTTCAATAAAAGAACTGATAAGACATTTTTAACGGTTTAGTTTTGTTGTAACTGTAGTTTTACGATTGTCTTTTCCGTTAGAAATTTAAATGTATGACTTCAATATCTGATTGCAATCATTTTAATGCGAGTATGAAAATTTAAATGTCTTTAAATTTCAATAACCAACAAATAAAATTGACGAATAACAAAAACAATATACGATTAAGAAAGTATTATTTATGTGTTCGAAGAATTGACGTTAGAATAAACAATTGAAATTCCTTTTTTTGCCATAAAACACTGTACTAGTATAATTAGAGTTAGCAATGTTGTTGAAAAGTGTTACTTAGACTATACACGCTTGAAAAGAATAAACATGATCACAATGCCGTTGGTTTGGTAGCGATAAGTGCCGAGCTCATCCACATTACATCATCAGTCCGCCTGCATCATTTTGTACATCTGCAGCTCGGTCTGGCAAGAAGACATCCCGAGCGAGCGCGAATCAGTTGCGGCCGTAACCGCGACGGCAACGTCCTATGCACATACATATATATGTATATATGTCCATTCTAGGCCTATGTCTAGTTTTTGTGCGGCGCGCGAGCGAGTGAGCGGAGGCTGCGTCCCCGGCCGTCGGACCATCTAAGGCCTCGGGCCGGGACCTCTTGCGCGCGATTATTTCCTTCTTTCTGTTTTGACGCTATGTGTAGCGAGCGAGAATGAAAGGACACGACGAGTTTTTCTATATTCTCGTACGTGAGCAGGGCCGAGATTCTACGCGTGGCTTAGAAGCCTATTCTCGTAGATCCCGCAGTAAAAAGAGATTTCTAAGCTTCTCCTCTGGAATACAAATGTAAATGAGCATCACTTTTTCTCGTACATTACATTTTACAAACAATGAACTTTGGTTTTTCAATTTGAGAGGAAAGCTTTGACTTTGTAGTAGTAACATAAAACACAGAGGCAAATACAGTTTTGCCTTTCAAACGAAATATTACTCTCTCCGTGCAACTTTCTCGAGCGTCCGGATGCATCTAACTGTGTATTCATCGTTGTGGAGAGACCCTAAAGGATCTCCCTCTTTCTCGCGCGCGTACAAATGTGTATGCGGGTTCGCGGAAGGCGATTTATCGGGCTGTTAGCGGCTTCGGCTTTCCCGTCTGCGCGCGCGCGCTCACGCACACTCGCACGGGTGTCCGTGAGCTTTGGCAGAATTGCTAGTACGCAGGAGTGCAGCAGCAGCTGGTCTACTTTGAGAGCGAGAGCTCGCTTCGCGCGTTTATTTTCCATCGGAACAATTTCTCTCGACGCGCGTTGCTTTGAAATTGAGTTGTTTCCTTTATTTATGTGTCGTCGAACGCGCCCGTATACACGCGTGTGTACACGCGCGCGCCTCGACTACCACGCGTGGAGATGCGAGGGTATTGAATGCGTCCATACATGCGAGGGACGTTGATCTCCCTCACTCTCTTTCTTTTTCCTCTCCTCTTACGTCTTTTCTCCGCGACCTTTTACTTTTCATTTGCAAAGCGAAATCGTCTTTTGCTTAAAATGTCTTTTCTTTCTACTCTTTTTTCATGCAATTCATTAATCAGGTTGCTTCTACAGTGATTCCGATAAAATTGTATATTAGAAGAGCATTTTCAAATGTCAAGTTTTTTCTACCTCTCCGAAGCGCTCAATTAAGCAATTTAATGAATGAAATCTCTTGTCGGGCACACAATAAAGCTATATATATTCGAAGTAAAGTATAGCTCTGTGACTTCTTCTTCAAAGGAAGAAAGCCTTTGACGCAATTGATTGCTAATTGACCTATAATTTAGATATCTCATACACGTTAGCTGATAATCGAAGAGTAGTATTTTTTAACAGCTAATAACTCCTCGTTAAATAGTTGAACCACATCCCGCGCGATGTAATAATCGAACACGACAACTAGAAGTGAGAAAAAGTTATGGAGAGCATGGAGTCGAATATTGAAAGGCGTGTCTCGGGCAGTTTATGTCAGGCGGATGTGCACTTTAAATTTTCCAACACAATTATCGCAGCGCTGCTATCGGATAAAGATTGGCTAACAAGCTCTAGTTATCTCTCTTTCTGCCTTCGCATGCGAACCATTTTCATTCGCTCCGATTTTCTCGGCCACTCGATCAGATCACGTTCTACCGATACGCACAATGGGGCTTGTACCGATCGGCACGGCGCGCTTCTAGCCGCAGGCTGCAGCAAAAAGGAGGAATCAACCAGTGGAGCGCGAAGACACAACATTACCATAATTTTCGCTCATGACCGCATCATCCCGCAATTACGCAGGTAAAAACTACAACTGGCGTCGCTCGCGCGCACCTCCATAACGCGCGGCGGAAATCGTGTCCAGTGCGTGCAGCCCGCCGCTCAAGAACAATAAAAAAGCAGACTTTTCCGCGGGCGTGAAATTATATATCCTCTCGGCGGGAGCGAAGAGGAGAAGCCGAGAGTGGCAGAAGGCCATCGAGGAAGAGAAAGGAAGAAGAGTTAAGCAAGAGTCGTTTCCCGTTGCAGCGACGCCGGGTAATTTGGCACTGTGTGCTCTCGTCGGCCTTATGCTCCTGCTGACGCGTCAGTGTAACATCCGATAGTCTATATACTGGCTCGCAAGCGCCGACCTAAGCGTCGTCCCGCTCGCCACGTGTAAGATAACACCTGCGACGCGTTATGCTAGGTGCATTATGCGCGAACCGGACATTTTTCTGCCAAGCTTCGGACCTTCTGCGAACTTGGAGCGTTAGAGAACAATATCCTGAATTCAAATATATATACTTTCCATAATGCTATTGCTACTTTATTCTACTTTTTTTATTGGATGTATAATATTTATGATATTATATTTATATATATTTTGAAATATTTTATGATAAAATATCATAAATCTAATCATGTTCTGTTTTTATGTTACAGGTGAGTAACACAAATGATTGCCATATACTATTCACGCATTTACCAACGTAAGTTTTAATAATAATATATTATTTACATTTTATATGCTTTACGCATATCTTTACTTGTAATTTTACATCTAATATTTAAAAATACGTACATATCTGGGAAATTAAGGAGACTAAATTTATACAGTAGCACTAAAGCTAATGAATTTAGCTACCGAGAAGAAAAAAAAAAGAAGATATTGAACGAGTAACGAAGGTACATTTCTTAAATACTATAAGGGTATATTTTTCGAGTTTTAATAATTAAGATTAAAAATTACAGTTTCTATGTCAAAAGTATAATAATTTATCAATCATGTGTTTATATATGTATTGATAGATGTACAAACTTTTTATGGAAACCATTTAGAAATGTAGGTTTGTGGATATCACTATTATTTTTTACATTTTATATGTCACATAAAGGCTATTATTTCAAGAATTACTTCCTTTTCCTACAAGAGAGAGTAAGAAATGTTTCTTTTTATTTTCATAAAATGCAAAGATGATGCGTACTTTGAATTTATGAGACAAGTATGCGGGAATATTTCATAGTATACATAGAATAAAGAAGACAAAAATTTATTTGCAAATCATGTATAGTTAACGAAAGTAAATATTTTTTCAAAATACTTATAGTTTCGGTAAGAAAAATACACAAAAGATAATGCCAGTACGATGAGCCATGAACAAAAGCGATAAAATACAATAAGAAAAATCAATACTGATACTCGAGCAAGCTCTTAGCATAAAAATGTATTTCCAATGAAACGACAGAACGTGCATTGGCATTCAGAGTGCAGCATCTAAGTAATAACCCGAGATTAACGAAATGACGGCGTGCGAGACGCGCGGAAATGACTGTATATATCTCGCCCTCATCATCGAGATGCGTGCGTGCGGGCGCGCGAGGAGGATCGATTCCTCGCTGAATAAAACATATATACGCGCTCAAGACGGATTGTCCTCTACGATCCACCTTTAGTCTCCGTGCCAGACGCAAAAAAAATCGAGCGGCTTCGAGAGCAGCTTCCGCTGCTCCTTTTCCAGCGTATCTGCGGAGATGCACACGCAAGCGGCGGTGGCGGCGATCATTTCCGATTCCCCTTAGGTGCCGTGCTTGGCCTGCTTTTATTATTTACGGCTGGGAGACGGCAATACGTTGAGGGACGCGAGGCTTCGTGCCTGTGCATGAATGTTTGCTGTTGGGGTAGGAGACTATTAACTTTAAATATTGACAAGTTTTAATCTTTTATTTTGCTCCTTGTCTCGTAAACAACTGCTCGCGCTCGTGAATAATGTAACGCGTTTAGTAGAGTCCAGTTAGAATTTAACTTTTATGAAATAAACTTTTGAACCACCTGTTCTTTCTTGCATATGCAATATTCACGCTCCTCAATTTTGCACTCGTTACATAATGTTCGTACAATGTAACATTAAGAAGATGAGTGAAAACAGTTATTCAAATCTTCCTCTTAACATCAAACGTTAAATTCAATCATTTGGACTTTTAGCATAGTCCTCTGATTGAAAGAAAAAGGTATGAATTTCGGTCATTTTTGTTTTAATGTGTTGTTCATTTCTACATATTCTACTCATAGTTACATGGAAAAAAGGAATCGAGATTATATTTATCATTTTACTGTCACGAGTCACAGCACGTGTTACGTGTCCATTTACGATAAACTCTTTGCAGTAATTTCCTAACGTTGTCTTTGTATACAGTGCTATAGTATAGCTAAATAAAAGCCAATTGGTTTATTATGCTGAGGTATATCGTTTGCTTTTTTGGTCGAGGAAAAAGTAATAGGAGCATCCAGCTGGCTTCCTCATCCGTGAAATGAGGCTCAAAAGTGAGAAGCTCATATCGGCAATTTAACAACTTGTTCGGCCGGCACAGCGCGAAAGTGTCGTCTGTTCTGGGTGCGCGGCAAGCTGGAACGCTGCTGTATAGGTACTTCAGAGAGCTGCGTGCACGGGGCGGGGAAGACCGTAAAGGCGCATCAAGTTCGCTCTTTGAAGCAAGTCGCATTACGCGCTTGACTAGAGTCCGCGATCGTCGAACCTTTTCCGCGGGCGCGCATTGACCCCCGGCCCAGGAAAACAGAGCGGGAGAGGAAGATTGATTGGAATAATTCAAATTACTCGGGAGCCGCTTCCATTCTCGGCTGCCTCATGCGCGTCACACGCCTGCCGAGCTTCCTGAGAGAGCCGAGCGGCAGCGGACGGGGAAGGGGAAGCATTATCGGGACGTGTGCGGTAATTAGATAAGCAGCCGGAGGAAGTTGAGGAAATGGAGTTACGAGTAGGCGCCGAGCTAGCGCGGACCTTCCTGCCTTGCGTGCGCGTCAATATCACGTGGAACGCGCTCCATTGTCGATCTTGTCTTCGTCAAGAAGAAAAGGAATTCGGTGAGCCTGAACTAAATAATGCTCTTGCGGCTTCCTACGTATTTTGCTTTTAATTACTTGGAAGGGCAAAAGGGATTGTACTACAATTTCAACAACTACAGATGTAATAGTTTTAATGTATTGTTCGTTTTCATGTATGGATCAATAGATAAAGATTCAGGTGGAAATGGTGGCTATATGAAAAATAGTGTTTCCGAAGAGCCTATAATGAAAACAGAAGTGTAATTTAAGATCGTTTACTGTAATGTATTGCAAACACGGTAATATGTAGTGAATACTAGAGAAAAGAATATCAAAGTGATAGAGACAAAACAAACAGAGAAAAAGTGTCGGTCCCCGGACGTAGAGAAGAACGACGCGCACAAGAAGTCGAAAGACGACAACGAATGGGGGAGGAAGCGAGAGAAAGAAAAAGACAGAAAGTGTGAGAGAGAGAGAGAGAGCTGCTCCGGCAAAAGACGCGAGGAGGAAATAAAAGACAAAAGCAAACACAGACGAAGACGGAGATACAAAGGAGAGAGAGAGAGAGAAGACGTACGCGCGTTGGAAGGACGGATAGAGGGAAAGAGCTGGGACAGACGAAGAGGAGAAATAAAATTTTGCCAACGAGTATTTCCGTAACGCGCGCCTCTTTGCGAGCGTGTGAGTGGCCGTGACAAAATCGGCACTGTGTTTCCGTCTCTATGCTAGCAAATTCCGATGCCCCCCCCCCCCCCTTTCCCGTTTGACGACGACAAGCATTTATAAACTCAGGCTTATAGTCAGGAGGGCAGGTACCGGCTTCAATCATGATTCAGTGTGCTCGCGGATTTATTTTTGAACATTTAACCATTGTTTTGAGATGAAAACCGACGCGTGGATGCTGTCTCGAGTTTTCAATCTACAGCGGAAACATTGTTGATCACAGTGTCTTGTTTACTAAACGGTTTTATCGATATAGTTATTAATCGATTTAAGGTAGTGTAATCTTAAAAGTTAATTTAAAAGAATGCTTGAGTGAAATGTTTTTCTTGAAACCACAATATCAAGCTTAATATGAGGGTCGAAACCAAGTGTATAGACTCGTGACGAAGCATACATTTTTTCTCTCTTGTTGGTAGCGGCACACCGCACAGTTGACGCATGTGCGTTCGACATTCTTTCAACACACGCTGTATATATTATTATAATCAAAGCTAAAAACAGCGCGACAAAAACTCGTCGAGCAGGAAACCCGAACGTAACATACTCTAGCGATATTTATGGAATTACGCATTATAAGTGGCGTTTAAAATTAAACACAAAATAAACACAGACATCATTAATTTAAGCATCTTTTCACTCTTATTATCTTTCATTTACTCTCTATTCATACACATCCGCTTCATATGCTCGTAATTATCGTAAATCAGATCGCAGATTAAAGATTAAAAATAAAGCACGCGAGGCGAAAACCTGTTGGAGGTATATAGATTTCCCGAAATAAAAAATGCCCGGGTCCAGGAATACAGAACGCGAGACTTCCTTTTCTTTCCAGCGCAACTAGTGGAATTGCGCTGAGCTAGATTCCGCAAAGGCTGCATGTAAAAGTAGCCGAGTTTTTTCGCTCAGCTTTGATCATTGTGTGTAGCGGGCTTGCGCTCGAGGCATTATAAGGGACGACGCGGCCACGGAAACCCGATAAGGGAAGAAAATGCGCCGCAGCACGCGCGCATCATCCAAAACGAGGCCTTTTATCTTCTTATCTCCCTTTGGAAGTGCAACGCAACAGGTTGTCGGGAGAAAGATTGCAGTATAGCCACTCTTACATTTCAATATTCAGCGCTTTCTAGCCTGCGCACGTGTTTGCTTATGGGCGCGATTAAATACGTGTATGTCTTAACGCGCATGTCTGCTGCGAGATTGCGAAGAATTGCATTTTATCGATTTATTTATGACGTTTGGTTAATGGTATAAATTACTCGATAAACGATCACTTTGGATGAAGGTCAAAGTTGCGTTAAGCACGCGCGATTCCTTTTGACTGTTCTTTTATTGTTCTTATGAATGGCGAAACAAGCCTGTTTCTTTCATATTTGTGCTTTCATAATTCTTTCGAAATTGAATACTTAATACAGGAAGTTTCGATTTTTGTGACACATACCAGTTTTGTTAGTGGCTCTTTACCTTTTTTCTGACAGTGCAGGCCTTGTACGGTTGTAGTAAGTTATTTACAATATTCAGATCATTTAAATGATTGAGCAATTACACAGTTTAATCCCAATCATTTTTTACTCAAATTATAAATAATATAATTGTTATTTACACGATAACTAAATATAGTAAAGAATGCAATTGCATTTGCTAGAATCTCGTAACATGTTTTCTTTTCAAGTTTATTTACGGTTGCTTTATGTAAATATAGTTTGTAATAATATCTATCTACAAAATATTATTCTTGTAAAATAATAATATGGTACGTTGCTTTGTTATTCTTCTTTAATTCATGTACAAGAAATAGCGAGGATAGCTATCGCAACATAAGCTTATACGTTGAGAAGTAGAATCAGGAATAATTTCCGTCTTGATTTCAACACACTCTTGTACGCTCTTATACGATGTTGCGCAAAACAAAGCCTCGAGGTTCCCCTCGTCGAAAGCGCGCCTAAAAACGGAAAACTGGCTCACTTTACTTAGAAAAGTCTGGCGTGCGCGCACTGAAAATAGGAAAGCCTCCTCCCTCCACTCGTCCTCTTTTCCAAGGGCTCGCACGCGTGTGTGTGCAAATTTTTTCAACGATGCGACTTGCGCACGCACGCAACTCCAAGAAACGACCGGAAGAGAGGCGAAAGAAGTGCGCTGCAGTGTTCGAAAAAACGAGCAGCGAGACGCGATCTCGCGGAACAAGTATAGATATATATATATATATATATATACACGAGTATGTTTGTGTGTGTGCACAACAGGTGCACGTGAATCTGCCCTCTCCTCTCCCACTCTCGCGCGTTCTCCCCTTCTTCGTCGCATCCCCCGCGTGCGCGCGCGAGGCACTCATTCAACCGACTACTCTCGTTATACGTGCGTACGGAGCGGGCGCAGCTTCTCTCTGTCTCTCTAATTCCCTCGCGGACGTGCCGCGCAAAAACTTAATCGTCAGCTTCCTTCGCCGCCGGTTGTGTAAGCTCTGCCGGTGCTGCGCGGGGAGGGAGCTGGAAGAGAAAAAACGCGCGCATCGGGAGGAATAACGCGTCTCGGGAAGGACAACGATTGGCTTCGAGCCGTGCGCGGATAGAAAATGAGGCTTTATACGGTTTCTGCTCGCAGAAGGTTTCTTTGGCCGTTTAGCCTTAATCGATTTTCAGCTCGTCTTATAAGAGATTGCGGTTTCGATGCTATAACCTATCCCACGTAAGAAATCCGGTTCGAGCATCCAACTCGCTAAAAAAGCTGCCCCGCCGTCTCGCGAGTGTCTTGAAGGCGCGCGCGCACGGCGTTTGCGCTCGGCGAAAAATCCAAAGTTGAAAATGATAGGGGAGCTTCGAAACTTCTTGCTTGAATAACAGCAAAATTGATTCATTAACGTAATGTAACAGTTGCGGTGCAACAAAAATTTGCCACCGAGTAATAGAACTTTTTAAGTAGGTGTCCTGTCCGAGTTATTACACTTTTTACGGCGTATTTATTGCGCGTTTTCGTAACTGCAGTAACGATAATACATACTCCAGCACGTGTAATTACAATTTAATATCAAGTTTCTATTTTTATCTCGAGATTGCGCATGGATAACGGCTCTTGTACGGAAGAATAAAAAAGGATGGTAAAATTAACACTGTATGAATTAGATTTTTCCATTGAATGCATAAAAGAAGGTATGAAGAAAGAAAAATGCTTTCTGAAAAAGCATAAAATCGGAAGTGAACCACACCGAGATTCCGCGTTCCAAGAGCGGCACGGCGTATCCAACAATGCTCGTCGCGGGATCTCCCATCCTCTCGCGCGGGAAGGCGCGAAAAGAGGCATGCCCCGCTCGCGAGCGCGCGAAATCTCCGCTTTACGCATTCTGGAGGCGAGGAGTCAGCGGCTAACTATAACCGCGCGCCCCCCGCTCGGTTATTTCTAGCCCCAAGAGAGGCGAGACGCCGACTGTTCCCGCAGCGTTGCTGTACACACACAGAATCGGCGGTGTGTCGCGCCTCGATTTACCGTTTCGATCCTCCCGCGCACGTTTCCGGCTTTTCGCCCCTGCAAGCCCGCCTGACTCCATTTCCGTCGCTTCAGTCCTCCGGCTTTTCTCCCCCACAGCCCGCTCAGGATATTTCCCATTTGGCAGACGAGCCCTTTAGAAATGAAGTGGGTCGCCCGCAGGAAATTTAGGATATTGCTTCAAAGTGCCTTGCCATCACGTAATTGAGTTTTCACTCGTATTTTTGGAACTGCTTTAACCTTCATTCATCTCCGCTCTTGTTATTGCCCACGTTTGTTTACGCACACACACACACACACACACACACACACACACACACACACACACACACACACACACACACACACACACACAC
>JAWWEQ010000010.1:18840352-18876001 GCA_035583055.1 Torymus tubicola | reverse complement strand
TTTTTTTTTTTTTTTTCTCACACACACACACACACACACACACACACACACACACACACACACACACACACACACACACACACACACTTTAGGAACGGAAATTTCGAAGAGCTTTTTTCATATATACATGTAAAATGATGATTTAAATTAGTTAGTAACCAAGTTTTGGAGTTTTCCATCCTAGGCAGCTCTTACGTAAGCTTTTTTAACTTGCATTATTTGCTCCGATAACAAATAACTAAATTGCCATATATGCACGAAGCTATTAAAACGTCGGTTATATCATTTCTGCGAACTCCAATAAATTTATTTTCAATCAATATTAAACATTAGTCGCTACCTGGAATCGTATACGTTGAGATGAGCGGGCGCTTCTGCAATGAAGTCCACTCCCCGAAGCAATTATCTAGGCCGCGCATCGGACCACTAGAGCGAATTCACTTCTCCACACAGATTACAGAATAGACGGCTACATAATCGAATTCGACAAAGGGTACAAGTGCTTCCGGGAAATCGACCTAATTACCATAGTCGTATAAAATGGAATGCCTCGTTCTCGTCGATCGAGCGCTCTGAAAATCTCTCTCTCGTTTTCGCTCACCAGGATACGTTTCCGCGCGGGCTTTTATTTATCTCTTCATTCCCGAGATTTTTATGTGCTCACCCGCTGGCACGGGGCTATGCGTTCCCCTTCATTCATCTCGCATTTTCCCGCGCGGCCGCACCGTCAGAGGCCCAAGCGTAATATATATGTATACCTAGCGCGTTTCCGCACGGCCGCGGATCAAGCGGGAATGCGTCAGTTTCGCTCTATTAACCCTTGGCGCGCCCAGGAAGATTCCCTATCCCTGTATTTTTTTCAATGATTTTTACATGTTTCTGAGAACGACTTTTCCGTTCATTTCTCGAATATTTATGTGTGAGAGACTTTACGCGACGTTCTTTTCATAGCCTGAAAGTATAGTTTATAAATTAATGTACTCTTTGACAACTTTTTAAATTTTATATACGTATCTGTGAATGTCTGAGTCAAATATCCTAACGAAATAAATACTTTAAAGGAGTATTTATCTTCGCTTAAAGCTATACAACGTGGGTGCACTTCAAAAGAAAATTTTTATTTCAAACCTTTTTTGTTCAGACTCATGTTTACTTTGATGTTTGCAAATGCCAGTTTGTCCTACTTAGGTAACTGCATAGTAATTTGTTATTAAAAACGTCTTTTAAAATTGAAAATCATTTATTCGGACTAATTACGCCATATCTCAATGCAATATTGTTAACCCAATTTATTTTTTACTTGTACATTGATATTTTTATTAAAACGTATTTATAATCTTGGGAAATTAAATACTAATAATACATTGGATAATGTGCCAGTATAAAATCAATTACCTTATAAAACGTTTAAGAAAGTTACCTCAGTCTAAAATTATCTTGATTGCTATACTTGTTTTTCACAACACTTGATAGTAAATATCTTGCTAGAGCTCATTGAAGAAAAGTTCGGATGGAGGACGTTTATAGAGTCATTCGTTGTTTTCACTGCTTTATTTTTATCATAATAAAAGGGACAAGTTTCTCTTCTGGCGTGATGTTCAAGTACTTTCTGCTATAAAATATTTTGTATGGTATATGAGAAAGTGTAAGTATATATAAATATGTAAATTGCTTGACAGTTTTGAATTAGTTCCGCCAAAAAAAATTGCTACTACCTTTTACTATGAGTCACAACATACTCGTAAACTCAAATTTATTACGTAAAAGTGTATCTTTATATTAAAAATTGAAGATCTGCATCTCAAACCAAAGGTTTTCACTTTAATAAATTATAAATTTTAATTTTTTATAACGTTGTTACTTGCAGGGTTTATAGTTTTTACTTTGTTACAATGAAAGAGGGCATTTGATATTTTTCAATGTTATTAATAATTTTGATCATATTTAGTTTCATCCACATTTGTTCTTAGACCTATTTTAACAAGGCCCGTCCTTCTTTCTGTTTTAGGTAAGCTGCCAGAAACCGTCAATCTCTTGTCCGTTCTACATCCCCGTAAGTCACTTTCGATATACGCTATCGGCATTTAATTTTGGGTCGGACGCGTTTGCGAATGAGCGATAACTACAAACGGCATGGATCGCAAAGTCGGCAATGGCCCTCTGCAACCCAGTAACACGAATCGTCAGCTCGCAAGCATCGCTCACTCATGGCCGTCTAGCAATCGGCCAAAAAGCCCTGGCTCTCTATCTCGGAGAAAAACACAAAAGCCTGCAGCGAGAGAAACCGGAGCGCTCGTGAGCAGGCGCAGGCAGAGGGAACAAGTAGAGCCGCTTCTTTGCGCAGCGGCATTGTCATGCTGATAGCTCGCTCTCTCGCGTCGCGGCCCTTTTTCCATTATGTATTCCACATGCAGTGCATAACACATTCTCCTCTCCTTCCTACACGTCGTCGAAGTCGCTTTCCGCGTATATCCTGCTTTCCCATGTCTGCATTGTGTTGGCCCGCTTCTCTCGGCTGGATTTTGACGCGCGCGCGTGCAGGTGCATGTGTGCACACGCGGGATGTGTACTTAGGCCGGCCCGCAGTCACGGGGTCACTGCACCAAACACATCCGCGGGCCGTCGGCGACGGCGACGCGTGTATGGCGGCCGCGCGATGATGACGTTGACCCCCGCGGCAGTAGCTGCGCGCTCTCTTTTAAAAGACTCGAGAGCGAGAGAGACGTCCTATCAGCGGCAGCGCATCTCCCGGCTATATTATCGCCCCGCGCTAGCCGGGCCTGTTTGTCTTCATCATTGTCTTTTATCTCGCTCCTTCGACTTCGTTATGTGCTCTCGAGTAGTTTGCTCCTGCCCCTCCACGCCACACACTGCACTACACTCAGCTCGCCCTCTTCCCCCTTTTATCTCGTTTTACTTGATTAATAAGCCCCGGTGCGCTGGCAACGCGACCACGTCTGCCTCTGTATGCTCTCGACTTTTTTCATTACTCTTCAAACTTTTTCCTCCGCTGCGTTTGAGGGCATGTCTTTGTTGACTCAAGGCGCGACGTTTATTGTTTTGTGTGATTTCTCCATTCAAAGTCGAGCACTTATCAACTGGAAATGTTCCTCGCTATTATGTATAGCACAATTTCATTTTCCAGGAAAAAGTGCATTTTAGTGCTTGCCATTTTAATAAAAGGGTTTCAATAAAAACCAGCATTATGTTCACATTTTTATAAAAAAATAATGTATTTGATAAAGTTAGAAAAATACTTACAATGTTATAGCATAACTATTTGTATAATTTTAAAAATAAAAATAAAGTTCTTTTACACTAATTTTAGAACTTTCGAGTTCAAGTTATGAATTTGCAAGGGAGAATATATATTTTTTGTTTGCTCGGTAGTGGTGCTATTTTTCGTCAATATCTCTACTGCTACTACTGAAATAATTTTCCACCTGCAACGCAAACTCAACCTGTTTGCCTTTCATTCCAAAATAAGCTATCCTTGACTTTTTCTTATTTATTTCGCTGTTTAAATTACCACGTTTGAAGTTGTTTTTAGAAAAACTTGCCATTCCTAGAATATAGATAAAATTTTCTCGTTTCGTAATAGCTTGAGCTTTGCATAGTACCAATAGGCGATAAAAATTTAAAATTAAGCGCTGAACTTTAACCTGTGGAAAGCTCAATAGGACGTTAATTCCAAGCGATCTCAGTGGGGTATCAAAGCAAGGAGGTTTTAAGGAAAGTCGATTCACACACGAGAGTCGCAAGAAGTCAGTTAATAGTAAACCCTAGACAATTGGGCGCTCGATAAATCATCGAGCAGTTCCCAGGCGCTGCCAAAAAGAAAGAATTCCCACAGCGTGGAACAATTTATTTTCCAGCTCGAGCGCGCACCTCGCGACAACTGCATCAGCGCCTATCTCTCCGTTTTCATCGCTCAACTCTCGCCGCTGCTCCTCTCTCATCCTACAGACGTAACTATACAGACGCACACATGCGCGAGAGCTGCGGCTGCGCGTTCTTCTCCGACGGCTGCATTATTGCATGTCTCGCGCAGCCTTAAATTTCCCTTTCTCTGCTCGCGGCGCGCCACGCCGCCGGCAATTATATTCTCCGGCGCGTAATTCGTGTCAAGTTCCGAGGTCAGTGCGCCGCGGCATCGCTAAAAAGGAGCTTGGGAGAAGGAGATGCGCACATGCACTCACACGCATTTACGTACATACGTGCAGAAGAAGAAACCTTCTTTCGGCAGGCGCGCGCTTCAGTTTTTTCTCTTATCGGCGTCTCTCTCTCTCTCTCTCTCTCATTTGAACGTTCGCGCGGGCTGCGCCGCGCCGCCTCCGAGTGAAAGTATGCACATGAGCATACGTGTGTGTGTGTGTGTGTGTGTGTGTATGTAGGCGCGCGGGCGAGAGGGCAGGTTGCGCAATCGCGAGCGAGTCTGTCTCGCTCGGCCAACAGGTGTACGTGTGTATGTGCAGGCCGCTCACTGTGCAAACTCTCGGCAGTCCCTTCCTTTTGCTCCCCGTGTCTTTGCTCGCGCTGGTATTTTCTGTTGTTATCGTCCCCCAGATAGCGTTTCGCCTCGCCGTACACGTTTTAACAAGATTTATACGGGAGATAGGACGCGAGCGCGATTATTATGGCTGTTTTTCCATTTTTACACACTCTTGCATGCTCCAAATGAGATTTATGATCTGCAAGCGCTATTTTTTTTCATCATATAAACGATTGCGAAAGTATTGTATTCCTCATATATATAGTCACAATAAAAGTTACAACATTTTTTATATTAACGTTTCAATGTAAAATAAGTGGAAATAATTCTCATGACAGTAACAGTTATCTGAAGATCAATATATATAAAATTGTACGGAGAATTTACCTTAGAAAAAGTAAAATCAAATTTATTTCAAATAATTGCTTTATTTTCAAACAGCTTCATAAGTATTTTGCATGATTCTATATCATTGTAGTTGACTTTTCACTCTTTTTCGAGCTCGCATGCACCACCAATAATACTTGCATAGAGTGAAACTTATTATAACCATGTATCTATAGATAGTTTGTTATTTTTCTACATCATAACGTGTTGCTTACAAAATATTTTACTACAGTGCTGCGATTGAGCTTTTCTCTTTTGCCTATGCAACACGTACATTTGCAGTCTTACCCAACTTAATCTATTGTAGATATCTTGCATGCAGTTATATAATATTATAAAGAACGTATGCAGGTGAAAAAAAAATGTAATGCCACGTATTGATAAATAGAAATTTCACATAACTGCATATATAATAATGGTCTAAATAAGGAAAATAATTATTAGGATTAAATCCTAAAAAATCAATAAACTTTACGCAAACCTTGAGTTCTTTACATTTTACTTGATTAAAATTTCTACTTCTTATTCTTACTATACGCAACATCCTGAATTTACTTAGATTAATACTTAAATTAAAACTAAAATATATCACCTATACAGCTTAAAATGCTAACATTTACAACAAATTAGGTTAATTATACTTCCTACTTATTATTAAAAATTAGCAAAGAATTTATTTGAATTAGAATAAATATTTAAAGAAAAAGTATACGTACGTTCGAAACCGATGAGATTGATAATGCCTATATTTTTGCTACACAGTTAATTACGCAGTAAACATTGGTATTCAGAGGTACGCCTTTCTTAGCACTCTACATAGACAAAGAATAAAAAAAGTATCACTAGCGAGAAAAAAGGGATGGACAAAGGGGAGAGGTAGAAGAGAAGGGGAGAGGTAACTGCAAGTGCAGGAGCGCGAGAGAATGTAAAGTGCGCGACTGCGAGATCCTCGTGAGTCATCGGCCGTGAATTTTCCTGCGCGCTGCATGACGAGCCGGAGAAGAAAAGTCGTTGCGCGTACACGAGGTGTTTGCCGATGCCTCTAACGACGTAAATCAAGTACGCGCGTACGGTGAAAAAGTTCCCTTCCAACCATTGCAACTGACTGGTCCTATAACCCTTTTCTCTGCAAAACCACTGACTGAGTTCGCGATAGAAAATCATCGACCATCAATTACTCAGAATGTAGAAGCGGGATAATAATGAACTGGATTATCGGGAGGTGAAAAACACTGGAGCTTCAATTGCCACTCTAAGCTGAAAATTTAGTCCCTGTTGAATTTTATTATCGATAAAAGTAGGAGGCAGTGTTGACCTTATTCTTTGACCATTAATCAACCAACAATTTTCTTTAGTTAAATGGAGCAAATTACACTGAAGAAATTTAATCGTTTAAAGGCTGATATTAAGTAATTGCTTCTCTCAATTATACAAAAAGAAAACCCAAGTACCATTAAAAATGCTACGTTTATTACACAATGATTGATATATAATGGTAATAAATTTCTTCAATATTATTATTTTGTTCAAAGCGATAACAGAGCCATTATGATTGCATAAATTAAGGCATTCCTTCAATATAATACTTATGTTTGCTTAGGTGCACTAATTAAAGAGAATTTTCGCGGTTATAGAAAAACTTTCGCTTGATGCTATATAGCATACTCAGCAAAGTAGACTCTTTGCTTTTCATGCAATTATCAAAAAACGTTCCGCAGCATAACTCGTGAAGGAATTTCTAGGAAGGATGCTTAGGAAACGTCATGCGCGCGCTTTCCGTTCGATTAATATACCGCGGCCGGGAAACGCGCGCTGTTATAATTTGCATACGCCGCGCGTACGCGAGCACAACGCGTGCCTACGTGCTGATGTGTGGGCTGCAGAGGCAAAATATGCGTTTCAAACGTGTACGCGCAATTTTGAAAGCCCCAGGTTCACCGACACGTTCGCTAGAAATGAGCCACTCGCCATGGAAAATTGTTGCGTTCGACGTTGGATTACTGATTCCAGTGACGTGGGTCGATTGACTTTTTTGCAAACTGCACCATCACGGATCCTCTTCGTGCATTGCACAAGATGAATGAGAAGTTAACTACATAGGGATAATGATAAATTATGGAGCTGCTAGAGGTCTTTGATTACGGGATCCGCGATTTAATGTTAATTGTAAACGTAAAGCTCAATGCATCATAAATATAGAAAAGTATCATTAAATAATGAGGACTCGTGTAAGTGAAGGGAATATGAATTTTCATCAGTTTTTAATAACTTACAGTAGTGCACTGATAGATGTTTTTTATTTGATATATTCAATAAAAGAAATTACTTCAAGTATTTGATATGATGCCGAGCAAAATGAATTTTTTGCAATGTAGCGTAGAATTATTTCCTAATATAGCCTTGCGTGCAGCAAACGAGAGTGTCGAAACTAGAGGGAAATATAATTAATATTCATTTTTTTTCTAACTATCCGATCCTAATCGAATGAAAAGCTGAACATCCTTTCTCTATTGCCGCATATCAACAATCCGATCCGACGAAATCCATTTTCTATTTCGAATCGCATTATCGAGATTCGCGGTCAAGTGCATATATATTACACGCGTGGAAGGAAAGCCCACTTTAGTACGTATCGACGCACATATGAAACTCTAGGCACTCGTCGAATTCTCTCTGTGAATTCAGTCAGAGCAGCGATAACCCCAATTTACAATGTATATATATAAATATCGATATATCTGTCTATTATCACGGCGATTTCGCGATTTTGTCGACCTCAAAACCTCCATCTCTATTACACACACTTTCGACGAGCGTATATTCTGCTTCTTTCTTGCGAATGTTTTTTCTCTCGTTTGCTTGATCCCCATGGGAAAACTGGTTTCTCTTTTTACGGAAATGTAGTTCTTATCTTGTCGGAGGAAAAAAAATGAAATATCTCTAGTTACTTTCCTGAAATGCAATCCTATGCATTAGTTGCAGCGCGCTATAATTATAGGATCTCTCATAAAAATCAAACTATACGGCTTTTTTACTAATACACGGTCATTTTCTTTATTTCATCTTTATCTTAGAAAGGATGTGCATGATAATGGAAGGATGTTTGCAACATCCGCGAAAGTATTGACGAATTTTGGGTAAAAAACTGTTGGTGCTTTAAATCTAAAAAAATGTTTATACTTTATAAGCATAAACAAAAATGTAAATTTTGTGGTAAAGTGGGAGAAAATTGCGCAGTGGTATAAGGACTACATAATATGTAATGCACGGTTACTGCGGGACACTTATCAAGAGATCAAAAATGAGCAAAAAAGTCATTATTTCATTTTGAATAGTATTCAACTACCCAAGGTTTAACCAACCTCAAAAACAAATTATTCTTTTCTGAATATTTAAAAAAGAAATAGAAATCGTTAAAAAAAATATTGCACCAATTATAGAAAAGAAATAAAAAAAATAATAACTTTTAACATTGTGATCGTCTTTGAAATAAGTTCTATTAAAAATTTAGCTTATTTAATTTATTTAACTCTATTTAAAATATTGGACAGGAAATATGTTCAATAAAAGAATATTTAACATTTATAACCATATTTGTCCAATGCTGTTACATATTTTTAGATATACAATAAGCGTGTGGTGATCGTCAGCTCTAGGCGCTGATCATGAGTGTGCTGCTCTCCTCTATATAACAAAGTGGTTTTTCGGTATTCTTCATTTTCATGATTCTTCACTAACAATCATGTTGGTAAAAAGTTTGTAAATAAATGAAAGTACATTTGCTATTGAAAAAAGTTCAATACCGTGCTGAATGATAGTGCAACAACGAGAGCGTACCATTGCTTCGAGAAAAGTCCATCATCATAAACGTTTTTCGCGGTCATAAATAATGCAAAAACAGCCTTTGAGTTCGAAAGGCGAAAAAATGCGAGTGGCCGCGCGCGGACACGAAGGAAATGTGCGAATTCAGCCGGTCATCATCCCGTAAGCAGCTTTTTCCCTCCCCTCTTACGCACTGGCACTGCTACTCGCGCGCCGGCAAAACACACTCGGGCACGTTGATTCAAACAAAACCAATCGGCCGTCATCGTGGTCGACGCCCATCGGCTGCGGGCCCGCGCACGCGGGAAGACAAAGCGCACGCAATGGCGCAGCACGCGACTCTTCTCCTTTTTCTCTCTCTCTCGAAACTGCTGCCGTAGCGCGCGCGGGCGCAAAAGAGAGCAGCACGGCCGGTCCCCCGGAGCACGCACGCGGCGCGGCGTCGGCAGCAGCGACTGCGGTTCCGCACCTGTCGTATGCGCGCTGCCGTGATTGCGCTCCGGCCCTTTATGATTTATGTTAATCTGCCGGCCGGTCGCGCTGGCAGCGGCGCATTAGCCGCGCGCGCACGCGTTCGTCTAAAGTCGCGAGGCTCGCGCCTGCGCGGATGCTGCGCAGTCATGAAACATGTCGTGACGGCGCGAGCGCGGGTAATTGTAGCTAATTTCGCGGCTGCATTCGCGCGATGCCACAAGAGGGAGAGCAGAAGTGCCGGGGGGAAGCGCGCTTCGTCTTTTTGCGGGCTTTTTATGGTCTTTGCTTTTCGCTCTCGAGGCTAGACGTGGGGGCCAGCGCACAACTGCCAGCCTTGTTGCCGCTCGCAAACCCTCACTCTTCATTCCAACTGACGTTTTTATCTATTTATTTATACGTTACATATATTATTTTAAACAATAGATAGATATATATATATATATATATATATATATATATATATATGTATATTATTATAAAATAATGATTGGAGTTCATAATTACCACTGGGAAATAAATGATTACATGAACGAAATTGATTTCGAAAAGTGATTTATTGTACAGTCCTAGACATTGTTTTGTAGCGATGCATTAAGCACTGTACTAAGAAAGATAAATTCTGTAGCAGAATTGCAATTTTTGGTATTAGTCTAGCTACGTCATTATTATATATATATGTGCGTGTATATGAAAAGCAAAGAAAATATTCTAATGATCTTTTTTATTTTTCTTTAGTCACGGTAATAAAATTTAATGCATGAAAATTGATAAATTTTCTTCGTTTTCGCGAGTATTGCAACGAAACCTGATAAAATAAATGGTGAAACTAAAGCATTAACTAATTCTTTCATTAAGAGAAGGTATTACACTTTCTCACTTAATAAATCACGTTTTTGCAAGATAGCGTGCTTCCATAAAAACATTATGACTTCATGTATCTGGTTACTGTAAAAAAAGAAGATCAAGTTATACTTATTTACTTTCTTTGTGAATTATTATACTACAACATGCAAAAGCGTGAAAGTCGATTCTTTATTTACTGATTTTCAAAAAATTCTATCAGTGTTATTTTTATGTAACCTAATGACTTTGTTTTAAAATAAAAAGCAGTTTGAATGACAAATGTATAAATTGCAGTCGCAAAGATAGGAGCTAGATGTGAATCGAATAATGAGAGGCCGGCATATAAAATATCGTCCCACACGTGCTGCACAATTAGAGTTAAAGGAGAAAAATTTGCCGGAAAAAAGGAGCAACTCGCGTTAGTATGCACTAAGTGGTTAAGCCCGCGTAATAGCCCGCAGGGGCGCTCGCTGCAGTCGCAACCGGACACGCGCTGCACGCACAGGGAGGGATGCACATATAGGGGAGAATAGACGAGATGAATCATTGCAGGCCGCTGTGTACATCGGTAATTGACGGGCCGATGACTCTTCCGCGCGCCAAGCGTCCTCCTCGCGCTCGCCTGCATTCTCCCGTTCCAGTAGATGAAAGTGCATAGCGTTATAAGCTGGAGCAGGGCGGCGGCTGCGATGGATCGCCGATAATGGGAAATGAAAGTTATTAGTCGCCGCGCCCACCGTCATTTTTTACTACTCAGCTGTATATATACATACGGCTCTTTTTTGTAGGCCTGCGGTTTTAGCGCTCGATTCATCCTCCCACCTCGTGTAATGGGATTGAAAATGAAAATTGCTTTGCTGTACGTGGCGCGTTATTAGAATCTAATAATATCATTAGAAAGTTACTTTTTGCTCTATATAGACCATACGCGCATCTTTTTATTTTATTACTATTTCGCGTGTGGGTTTTCGTTTTTTGACACCATTGCGTACATTTCAATTTTAAATTCGTATGATTCAAAGCAGAATAATTTATGCGTAATACTTTCCCTTGTCTACCAGTTCAATCATTACTTGATGGTTTATACGCTTTTTTCTCTCAGACTAAAAGATGGAACATCCTAATGACTTAATTTCTACTTGGTAATTAGCGGATTTCAGAACTTGTTCCTCAAGCGTTAAAATCATACAAGTGATACGAATTCACATAACTACTTACATAAAATTTTTTAGTAAATGGATATTCTGTTATGGTAATACTTTATCAACCATGAATATCTCAATGAAAAATGCACGCAGGAATGAAGCAACTCGTAAGCATTTTAGTATTTAAGGCTAAAATCTAGTAGAATATAGCTAAACGAGAGTCAGTTGAAGTTAATTTAGTGCAATTGTTTGAAATTGTGACGTAATTAAACGTTGGAAGAAAATGGAGGAAAGTGAGTGATTCGAAGCGCACCGACAAAGCTCGTTCAGAGAAACAAAGGGGGTTCCCTCTTTGGGTGGGCTGTGCGCGCATGCGTTTCCCATGGTGGTTTTTGGCTTTGATTTCTCTCGACTCACGCTCTCCTCTCCGTCTGCCTTTTTTCCCCTCTTCCCACCCCCTCCTCGGCACGCAGTCGCCTTCGTCGCGGCCAATTTGTACCTACAAAGTCTCTGTCTCGTTCCCGCGCGCGCGCTCGGCCTGAGAGAGAGAGAGAGAGAGAGAGCAGGAGGGAGAGAACGAGAACGATCGCGACAGGTGGTTTTTCCCGACGGAATTAACGAGTAGTAACGATTATCCTCTCCCTCGCGCGCCTCTTTCTCTCGCGCCGAATACTCGCTGGATTCGCCGTAGTGGGACTTTAATTGGGGGTTCCAGCTGGAGAGAAAGAGCCAGGGCCGGCCAGCGTAAACCTGTAAGGCGCTGTGCTCTTTTCTTTTCTCTCAATCTGCCACGATCGATCGATCCGATCGTTGCTTCCAGAGGTCGATCTCGTGGCCGCTCTCCGGAGCTCCGGGTCACGATCATCTTTTCTTCCTTTACTCGAGACTCGCTGCCCCCTCTCCCCAACCCCCTCTCGCTGGGAACGATTTCGTTTCGGATTCTAGAGGAACACTCGGGGAACCGCACGAGCGAGCACAGACTTTGCTGCACTTCTACGAAATGCACATCCTGTTTATGCATGCACACGTATACGAGTAGGTTGCAGGTAGATGTTGCAGAGAAGGTTCGGCCAAGAAGAGAACATGAAATTTCAATATTATTCTTGAGTAACCTGATAAATATGGAATTTTACGTTAAAGTTGTACATCAAATGACGAAAGCAGCAACGTCACGGGTATAACAGTTATTTTGATGAAACCACGCCTTAGAAAATCTTTTTAATATCCTATTTAGACTAAGCTCCTATATCTTATAAGCCGAACAAAATACATTTCGAATAAGTTTTTATTAATAGCTTATATCTAAATTCAATCGTGATTCAATTTTCTTCTTCACTACCTATTCTTATCATGGCAGTCTACCACTCTTAAGCTGGTTCTTTTGTTTTATTTAACAACACACACATAAATATAAATATAAATACTAGAGTTAATCAGCACGCTACGCGCGCCTATATTCGTCTTTCGTTTATTTATTTTTTTATCGAAAATTCGCTATTCGATTGCTTACATATTCGATAAAACGATAGTTATCGAATAGGATTTTTATATAAAGGAAACGATAGTTATCGAATAGGATTTTTATATAAAGGATAACCTTTTAGATCTGCTGTTGCCATAACCTATAAAATTTATTGGAAAATCTGATAACGTCACTTTTATATTAAAAATAAAATTATTCAAAATACTTGGAGCATTGTAAAAATTACAAGAATCGAGCTCGCGTTATGGAAGATTTTAATGGAATCCAATTAAAGTTGTCACAGCCGAGGTAAAGTAAAACGGTACACTGGCGAAAAGAAACGCGAGAGTATAGAAAATGTGAACTATTCGAAAAAGTTAAATTACGACACGATGTTTCAAAGAAGCAGGCTCATTACGGAACTTTGGAGTGCGACAAAAAATGTATATCTCGCGTCGGGCGGAGAAAAAGAAGGAATAATGCCAAATTGGCACTGTACGATATCAAGCGAGTTCAGTCTTTCATTTCCGCAAAACGATTTGCGCGCTTCGGGCTACGCGGGCGAACAAAGACGGAGCGCTGGCGAGCGCGAGAGAGGGAATTCCCCACTCCAGGGGGCGAAAAAACTGTCGCTGACCAGCGGTGTGTATGTTGCAGGGCCGCCGGGATGTTCAAGCGGCTGACGAAGGCCAGGCGCCACAGCGCCGACGAAATTGGCAGTGTCCTGCCGAACCCGCTGACGTTAGATGAGCCGCCGGGAGCCGGCCGCAAGAATTCCGACTGCCAGGGCCAGCACGCGACGGCGGCGGCCGGCAGCTCCGTGGGAGCCGCCTACATGTTCTCGAGGTCCAAGTTTTCGCGGAAGAGCTGCGGCGACAGCTACGCCCTGCTCGTCTCGGAGGACGATGCCCCGACCCAGTCAGCCCAGCTCTCCGGGAAGATGCAGCAGCAGGACGCGGACTACAGGCTCGTCACGGCCGTGCCTGCGTTCATCGTCGAGCACGAGCCCGAGAAGCAAAAAGGTGATTATGCGACTCCATTTACATTACATTATATAATAAACACGTCCTGCACGTTTGCAAATGATACCTTCTTATGCGCGCGCGCGATTCCATATCGGACAATATTGACAATGATTATATCGAGTAACAAAGATAATCTTCTTTCTTTTTCGTTGTCGCGGTTATCTAAAAATTGTCAACTTAATGAACCGATGAAACGAAAGGCTTTAAAGCTGATCGTTTTTAAGACAAACAGAAGTTTTTTTTCTTGATGGCCTCGATAAATCAAACAATTTTTATCCCGTCTACTTGGAATTTATGGAGGGTATATAAAACAAGATTGCATCCAATTAAATGTGCTGTTATTATTGAAGTAGTGATCCTTGGCTAGTTTAAAATAATCTTTTCTTTTTATCGCTTTTTCTTCTTGTATTTCTCAAGCGATTGCTGTACATGGAAGGCCAATGCAAGAATAAAGATGCATCGTTTACAAAAGTTAGCAGATGAAAAAAGAGAAACGCATTGAGCGAATCGTGTCCACAGTCTGAGTTTGCCGGGTCGAGACTCTAAACAGTGGCTCGACTGATATGCTTCGATGCCCTCGATGAACGCTGGCAGGCTCGCAATATAAAGCCAGAACACAACGTGACGCCGTTCGAATGCGTTGTGTACGCGCACACTCATAATGTCTTCCGCGTTTCATTTTCATCGGAAACATCTTACGCGGCAATCGCGAGCGGGATCTTACGAAAAGTAGTTACAATGTGTCTGTTATTAGCCTTTCAAAGAGTAATTATACAGTGTTGAATGATTTTTCCTTTGAAATGAATTCCTCATAGATCATAATCAGAAAAAATGCTTTACCGTATAATTGACAATCATGTTATGAGTACTACTCTACTTTCAAATATTTTTTTTCTGTACTCAAATTATAGTAACTTTTAATTTAATGTCTATAACTGAGAATATTTTTAACGAGTTATAATTAAACTAGAAAAAATAATTCCTACAAACTTTATTTTTATTTACTATTTACAAAACTACAGCTTGCGATATTTTAAAAACAAAAAGTTCCGCAATTCAAAACAGTATTATGCAATGTTTCTCTTTTTTTTATTGATAAACAACAATTTTAAATATATTTTACTTTCGCAATTTTTCACGACTCCGTAATGTTATCCCACTTTCAATTACACTTTTTATTTACGTGTCTTTGTACAACATTTATGAATTTATAATAGTTGCATTATAGCACGGATAAAAAAGTATTTATGATACCACTAAGACCGAGTGACCCATATAGCTGTAGCATTGAAAGTATCCATCGCGATTCTCTGAGACGCCCAAACGCGCAAAAAGTACCACAACCTCTGGCGATGGCTTTACGTTGACGTCATTATAGGTCAAACGTGTGTGCACTTGAGTGCTCGTAACTGCTGCCGTGCAGTGCCGAGCTAGCGATCACATTGTAATGCGAGCGACGTCGAACGCGAGTCATCTCCGTGGTTAATCTCACCGAGCGCGCGCGCAACAGTCCAGTGCGTCTAAAACGAAAGGAATCTGGTAAAAAACTAGTCCCCGAAAAGTATGCGGAATATCGTTCGGTAGTCGGCGATCATCCGCGCGCATTCGCAAGTCCACATTCGGTGTCAGCCGCAGTCACTTTTTATAAGAATGTCTGACTGACCGACTGATATAAACGGTATGTTTTGTTGAATGCTTTGCAGGCTTAGGAGTCTGGGGATTGCGGAGGATGAGCAAGAAGATCGACTCGTTTCGCCGCTCCAGCTCGCGAGAGACTATCTGCACCATACCCGAACGCTCGGATAATAATAACGTCAGCAACAGCAATGACTGCAGGTTGGATAGTGCAAACAACAATCGCGAGGAGAAAAGCATGCCTGGGAATTTAGAAAAAAAGAATCCGGTGGAGCGAAGATTGTTCCAAAATGCCAACAGGTCCCCTTCGCCCTTCAAGTCGTTTTTCATCAGAATGGGATCGACGGGAATGTTGAATTCCTCGTCTAAAAGCAGCAGGCGATCGTCGCAGAATCTCGAAGACAAACTGAATCGCACGCCCGAAAAGGAGAACCTGTTTAGGAGCTGCAGTACGAGTCAGCTAAACACCAGTCCGACCTACGTCAAGGGGGACGATCCGTCCGAGGGCATTGACCTACGGATAACCGCGAAGAATGAGCAGGGAAAGACCGTATCTTGCGATAACCTCACTGGCCGACAGTCCGAGGATGACGTTTTCGACGAGAGCTTGAAATCAAGATCATCGGTTGCATCTTCCAGAGCTTTTGTACCGTGCGACTTTACGGATGCCAACAGGGGCGAATTTATGAAGAAATCCAGTAGCTGTGATTTCAAAGAGGCCAAAAAGACTAATTTCCCCTACGCTTTTTTAAGATCTAGGCTATCCGTTTTGCCGGAAGAAAAGAATTACAATAACGTCGCAACGAATGGTGCTGGCAAGGAGGACCGCCTTTTCAAGACAGCATCTGAAGAGCACTTCCCCGCAATGAAAATCGAGGACTCCTTTGAAGGCACTACAACGTTGGGAAGAAGGAGGACATCAAGGCATGGATATCCTGGAAGGGAATCTCATCGGTACAGAATGCAAGATCCGTCAAATAAGTTTGCCAGAAATTCCTATTCAGAATTTAAGGAAGAGAACCTTCAGCAGTACGAGCAGAAAGACAGGTACTTTAGTCCGGTAAATCATCCAATGATGCAAAACGGTCTGGATGAAAACTCCAGGAATTCCATATCGCTACCGTATCAAGGCAGTGGCTGCCAGGAGCGGCAGGATATTATAGATTTGAGGCCGGATACGTCTTCCTTGAACTTGGACCTCAGCTACGAGTCTAATTCGACCACTTCAACGAATACAGGTATAATGACATCGGCGTTATTGAGGAACCACCGAAGGAACTCTGCACCTAGTGGAGAACAAAGGTTATCCTCGCACTACGTCAGTTCCAACGAATCAGGATATGACAGTGATGGACCAAGAGGCGAATCTGCTGCCTCGGAAACTGAAGCTTTGAGTCTTAAGTGTACAGATAGTTCAGACACTAGTAGTGTCATCGATTCGGAACTAGAGAAGCCAATGAGAAGCTCGACACCTAGCGAATGTCAAGAACAGGACGGTAAAGAAATTAATAAGCTAGGAAGCATGGTTTATTTGGATGAGCGAGTCGAGTCGACGGACGGACTAGACGGTCTCAGGTGGCACCATCAAAGCGCTTCCGGTAGATTACTGCCAAGTATTCATCAGACAAATTCATCGACTTCGCCATCTGGCTCACCATCGTCCTCAACTTCCTCATCTAACTCGATGACAATGACGACAAAGAACATGGACGCCCTAGGAATCCAAGCTTCTGCCCATCGTGTTAGATTACAGCAGGATAAGACGAGATTTCTCAGCGATATCATTCAACCGCCCAAGAGAATACGTAGGTGTCGGTTAGTTCAGCTAACGAAGGCCGATCCGAAGGAGAGCTTAGGGATTAGACTGGCCCAACAGCGAGTGGGAGAGATACGATATGTCATCGTTCAACTGGAAACTGATGGCATTGCTCACAGGTAAGCTAACATTTTCGATGCCTTAAAGATAACTTCAATTAGGCTGATGATTTAAGCTTTAAATTTCCAATTCATTCATGTGATTATATTTTTATTGGGTGTATTATTATATTAAAAAATATTTTTCCTTATATGGTAATTTATATTACATATTAATGTTATTTGGCTTTCTTTATATTACACACTGCCCAAGATTTACTTTATTTACTTTCAAAATTTGATGTTATGTGTTAAAGAATTTTATCTTAATTAGAAGTTTATTTTGTTCAGATAAGTAACGTGAGAATCCCAAACATTACTGAGATTTCTAAGATTGTAGTACGAAAAGATATAAATCAACATAACTGATACAGAGTTAAATTCGTCTTATAGTTCATTGTTTATTTGAGATTAATTTAAAGAAAGTATCAAATTTGTATGTGGTTTCGTGGCTGAATCAGATAACTGTTTGGAAGCACACATATAGAGATAAGTCATGACTTTATTGAACATGTCATTTTAGAAGTACATCAAATAAATCATAAGTTATATTTATTTTAATGAGTTATGTTAACTAAATGAAAGTATTACAAGTTTATCAAAATTGGTTTATTCTACTCTTTTAGATTTTCAGTGAATTAGAAGAACTTTTTCAGTTTTGCATAGTTTTAAGTAAAGTTTGGTTAATTTACATATGTTTTAATTAAAAGAATTTAAGCTTATTAGATAACACGAGCAATCTATATTATAAAAAAAATATCAGTTTCTTACTTGTATTATAACTCATTCTTATACAAATCGACAGGGACGGCAGACTGAGGTTAGGTGATGAGATAGTCGAGGTCGAAGGTAGAGATCTCCGTACATTTAACAACCTCGAAGACGTGCAGGACTTTCTGCGCTCGTGCGAGGGCACGAAGGTGCGCCTAAAGACTGCCTACGAGGAGACGATGCCTCAAATCTACAGCAACACAGCGGAGGAGGATTACCAGGAGAACACGAGGAATTTGTCCAGCCTAAGCCCCTTTGACTCCAAGTCCTCCGACACTCATGCCAATATGCAAAAACGAAGCGAGTATCTGTCTCTGGACGGCTCGTCGGGGACGACGAACGCCAACGGGTCCAGCGCTGCAGCGGGCACGACGTCGGGCTCACACCACCAGCACCACCAGTACGCGACGCGGCACGTGGCGCGGTTCGAGAAGGGCCTGGGAAAGCCTAGTCTTGGCTTCAGCGTCGTCGGCGGCAGGGACAGCCCGCGCGGCGACATGGGCATCTTCGTGAGAAGGGTCTTCCCCGGCGGCCAGGCGGACGTGTCCAAGGCCCTCTTTCAAGGTATATGCGCCCTGCTGCTCTTTAATTGTGCCCGCGCTCACCTTTACTTCTGTCCCTCGCCAGAGAGCACTTCCTTTTCGTTTTTTTCGCCCGACCAGTCCTGCCGCTCCCCGGCGTAATGAGGAAAAAATTAAGAGAAGAGCTACGGAGTGAGAAAGATTCGCTTTGCTCGTATAAGCCGGTTTCGCCGGAGAAAAACCGTTAACGGTTTCGGACAGTCTAAATAAAAAAAGACATCACTGCGGTTTTTCAAATTAGTCTCGTACTTTAGGTTCTGGACAAGAGAAGTTGCAAAAAATTTCTGTTTACATTCGAAAATTATGAGACAAAAGAACACGTAATTAAGAATACGTCTGGGAAAGAGGCACTATTTTAGTACAATTTAAATGACCCTTTTCCAGCCGCACCCTCAATTACTGCGTATAATTCAATACAAACATTCGTCACAATATGTGTATATTATATTACAAGTAGAAACAACAAGAAGGCAGCTTCATTTTGATACGCAGTTTACTACAAGTGCACGTACATACGCCACGTCGAGAATTCACGCCGAGATTCCGGCATGTGTCGAACACAGCACGAATCTGTAATACCCTTCCACAGACGTCCCACGCATTCCCAATTAAGCTCGTTCGAATTTTAAGTACTTTACCCGCTTCCTTTGTCAATTCATCGTTAAAAGAACCAATGCTGAAAGCAAATCAGTCAAAAATCGAAATAAATAGAAAATGTAGTAATTTTGTATGTCCGCAGAAAACTCGATAATCGTTAAAAAGGCTAGAATTTTGTAAGGAGAAAAGACTTTCTACATAAATTGATAGTTTGATGTTTTAATCTACATGACACCTCGAGTGCCGAGTTGCAAAAAGCCGCAGCGAACGGGTATATTGGAATTAGCAGTAATGCTGGATAAACACAGGCCTGCTTAATAACTTTTTTTCATTGCGACATAGCGCCTTTCGCAACTCAGTGCCATCAATTCTCGGCCTCAAGATTATTTCTCTTCTTGTCGCCAACCTTGCGGCAAATCTATTTCCCCCCGCGCGGCGCGCACCGCGGACGGGACTTGAAAAAGTGCGCGTTGCGCCAGGGGACGAGAGCCGAGTATCGAATGATAATCGTTTTGCAAAAGTCCTATCTGTACATATGCGTCGTTATTTATGGTTTCTCAGGCGCGAGTGCCTGAAAAAACAGCGGCGCCGGGGATCTTGCAAGAGCGAGGAGTAGGCACACCGCGATGTGGCGACGCGGTCAACAACCGAGGATGTCGAAAAACGCTTATACAGGCGCGCGCGTGTGTATATATAAACGCTCGGGATGAAAGACTATACGCTGCGCACCTGTGCGACTCTCTCAATGGTCCGTCAATACGTGAGCGGCTCTCTCGGTCCGTCGCCGCTGCTTTTTTCCCGCTGCGCGTTACTCACCGGCTTGGGTTGCATAGGCCGCGAACGCTTTTTTCTCGGGCACGGAGCCGTGCCGCACTGGTTCAGTTTCACGCTCGCAGAGAGGAGCACATGAGAGTCGTCGGCACCGCCTGTCACGTGCTTGCATAACGGTCCCGTGGCGCGTCGGCGTCGGGATGGTTGTCCGTGTACAGGGGCGGTGTACGCGCAGCGCTATGTGCCCAGTATTGCTCCTTACGTGTACCGCGGATTTTTTTCAGGTGCGCGTATTTCTGGAGCTCGCCTAATACGTATTGCTCATGCGTCAAGCGTATAGGCTCGCTCACGTTTGTTGCGCGCGTGATGCTCCTCTTATCGATGTATTCGCGCAGCCGTTATCGCGATAAGGATGATTTGGATGAGCTGCGGAAGATGAATCATGGATCTAGAAAATTGAAAAAGTCTCTGGTACAGTGACGTAAAACTTTTGTTTGCAATGCGTGTCAACAATAAAGGCGTGTGTGCGTGTTTTTAATTTTCTAGAACTATAGGATTCGTCTTTTGTAGTGCGTAAAAGCGCGTGTGCATACATAAACTTTAAGAATATATGTATACATCAAAAGAACGTAAGAGCATTGATATCATTGTATGTGTTTAAATTGACCTTTATGAACAATTTTGTACCAAATTTTGCTTTTATATATCCTTTTTAATTGATATTTTGATTTCTCATAAAAAAGAGTATTTATTAATAATATATAATAAAAATGATAATGTTCGGTATTTTTTAAACCAAAAACTTTACAACACATTATTATTTGCCGATGACATTCTTTTCAATGATCCATCCATAGAATACCTGTTTAGCTTCGTAAAAATGTCTCCTCTAGCGGCAAAAATTTGTAAAGTAATGAGCACCACGCGAAAGGACTTAGTACTCTGTACATGCGACTTGGTTGCAATAAAGCTGCACGTCGCGCGGCTCATTGAGAAAGCGGTGCTAATAATTCCGTGTATGAATGAAAACGGCACTTTGTAGGCTGCAGGCCGGCCGTTTGTGTGGCTCGGGGATAATTCAGGCTGCGTCGTCCATGGCGACACGAAAATCTCCTATGCGTGAGCGCGCTACCTTACCTTATAATGGACATTTGCTATTAGAATGTGAACGAAGCCCCGTTTTTCCGTTGTTCGACTCTATTTTCTCAGATTATGCATGAACTGACGACCCAGTTAACCGATCCTCGAAATCTTACTGATTTGTTGGCATTATTCTTGCAGGCGATGAGATCCTGAGTCTAAATGGAAAAATTCTCAGAGGATGCACGCATCAGGAAGTCATCGAACTGTTCAAAGCCGTGCGTGAGGGACCCGTCGAGCTGGAACTCGCAAGAAGACATAGGTACTGTTTCTTTATTCATGTTTTAGCTTAAATAAATCTACATTATTCGATATTATGTTTTAAAACTCGTAGTTTTTGTATGAATTTTAAACTATAAAAAAATATAGAAACTAAAGCAGCTGTATGAAATTTGAAGAAGAGTAATTAAATCTTCGACTATATTTCTATTAAAAATAACGATTAATTATCAGATTATTATAGTCAACAGGAAAGAAAATTAGAGTAAGATTTTTTATAATAATACTGTAAGTAATGTTGGGAAAAACTCGAAATATGTAATTGTAGAAAGTATCATACCAAATTACTTTACAATGAATATCTGCTTTAGCAACTTGTTAATGGATAACAGTGCACTCTGATGACTTAATAAAAGATATAATTGCTCGGAAAAAAATGTCTACTTCAGTGGCTGAGAACAAATAATGACAGAATGTTTTTTCTTGCAGGTACTATAAAGTCCCTCTAAAGATGGCAGCGTATTAAACACAACTTCAAAGAAAACACAGATAAAACATACTGCCAGCCGTGCCTGCTTCACACAGATTTTATAGAAACTATCATCTATCGACGACTATCGACGATTCGCGAAGCCTCTTACGAATTCTTAGATTCTAGTCTCCGTTTCTCATTGTTAGTTATTATTTTTTATTCTCATTCGTTGTTTATTATTGTACTTTATATTTGTATACGTGCATATAATTTATTGATTTGTTCGGCACTACGTATAGTGCGTTAAAGCGACCTAATTTACCGTAATGTAGCAAGTACTGCATTACCGATTTTTATTAATTGTATCTATATTAATTTTATATTTGGACGTATCGCATTGTTATTCTAAATGTACAAAGCGATTAAAATGTTCAATTTTTTATAATTTTATAAACTGCCTCGAATAGAGGAGCGATTTTTACGAAGACGAGAGTTTTTTATTTGACTATGTGTTTCAATTGCGTAATGAGATTTTTTCGTAAGACTTTATTATCGTATCGAGTAACATAAAGCGTAGACCAACAATAAAAAAACGACGTAACTATTTTATACTTAAATATTGAGTTATGGTTATAACATGAACTTCTTAATTATAATTTCAATTAAATAATATATTTATTTATCAACAATTATACAATTTACACTATTTACATTAAAAATAATTTTTCGTATATATATGTATAAGAATGTACAGATTGAATTTGTCACGTGTCGGCCATCAAAAGATCGGCGCACGATTTGGCTTTTATCGCTCTGAAAGAAAAGAGAAAAAATTTGTTAATCATTCGTGCTCGAATCTATAATTTGCAAAATTAGAAGCGTCTCGAAATACTAACTGTGCATCTCGATTTCGAACCCGCCTGCAGAGGTGCAAGGCGATTGGCCCGTTCTTGATGTTGCGGAAGAGCTGGACGGCTTCGCGGTGCGTCAGATCGTGGCAAATCTGTCCGTTAACCGCCAGAATTTCGTCACCCGCTCGCAGTCGACCATCTTCGGCGGCCTGGCCGGCAGGCAACACCGATTTCACGAAGATGCCTGTCAACAGTCAATGGAAATTCTGGTCAAATAAAACTGGATCTCGCGCTAAAGATATACCTTTGTAAATATACGACGATTATTCAAAGATTCTAATTAGGATTCCTTTAAAATGTTATACAAAATATGCATAGTTTATTTATTAAAGCAATTGTCAAAATAGAGGATATATATTATAAGTTTAAAGTTGACTCTAAGGAAAAATTATGAGTTTGCGAAAGTAGTTGTTTTACTTGTGCAGTGCGCATGAAACAAGACTTGACTGAATACTAATGGCTTTCAAAAAATGCGTCAAATCGACATCCACCTTGAAATTTTTGTTTGAAATTTGCTAACCTTTGCCTAGTAAATCGTACATGCAATGTTATCGTAAAATTAACTAAACTACTATACGAATACAATTTTTCCAATGTCTCCATAGAGACAGTAAAGCTTTTTGACATGGTGATTGAATACTTTTGCAAACCATATAAAAAGAAATATTATAGCGATCAAAAACAACGACAGCGACAAGCAAAAAATTCGTTTTCGAAAAAGTTTAAACTATTTTTAACAATAAAACCGTAAGAAAGAATAAAAGCCAAGTTGTTGTGATTTTTCCACGTACCGATGCTTCCCTTCGGACTGTCCCTCCCGCCCACAATGGTGAAGCCGAGCGATTTCTTGCCCGCTCCCTTCTCGAATACGACTGTAAGGAAAGTCGACATGGTGTTCCGGGGTCTGCGCGGCAGCGTGCAAAAGTTGGACAGACTGTCCATCGACTTGTCGGTCTCCTTCGACGTTCCCTTGACGCTGCCTTCCTCCGCTGATCTCCTGCCTCCGTTTTTCTGTCGCCTCGACTGGTGCTTGCGGAAGTGCGAGGCCTCGGGTGTGACGATGACCCCGTGGCCGTTCTCGATGCTGACGTTCTCGTAGTCCACGCTGCTCTCCATCAGCCGTTTCTGCACGGGCGAGTCGCTCGGTATCATCCTCGACACGACGATATCGATCTCGCCGGGCGCGCCACCGCTGCTGAGGATCTTCCTGGCCTCGGGCATCGTCAAGCCGCGCAGCCTCTTGCCGTTGACTATGAGGATCTCGTCGCCGATTTTGAGGCTCCCTTCTTTATCGGCGAGGCCGTTAGGCACTACGTGGGCCACCAAGTAGCCCGCGGAATCGGGCGTCTTGGCGATGTAGATGCCGAGGCACTGCTCGCTCGTTTCCCTCAGCAGTTTTACTATCAGCGTCTTTTTAACGCTCGCTCTGCTTTTGATTGCCGTCAGTTGGTTCGGCTCGGGTTCCGGCGGCTGCCTCACCTGTTCGCTGCTGCTCACTTTGTTTAGCACAGGCGACGATGCTGTATCTTCGGTGTCATTGAGCAGCGAAGTGCTCCGGAACAACCTGGGGTCCTTTTGTATTTGATTACGTAAATGTGGCGCGCTGGGCCTTCTCGGTGGAATTTTGGGCGGCAGACCCAGGACGACTGGTTCGTTCGAGCTGCTGCCGCAGACCATCAGCGATTCCGAAGCAACGCTGCTGCACCTGTCGTCGAGAAGAGAACTTGTCGCCGAGTCGTTGTCCAGGATTCCCGAGTCATTGTCGTTATCCTCAGGCTCCTGCTCGTGGTCCTCGAACAATGGATTCGTCCGCAATTCATCGAGTCCTGGCAGTGTGCCGTAGGAGAAGCTCCGTAACCGTTTACGTTCTTTATCTTTGTTGCCAGTGCCTTCTTTTTTATAAATTTTCCCAATGAGTTTGCTTGTCGAACTTTTCAGGTACCTGAAAAAATATTTTAATAATTACTAATGCAAGTTAGATGAAAAATTTAATGAAATTGACGATGAAAATAATGAAAGAAAATAATGACTTGGTAAGCGGTAAATCTTTTTCCAATGTATTATTAAAAAATACAAGATTGATTTAGTAAAACTATTTATTTTTTCAAGTTTCTCATAACTGTTAGACGAGTAGTATATATAAGTAATAACCTGTTTTGCATTGCTCGAAACTTGGCTGCCAAACAACTGGAAGGTGTGACGCTATCGAAACGCGTGACGTTAACGTTCTCCTTAGTAGCGCCCCTATCGCAAGAGCCTTCGTCTCCAGTGTTTTCTGGCTCCACGTCGCTTTTCTGCGCGCTCAACGTGTCCTTGCTCTTCCTCCATCTCCGCCTGCGAGGTTTCGGGCTCTCGTTCAACTTGAAGCCGAACAAGGTGAACCGGTCCTCTGACTGTCCCATGCACGGGAGGCGCGTCTGCGACTTGGACCTTCTATTCCGCTTCTTCTTTTCCTCCTCCAGGTCTTCCGCGTCCCTGCTGATGATCTGCTTGAGGTCGTTCTCGCATATCGACCTGCGAAAATCGTTCCTCGCGAGGCTGCCCGCACTGTCCCGCCTAAGCTCGCACATGGAGCGGAACTGGTAACTCTTGTCGTTGAGTTCGTTCTCATCCTCGTCGTCATCCTCGTCGTCCTCGGCGTTGTCGCAAAGCTCGACGCTCTGACTGTCTTTGAGGAAGCTCAGCCGCGTGTTGCGCACCCGGTCGAGCAGCGGGTTCTTCTTCTCGCAAGCCTTGCGCCGCTCCTCGCGGATCTTCTTCTTGTCCTTCTTCTGCGAGTTCGAGCCCGAGGATGAGGAGATGCGCTCGGTGGTCACGCTCGAGGTCTGCACGTTGTAGCAGTTGCGCTCGGACTCCTCCGAGCTCGAGGATCGCCGCCGACTCCATCGCACTGGTGACATGTCTGTAATGCGAAGATTCAATTATTTATTTGTCTAACGATCAATCTTGAATATTGATATTATTTTTAAACTAACCATCCAAAACTATGCAAATAGACACTTTAAAGACTGTTAACTTAATACATGTTTTTATATGTAAGTTATTTTAAAAAATCAACAAGTTGAGTGTTATTCACAGAAAAGAATAAATTAAATGAGGAACAATTAATTATTTATAACGTTTTGATAGCCTGCTAATAATTTAAATAATAGTTATTTTATGGTCAACAACTAAAAGTAATCAGGATACTCCGATAAAGTTAATGAAAATATATATATATAAGTAACGAAGAATGTTTTTAAGAATAATAATACGTAATTGTACGACATGTTTAATATCAAGAAATAAATATTTTTTACAGTACATTCTATATGCTCAACGTGTGCATAATAATTATTTCCGTGAAACACATAAGAGAGATAACATCGAGAATTATTTTGAAAAGGATTAGGTATATTGAACTTTGATAAACTAGATTTTCAATTGACCTCATAATAAGGAAATTTCTATATTCTGAAATAAAATACCGCTGAATGCAGAATTGAATTATATCGATTATTAAAATAATGGAAGAAGATAGTATGTTATGAGTTATTACCAATAAGTAGGTAGGCGAGTGATTCATAGAAAGTCTCGAGAAAGTAGAATGCTCAAAGTAAAACACGACTATCGTACGATCAAGCTTGTAAGAGAACTTATTGAAATACTTTTTGATGAAACAGCATACAGAGGCATTCCAGTCTGAATTCGAAGGAATTTAGTGGTAAGTAACAATTACGCGGCATATGCAGGCATGCTAATAAACGTGGAATACATTCGTTAGTGCAGAGGCACGGTGACTCGCACACACACACACACACAGACACATGCACATACAGAGGCGAAAGTTCGCGAGGAATTCGCTACTTTGCGGAAAAGACTGAGAGATTATGCAGAAGGCTTTGGCAGAGGGAGCCGTAGAGGCGCACTTTATTTACGTTTAACAATCTGTCCGAAGCAATCGTGGCTCCCCGGATTCTCCGAATGGGAAATCTGGGATGCCCAGTGGCTCAGCAGTGGCATTTTCTCTCTCTTTCTCTCCACTGGCAAACGACTGGTTTTCACGTTTCGAAAAATAAGCACGCCGTCGACTATCGTTCACCGGTTCTTCCACTTTATTGTTTCACTGAGTCTGAATTCCTTTAAAATTGACATAAAGATAAAGAGTTACCTCATGCTCGCCAATTAAATTTTCTTTCAATGTCTTGCAAGGTAAATTTGCAAAATACTTTTTACTCGAATGTGTCAACTGGAAGATGCAAACGTCACGTTAGTCATTCTAAGAAGACTTACTTCATCGAATGCAACAATATACCTTCAACTGAATCAACAAATTATACTAGTAGAGCTGAGTAATAATATAATAGCAGACAAAGCTACAATGGAGAGAGCCTTTCATAGCATCTTTTTATTTTAGAAATGTAAAATCCGCGGATCTTTGAAATATTCAATTTCGTATTTACATTCGGTATTTATAAAGAAAGACGCACAGATGGTGAGGAGCTAATTTTAAATTTTAGAAAACAAACACTCTCGTATAATACCTTGTGCACTGTTAGTCCAACACATCTTGAACATCTTCAATTTGCACTAAAGCTCGAAATATTTTTTCCTCCGAGTTTCATTAATTTGAAAATGTACCGCGAGTAAATTACATTTTAGTCGACTCCGATATATACATAAAATCTGTGCGTCATTCACTCTGAGCTCTAAGCTCTGCAGTATACCATGAATCACTGACGTCGTATAGGAAAGCGCGAAAAAGTCTAAAATTTCTGTCCGATATCAGGCGCGATACACCAGTATTCGATACCGAGAGCGTATATATGCGCACACAGTTAATTCGAGAAAAAGGCCACTCACACTGGTCGCGCGCGCGCGCGACGTCGCAGCACAAGAACTCGCGCGAGACTCAGCGTCGCGCTTGTCCGCTATTTTTCTCGTCGGACTCGTTTCTTTTCGGCGCTCTGCGGACGTCTGTATATGCTCGAGGTGCGCGCGTCGCCCGAGGCGCATTGTCTGGGAGGCGCGCCAGCACTGGCGCCCCGAGCCTCGCGCCAGCGAACTCTAGACCTCGCAAACGTTACGTGTATGTATACGTGCGTAAGACGCGCAGGAAATCCTCCGGTGTTGAATGGGAGCGCGTGTCTTCTCTTGTGTACGTATGAATGGGACGTGTAGACACGGGAGCGTAGCGGGGGAAGCGCGATAATACACTTTTGTCGTAGGTGTGCCCGCCCACACGTATATGCGATCTCCCGCTCTAAAGAGTCGCGTTTATTAATTGTATCGCGCGCCACCTCACGTGCGTGTGGCTAATTTCACTTTCATTGTCGGCGCCCCAACTGTATTCTCATTTCTTCACGTCGTTTTTCTTTCGTTTCCTCCTTTTTTCGGTAACCTTCGTCGTGCAGTGATTATTTCGTGCTTGCGGTTACTTTCAGATGTTTTGTCGATAAATCTTGGATATTTTAATTTTTTTTGTAGAAACTGAAATCTGGATTTACGGCTTTGCGTTAAAATCTAGAATCATCAAGTGTGATGTGACAAATCGCTAAATCTGTTTAAATTAAAAGCTTTTTATCGACCAAACGTACACTTTAATTATAGATACACGTATAACCAGAATTTATAACTTGAATAATTTTTATTACAATTATTTTTCAACATGAAAAAATTAAGATGGTAATAATAATTCTGATCAAGATAATATGTTGAGTAGTGTTTTTTACAATTATTTTGATTTTTGGTCGGAGGCAAATGTAAGAATTCATTGATTCATTCTATAAAGTGTCAATATCTGAATGGAAAACACGAAAAAATAAAATTTCATTCTCCAAGCCAACACAATTTCGCCTTCAACGTTTCTGAATATGTATAAGAGATTTAGACGAGAAGAATCTTTCCGTTATCAAATTTATCGTGAAAGGTAAACAACCATGTTATCAAAGTCAAAATTTAAGGTAAACCACGTTAAACAAAATGTTTGTAGTTTAACGCGATGTTTTGCACATTTTTTGTTTAATCAGGCGGATTGTTGTTTGCACTTGCACCTTTTATGATATACCGTAAAAAATTAAATGATAGTGCGGGTATAGACATTTAAA
Source organism: Torymus tubicola (assembly GCA_035583055.1). Lineage (NCBI taxonomy): Eukaryota > Metazoa > Arthropoda > Insecta > Hymenoptera > Torymidae > Torymus > Torymus tubicola. Next base: position 18,847,254 of record JAWWEQ010000010.1, on the reverse strand, counting down.
AAGATTACGAAAACTTGAATATGTAAAATAAACTGCCACATAATTTTATATCAGCTGCGTCCTAAAAAAAAATAAAATAAAAAAAATTTTATAGAAATAAAAAAAAATGCGCCATCTAAAAAAAATGCCGATTTATCTCATTCTTCATTCATACTTACTTGTAACTTTTTTAAAGTAAGTATCGGGAAGGTTTAGTGCAGGCGTGCAGAAAAAAGTCCGAGTTAAAAATACGCAGGATCAGCGATTATCGCATATATATAAGCGGCGCGCGACCTCGCTGCCGAGCCGCAGGCCCCCGCTCCACATTCCGAAAATAGGAGAGCACCGAGTTTAAGGAACTACGCGCGTTTACGCATATAAGTATATATCTATCTGTATACACGGTGACGCGTCGCGCGTACTTTTCCGGTCTTCTAGCCTCGTCGCCGAGCGAGAACGAGGTTGTTGCCCAGTTTCACGCGCGCGCGTCAGTTGCCCTCGGCTCTCGGCCAAAGTGATTCGCCATTGTAGTACATTGTCCGCGAGTGAGGGCATCAGCCGTCCCCGCGTGCGCACCTGTCGTTTCGACGATTCTGCGCGCCGCGGCGTACGAAAAATGCCGAGAGCGCGCGTATGCAAAAATTTCAACGACGCGTGCGGTTCACTGCGTGATAGCGAAATGCCACTGTTTTTTTGGCCATTTGTAGAGTAACTGCACGACCGCAGAGGAAGCTTGCTGCTTCGCTTTTAATGGCTCTGTCAAGAAAGTCGGATTATTTTTGCTATAAGTTTCGAAGAAATAGAGTTTAGAGGCGTATAATTTCTGACGACCGGAACTTCAATACATTTAATGTCTATCATTCGTCTGGTTTCTACGAAAAAATATAAGATCCAGAAAATAAAAACGCTCTATTTTCGTAATTTCGCAATAATTTATAAACATTGATGTATTAGATGTTTTCCTAATTTTCGAATAATACAAATATTATTATACTCAATTCGCATAAGTAAATTAAATGAAGTAAGTAGAATATTTCTAAACGAATAGAATGTATATTTTATGAAGAAAAACTTATTGATCCATAGGAGAATGTAAGTTGTTTAATCATCGCCCCAGTTAATTATTTAATTAACACGAACTTTCCTATTTTCACCGCGAACCAGCATGACCAATGTAGCAAAACCAGCGTTCGTCGCGAATTCCGTCAACTTTCGCGGCCAGAAAAAACCACTTGAAGATCATTCGGCCACAATAGGAAGCTCGCCCGCAGAATGGACCGAGTGACAAGTATCCGGGCGATTCTGGCGTGACACGGGGAAAAAGTAAAACTTTCCAAGTTCACGCGGTGGTCCCATTTTTCTCGTGCGGCGCAAGATCAAGAGGTAAGTGTGTCTCGTCTGCAGCATAGTGAAAATTGCCGCGAGAGTGGCCGACTCGAGGTGGAAAACGAGGTAATCTACGTATGTGTGTGTGTGTATGGTAAAGAGGCTTTCGGAATTCGATGCACCTCGTTGGCCGTTCCTCGGTCACGCTCACGTACGTCGCGTTTTAATACTTCTTCACCTGTGCACATACAATCGCGCACTTTCGTCTCTCTCTCTCTATCCGGCTCTTCTCCTGATTTTTAACAGTCTGGGCAATGCGCGTATTCGAATTATCAAGAGTAAAAGGCAGTTACTGTATTTGATATGATTTCATTTCTTCAAAGACAGATTTTTCTGCTCGAATGAACTAGGATTCAAATTTCTTTCGAGCGTCATTGACTTTTAATTAGAGCATTTTCACGAGAAGAAAACTAAATAATGTTAGGTTTCTGTCCGTCTGAAAAATGTGACTGATCGGTCGTTTAGAAAGTCAATAACCATACATGTAAACTTTATCTAATATAATCTTTTCTCATAACTACAAGACATACAACTGGCTTAAGTAATTTTAAAATATAGCAGATACGTTTCATCGCTGATTGATGGACGTAAAATAATACGTTATTTATGGGCACTTTACAGATGTACAAATTGTGTATTCAAGTTGAATACCGTATATTTATTTCTATAAAATATTCAGCATTAAATAGAAAAATAGCCTTTAAAATATTGTGCGCAGCCAAGTAGTAAGGCTACCTTTAAATATTTTCAACATAAAGAGGCTTTAAAGTAAACGGAATCAGTTAGCTTACTTACAAGGTATATATGTATGCAGACCATTTCGAACAGTGAAATACACCCGAGAATTTAAAGCAGCACGTGCTGAAAAATTTCTAAAGGAGTGGAGGTTACGCACATTTCGAATACTAACTTTCAAATTACCTATTTAGGAACATAGCATATCTTTTGGTCATTCTCCGCTGTTATTGAAAATGATTGGACGTTTAAAGATAACCTAATTTTTAAAATTGTAAATGATTGATTTTAATGAACAATTTTTTACGATAGCTAGGATATTACGCATACCAGAAAATTTAAATTTTGAAGATAATCAAATGAAGATTTCGTACGTAACGCAATCATTATTACAAGTAAATAAAGTTAAATGACTGTAAATCGAATACGATTACCTACAATTATGCAATTATTTAAATAACGTCGATATGCAATGCTATTTCTACTTTAAGGAAACAAATTATCTGTCTTCAGCGATTTCCTGTGTCTACTGTTGAGTTCAAAGCAGTATTCAAACAAAACATTACCTGAGCAGAATTAACAAAAATGCACGTGGTTTAATGTAGAATGGGTAACCGAAAAAATTGCTATCTCGGTCGCGGGCTTCTTTTCCAGCGCGTGTACAACACACAAAAGACTCGATCGGTGCAGCGCCCGTCTGCTGTACATTGCATTTTCATTCCACGAAAGGTGTAGCGACCCATAAATCGCCAAAGTCAAGTCGCCGCGGCGGCATCAGATACATCCCAAATAATTAATAATAGAATTCCCTCGCGCTTCTCTCTCTCACGCTCGTATATCCGCGAGGACTTTCCCGTGGATCCGCGCCTCTCCCACGATATTTCGCTGCGAGTGGCTGATGGGTTGGCCGAGGGTAAGCGAGCGGGTAAGACACGGCCGTGTACCAAGTCCAAGGCTCGCGCGCATAATTACGCTGGCATTCGATCGCAGGCCGCGAGCGCCGCAACGACTTTTTTTTCCTTCCCCAGTCTCGCATGCGCGATTTCCCGGCATTGCTCTGCGCTGTATGTACGTTGAAAGTAGGTGTAGGTCTTGGGGGGCGTGCGATGATGATGATGATCCACCTGCTCTCCCCTAGTTATGCGCTTTTGTGGCTTTGTGCATGCGTGTGTACTTATAAGCTTGTGTTTACGCTCGAGGAGGAGTGCATCGACGTACAAAACGGGTGAAAAAAACGGAAAAAGGGACGCGAGCCTTATGAGAGAGTTGCCGAAAAACGTAGCCGCTTCCGCTCCCTTTTTTCCTTCAAGCTTCCTATATAATTTTCTTTGCCTTAAAATTTCGACAACAGAAAAAATTTCTTTAGTTCCTTCTTAAACAAGATTATAGTGCTTTGGAGTTATTAAAAAAAAGTATGTACTCATTTTAAAATATAGTTTGAAATTTTCATTTTTAATGTTCTATTTTAATTTTAAATTTTGTTGTCAAGTTTGTAAAATAATAAAATTACATTCGAATATATAATGATGACAGTGAGACGTATTCTTAATTGACGTGAGCGGTAATCTACTTTAATTACATAATGACAGGAGACGTTAATCGAGTGGTAATCCGGTTTAATTTATACGTGACAAATAAACTCTGCAAATTACTGGCTTCAAATCTGGAAAATCAATGCCTAATAAACTTATGGTTCAGGCTATTTTATTCAGCAGAAATAGGAAGAGCATTTATTTATAGAGACGACTTTGTTCCGAATAAAAATACTCCCTTACAATACAGAGACTAGTCAATTCTTTACCAAAAAGTCTAAAACAAAGAGTGGCTTTACAGAGAAGGTAAAAACAAACAAGAGCCGAGAATCGCGGCGGCGGTAAAAACGTGTACGTCCATTCACGACTGACCGAAAGGCAAAAGAACCGAAAGGAAAGCGGGAGCACGCGAGCGAGCGCCGATCCGTTATAGTCGCAGTGGCCCTGCTCCGATCGCGCATAAACGCCCCCGCGAGGACGCAGTCCGTTTTCGGAGCGCCTTTTTTTTCGTCTACTCGGCTCTCTCCGCTCGCGCAGCACGCAGCGGATGAAATGTCACGCGGCGCTGACTCAGTCCACACGCACTGTCTTTACCTACGTGCTCGCAAAGTGTCGCTTTGCACCTGCCGGCCTCAAGTGCAGCGGCGCACAGGAAATCGGTTATTGATCCGCGCCTAGCTCGAGTTTCACGCTCGGGCTGGACACTCGGCCGAATCAGCAGACTCGCAACAAAGGCGAACTAGAGAGAGAGAGAGTTGCGCGCTAACTTTTGCGGAGGCAAGTGAGATTTGTACTGCCCGAGGCTCGATTGAAATAGTATCGCGTGGGAGTGCGTGCAGGATGATGCCTATGTAGTATAGTAGTCTTTCTTTTAATGAATTCTCTCTGTCTCTCCCGCCTGCCGGTAAAACTCGCTCGGTGGCTGGGCCTCTTTTATGGCCACCGGCTGTTGTGTCGTGCAGTTCTTTCGACTAAAATTAACACATTGACCGGGAGACCTAGAACCCGTAAAACGCCCGCTGACATCCAACTGTCATGTGTGATAGCTAAATTCGGACAGTCTTCGTGGAAACATATTCGCTTTCGCTTTTTTGCTTTGTCTAAGCTTAAGGCTTAGTCACTTATTTCGCCAGAATCCAACAGCGAAGAGGACACTATAGCTTTCATGTTCTTTTATAGATGTACTAACGTCAACATAATTTAGATCCAAACGAACAGTTTAGATTCACGCAGCAAAACTGTCCGCTATGATATACAGTCGCGTTTACGTAAAAAAAGAATAATAAAATGAAGAAATTATTGCCATAGGCTCCTCTAAATGTATCTTCGGTATTTTTATTGTAAATATTTTCTGATTTTGAACAAGACGATTTAAGAGCAAAACTTGTTGCATATGCAAAATAATTCTGCATCATAACTGCGCTGCTAATTTGAATGAAGTAAAATAATATTCTCAAGGCAGATTGAATCGAGCGATAACTCGCTCACGCGGAATATTAATGATTCGAATAGTTTGGAGGCTCGCGCTTAGGGAATCCGTCAAAGATATCGGAGGCAGATAATCGACATCAGGCTCGAGCTCTCGTGCGAGCGGGGGGCTTTTATGCAACGAGCGCACGGCAGATGGTAATTTACGGTGCGCGGGGTGCCTTACCTCGGAACTTGGAGACTGTGAGCAGCCGAGGCGAGGCGACTTCCGGGTTCTCATCTGCGTCCGTCCGCAGGGGACTCAAGCTCAGAAGTCGGGGAGCTTCCGTGTGGGCTCGAAACCAGCGCATCCTGAAACATAAAACAAATCTGTTAGATTATTTTCTTTTGTTATTCTTTTATTAATAATGGTATAGAGATTATATGTTTATTTGAATTATGGATCACAGATAGAGTGGGTAAGTAGATCCGTTAGATTTTAAATTCTCAGAGAAATGTCAAACATTCAATTAGCAGTAATTCACTGAGAGTTTATTATTACTAGATTAGTTAAGCTTCAAAAGATAATTGTTTTCTTTTCATAGTGACACGCCTTGTAAGATTTACACTAAATTATAAAGGAAAAAAATAATAACCATTTAACGTGGGTCTAATAATAAAAGTTGCATTTAGACACATTTACCTACATAGATCTTTATGACTAACTGTACTAAAAATTAATAATTTTCTTAAATTATACGCACTGGAACCGTTTAAATGGCGCGATCCGCTTTAAACGTACACGCGTTTAAGAGTATGCGTATAAGTACGCGCGCACGTCAATAAAACGTCGGAACGGGATGAACGGCAGGGAAATAGGCAGTAAAAATAACGGAAACGCGAACTGTATTTCATCTGCTAGCTTTGCATGCCATTATGTAGCCTCTTTGTCGTGCGATCATCGACAGCCACGTACATCTTGCACCTGTATCTTTGGCATTGCATACATATTTTCAAACAACTTGGAATACATGTTTTTAAAGTGAACCATTCAATACTTTTCATAATAATAACTAAAAGTAATCTATAAATGAATTTAAAAGACTGTTCAGGAAAGAAAACTTTTATATATATGTGGTTACGAAAATTTCAAACTTATGTTAACATATTTAGTGGTTTAATTAATAAGGTCCATGATGATTATTTTATACTCAATATCAGATGGAATTGGTATAATCATTTATATAATGATTAATATTCAATCTTTTTTTTATTGTGCACTTAGACCTCAATTGCATTTCATAACTATCATAACTCACATTATAGATTGATTAAACGTTTCACAAATACTTTATTACGAGAGTAAAAAGAAAATTTCCTTGATTTATTAATTTTATATATAATTAGAGTGCCAGTCTCCTTACAAGGTGAATATATGCTGTGCTGCTTTCCGTGTAACATTCTTATAATAAACATAAATAAGTTATTCAATGAATTTTTTTATAGGTGTTTAGATACGATGTTTATTTTATTCTATTCTTTCAAAAATGTTGTTATTTAGTACAAGTTGATGATTATTTCACCTTGGATTAGGAAACAATATTTCCTTTATTTGCATGGAAAGAAACCTAAGCTAAAGAAAGATACAGCTGGTGTAGACAAGCAAAGACGTAAGTCTTTCGACTTCTAGAAAGGCTGAAATTGATCGGTTTCTCCAGAACTGCTCTTCAGTGAATAAATTCATACATCTCTGGTAGGCAACAATGTGTAAGTACACAATCTCAAAGTTTATCTTCGTGGTTAAGCACGAACCTTGGAGTACCACAGGGATCAGTTCTGGGACCTTTGTTGTTTTGCCTCTAC
>JAWWEQ010000010.1:18811505-18827768 GCA_035583055.1 Torymus tubicola | reverse complement strand
CACGAGAAAATGGCGCGATAACATTCTTTACAATTGCCTGACATTTAGTTTTAGCACATGAAAATTTAGGTTCAAAATTTTGCTGTATTAATTTTGAGGTGCATTCCATGGAACTAAAACTTTGATTGTGCCGTGCAGTATGAAAAGCCCATAAACCTTCAATCTTTGCTAGTTCTATTTCCTTTTTCCCAAAATTCTCACTGCGAAAAAATTTCATCATTGATGAGCTACCGATAGCTTTAACGGCATTATTATGCTTGTCAGTCTTTAAGTGACGCTCTATATCACCTTTACCACCATGGCTAATTGAAAAAATTGCACTACATGTATTGCAACGAACTTCTGATTCATTTCCACCTTTGTGTATAAAAGGAAATTCCTGCAATATATCGTTGTTTACTTTACAAGCTCGTTTTATTCTTTTTTCCTGCGATGCCATTTCTATTTCTATAACAAAAGGGATAAACAAGAAAAGTCGATAGTTATAAGTTATTACTAAGGCCCAAGTAACAAACAAGAAAAAATAACAATGTTTCGTTTTAGTTACCTTCATATTTTACAAATTTACACTTTCAAAATACTAAAAGAGATATTTTTGACGACTTTGACAAGAGGTTTTGTTAAAACTACCCTATAATCAAGCATATGTCAGGTCACGTTTGAAAATGACACGAAACGAACTCGTCTAACATGTGATATTTGGTGACTGTTGAATATAAAAAGACTAAAAGTGACGGTATTAGAACCAGTCACAGGTTTCATACTTGTTATGTGTGAATGCGCTCCGTGGCGCACGAGACTTGACGAGAGCCAATCAATACCAGGATAGAGCCATCTTTCTACGCGCGCGAAATATGAATTAATAATTCTAATAAAAATATTTTAAAATATTCAATTTTTCTAATTTTTTAAAAATAAATTTGGTAAGTAGTGTAAAACTGTAAAGCGGGATAAAGCGGGACAAAACTCTTAAATGCGGGATACTTTGCGGGACAAACTGTGAAGCGGGACAAGCATTGGAAATGCGGGACCGTCCCGCTCGATCCGGGACGGTTGGCAGCCTTAAATTGTATGTCGAATTTATAGATCAAACGACCGACTATATTAGTTACTAATATAGTATTTTAACAATCATTGTATTTATATATAAAAGATATTTTTAAATAAAAACGCATTAAAGGTTAGGACTTTGTTGTATGTTTAAATACAGTATATGAAAAAATTTTATCGTAGGAAGAAAAAGAAAGAAGCAAGATTGTGTTTATAAACGGAAATAAGTTTCTTTTGATTTGTTTAGCCCTTTTTTCGAGAAAAACTTTCGAACACAGGACAGAGGACGAATATTTAGTTTATCGAGTGCGACTTTAATGGTAAAATGGTGCTCTGTACAGCAACTAGACAGGTCCGAGACATAGGTCAACGCCATGGATTTTTTCAATTTCTCGCTCCTTGCCCTTTTAATGTAGCTATAGCACAGAACTGGCGCCACATTTTCCTGCTGCAACGTTATTCCGAGTCCATGTCTTTCTGCCTCACCCTTTTTTTCTCTATAGCCCACGCGAAGACAATGGATCGACACGATGATTTCCATGTCCATTGTGAAAGTGTACTAGTAGCAGCAGTCGCAAGTCAGGGAGGGAGAGAGAGAGAGAGAGAGAGAGAGAGAGAGAGAGAGAGAGAGAGAGAGAGAGAGAGAGAGAGAGAGAGAGAGAGAGGATAAACTATGGCTTCGGCGATTATCTCCTTCTCTCTTTGCTGCGCTCGCGGTGTTCACATTGTGCAAAATCGGCGAAGCTTCACACGGCACCTGCCTCGGCCGCTGATGAAAAATCGACCAGCCAGCGGCTCGCTTGCGCGAGTGCTCTTCATTACGTCCCTTATATTTTTGTTCTCAATTTCAATTGGTATTTTTGGTAAAAAAACGAGGCGTAACAGGACGCGCGGCATATGTGCAACGGAAAGAGGAAATTCGCAGCTGTGAGGGCGAAGGCTATTCCCTATCTCTGTATAGGGAAGATTAGCGGGCGGCAAAAGATCTCGTCCATGCGTGTATGCACTCAGCCTGATTTCTATCAGATTTCGGAAGGACTTTTTACAGCAGGGTGCTCAGGAAGGAGACTATTGTTTATCGGAAGTCTTTGGCAAGACAAACGTGCAATATGGAGATAGTAATATTCCCGGCCTTAGCAAATTCCTCTTAAAGTTTTTAGAAAATAATCCTTTGTAAATGTTATACTCATTAGTTTCTGAGTATAAGTATAAAATTGAAACATGGTAATTAACCTCTTAAATGTTGTCTCATTAGTTTGTATAGAAATTGTAATCTTTGGTTTGACGTATTATGTTCATTTGTTACACGTATTTCATTTGTTAAATTCTCTTGAGTGTTAAGGATGCGTCGCACTTTATTTTATTATGCTAACTTTCTTTTATTGGTTGAACATGTAACGGGAATAATACAAAATACAAACGGGAATTAATACAAAAAAGTATAGCGATACATCTTAAACAAATTGATTTCTTTAATAGATTGAACTACAAAGTTTCAAAGCATAAAGAAAAGACACCTTCTTTGTTTTTAGAGCGGAAATTAATGAAGAATTAATGTAAAAAACCTTATGTCGAAAACCGCAGCTGGTGGTGTATCCAGTGTACAGGACTTGCTATATGTTGGCGCAGATTGTTAAAGGAGTATTCATAAATCCTTTGGCAAAAGAAAGTCAGCAGCGATGAAGCAAGTTGAGGCTACCGGCAATATAACGCGTTACGAATTAAATCCGACCGCATTTACCGGCGTTTTCGTCCCGCCTCGAGGCGAGAAACCGCCGCCACCGCCGCCACTCGAGAATATTCAATCGAGTAACTACATGCACAGCCGATGAGCGTTGGTGCGCAAAACAGATCGTCGGGTAAGTACCATCATCTTCTATAAGGCGCTTGTTCGCTTATTAGCTTCATACTACACTGCTTTTCGCTGAGTGTACGTGCAAATGTATCGGTGCGTGTACTTTATTCAATTTTATTCGAATGCAATGAGATGCTTTTCGCCAGAGCTTCAGGCTGTTATCTAAAATTTCCGCAAACAATTCCATAAATCATGTAAAAATATTTTTCCGACGGAATTTCAGTTCTACTACTCCGTTAGTCAATGCTTATCTTACAAAATAAATTAATAATAGACTAAAAAACTAAAAATAGATTAATTCATATTTATCATTATAGTATAAAATAATTTTAGAATATTGAACTTTAATAAAAAAAATAGATGAATTTTCATATCATTAGCTTAACTGTAAAAGAAACAATTAATAATTAGAATTTATGTCAATTATGGAACATTTTGTAAAATACAGATTTTTTAAATACAGTGATATCAAAAGAAGAGCGGATATTTTAAAATCCTTTTAAATGTCCATAAAATACTTTTTATTTTCATATTTAAATTTTAGTTCCCATAATAAACAAGAAAACGATCTTTAAGTAAAATAATTTTTCAGTTTTGGTATTTCAATAAATAAGAGCAAAGCAATCCTACCAGGGTTCAACCCTTATAAAAGCTGATGGTTATGGTATTGGAGAAATAAAAAGGACATGTAAGTGCAGTTAAAAAAAGCAGAATATACGCACGTGTGGCAGGGTCAAGTTATTATTTAAAAAAGAGTCCAGATAAAGCTGATGTTGATTAATTTTTTTCCCTACCTCCGTTCGCTCCACAATAAGCTTCTATATAGCATTAGAGGTTCACCACTTCGCGTGCCTGCGCTTTTCTGGAAATCGGATTGCCGTGTAGCTAAAAGCCGTGAGAGCCCTCTGGCTAAATCGCCTTCTCTCACCGTACGTCTATATATGGGGTATAAATCCATAGGCCAGCTGAGAGTTACATATATGTACCTAAAACTATAATCTGAGCTCAAATATAAAAGCTTCTTTTCTCAGGTTAATTCGTCCAAGTTGGATAACGAATCGAAATTTCACAAAGTATTCGAACAGAGGATTCTATTAGAACATAGCGACAGTAGGAGACGCTGCTGCTCTACTCGTAGCTGTCAGCCATTATTTCCACTGCGCGAAGCGGTTAAGGGGAAGAAACTCTCTCAAGCTCTGTGCCAAGGGTTCTCCGAAGACCGAAGGGAGTCTAAATATGTGGGTGGAACTTTGGGTGAGTGGCGCGTAACAGATTTGACGGAGGAAGAAGTTATACAACTGTTATAGTTATAGGAATAGATACAACTCGCCCCTCGCTATCTTCATTAGTTGTTCTATGTATTCACTTGAGCTTATGTACATATGCTTCCCGACATATTGTCTAGGCTTAAGATTTCGTTGTTGCTGTTGATGGTTACTTTGACAGGTTTACTAAACTCTAAGAACGGATAAGTGCATTGAGAAATTGGATAATAACGAACATCAATAATCGAAAAAAGTAATATTTTTCCGAATTGACTAACTCCTTTTTTCGGGACCTAGCAAGAACTAGGTGACAAGTGACCAATATATTGTTCAAATTTTTTACAGATATGCCGAGGTAAAATGCAATCCAAAATTATTTACATCAATGTGTAAATATTAATTCAATACTTCAAGTAATAAAAATACAAGAGCTCATAAACATTAAGCTGGCTTTTAAAACTGATATATATATATAGACAAAGTCCAAAAATCTGCATTTAAATAACAAGAAAGACGAAAATATTGATTACGATGGCCTAGTTTATGGAGTGCAAAATTTTAAACAAGAAATTAGATTATATCGATAAGAAGGATAGAATTATGAAATTCATGAAAACTTAAGATGAAAAATTTTTTTAAATAGAACATGTTCCGTAGATTCTCATTGTCTTTTATAATTTCAACATTATTTGCGATATTTCTTACAATTTTACAATTCTCGAGGTCTTTCATACATGATTGTTAAGTTTGTGTAACTAACTCTAAAATTCTTTTATGAGTGGATTTCTCAATACAAATAGTTTATCATTAAAAGTAAAAAGTCTAAAACAGTCGTATCACGAAATTCAAATAATGCGATTGAGCAGTTCCGAAGGTTTTATGATAACTACATGATTTGATATTTTGTATGATTTTTAATGAAATAGTAACCGATTTTTTTTCATTAGACATTTTTGATCAGTGACCTGATATTACAAGAAATTATAAAACTAGAGTAGGTTAAATACCGAAAAATGACTAGATAGGACATAGATTAATATTCTTTAGTTGAAATAATCGTCGAACAAGTCAGATGTGTGTGCATCGCAGAGTCTGAATAGATTACTGATGTTCGCTATCTACTCTCCCTCTTGGACGATATGTCCTTTTCTCTTACTTTTCCCTTTTTTGGTTTCCCTTCTTACGTGTTCTGCACGGCAACAATATTAAGGTTTCGGGGATGATAAATCCGATAAAAATTGATATAAAATCCCTTACTAAGTTTGGAAATGTAATGACGGATCATAAAAACCCTCGTGGCTTCTTCTTCTTTTCCTTCTGTTATACTCCCGCCTTCTCTGTCTTGCGGTCGTATAAGCTTGGTGGTGAGCCGACGATCAAGTTGTATAGGCATGGGGCCTCCGGCAACAAAAGTTCCATGCATTATAGCACTCGTACAAGTTATATAAACACGAGCGGCGCGGCATTTACTAAATTATTTGCAATATAGCTTGAAATTTGTTCTTTGATAGAGGTATCGATTAAGAGTAGAGCATTGTGCGTGGTTAAAAGCACAGAGCCCACTTGGTCGAAACGAAGTGGAAGAAAAAGATAGGGTCTCGATATCTGCTCGCCGTAAAAGAAAACACGGCTGGCACTCGGTCGCCGTGCCGGTGCTTTTAGGAGAAAAGAAGACGTTAAGCTGCGTGCTGAGAATTTTATCGTAATATTATTAAAATGCCTTTTTGCGCATGGAAGATTATACTATAGAATGGCCGTCATTTTCATATTTTATGACGGAAAGTGTTTAGTTTTTATGAAAGTCCTTTTTACGAGTTACTGCCTTAGATAAATGACATAATTTAAATATGTCGCGTGTGAAATATAATTTTGCAATCAAATGTGAATGGACCTCTATTCATCAAAAACAGGGAAGATTCATCTCTTGAGTATCACAAAACATCGATTATTACTACTAACTGCAATGCTATATGGTACATATGTATGCTATCAAGTTATACAAATCGGCTGAAATTTAGAATATCTTTGTAAAATTACAATAAACTAAATTAATTTTATGTGATACTTTTAATAAAACTTCGTAAAATCCAATTACAGTGGATTTAGCACCAAACTAGTTAATAATATCTCTTACTAAATTATAAGAATAAATTGAATTCTCTACATTTTTTTTTAGATGATAAGTTGAATAGCCAGTGTTAATTGAATCGTTATTGACTGGCTTTCACGAGACGGCTTGTAAGTACGCAACAATAGCACTCAAAGAGAAGTTACTGCGATCTGCATAAACCCACCTTGACGAAGAGAGGTCGTTACGATTCGGAAATTAGCCTAATAGATTTGAGGAACACTCCGGCGAGTAACGGGATCGCAATTGCTTTTTAAGTTAACAACTTCTCCTGATGATAATTCCACGAATGAGAATGAAAGTTCGCGTTAAGTCAATTCGGATTCTTCAATATACTTTCTGAATTGACAAAATATTATTTTGGATATAACTGATAATCCATCAATAAAGGATGAAAATTTCACATAAAACGTCAATCAATTACAAATATGAATTTTAATCTCTCAAATAATCTATAGCATTACATCAAAATATTTAGCAATTATGTGATTGATCGATTCGAATTATACCTATGAATTTTAATTGCATATTTATGTGTAACTGAAACATATTCCACACTTGATTATACTGGAATGAGTTTTCGAGTAGTACGAAAATTAATCATAACATTTCACAAATCATCAATCATTTGTTTATTTTATATGAATTGGCATCGTGAATAGATTATTTATTTTTTGGAAATATAAGTGAGTCAGTAATATAGCAAACAGCATATTGATAAATCAAGTTTTCGTAGTTTTATACAGCAGTAAAATCACATTATTTCTCTACTGAAGGGCTTGGAAATTTTCTAATTAATCATGAGTTTACCTCTGCGCATCAAACTCGACGTTTATTCGTTTAAAGAGTCTATGTGAGCGAGCGATAATTCGATTGGATTTAAAGATTTATTCGCATAAGCTGAGTGCGGCAGCTCGGTTGAGCTATATACGCGGAAACTCGCGAGACAAAGTGAAAGAGACGCATAGGAGGGGGTTTATTAATCCGTAATTGGTATGCGCAGCAGAGAAGAGGAGGTTGGGAGTGTGGAAAGTCAAGAGGCAGTGCGCTGCTGCAACGGCGGTGACACTGGTTTGTTTTTAAGGCTCCGGCATCGAGCGAATGGGCGAAAAGCTCCGTTGTAGGGAAAGTTGGGTCGAAGGATTGGAGCCTACGTTGTTTCGATTAAACGCATCCAATTGATGTGTGGTACGTTTTTTTGCTGAAGATCAGCCGAGGGATCAACGCTGAGTGACGCGTCAAATTATATTATTGGATTATTGGAAAAATTCGTCTTTTACTTTCCTGTCAATTTAACAAAGTTTCAATGAATCATCCATACGAAGGAATATTAGACGCAGAGAACTATTGTTTGATTTATTAGCTAGCAGCCTTTTTTGTATTATAAAGATCAAATTAGCTAACCTTAAGTACAGAGATATAAAAAAAATATTGAAATTACTTATTGCGTATAAATTGAGATCAGCAAAGCAATTAGTTCTCTTCTATGTTTCATCGAAATTTATTTAGTATTTTTGGATTTTATTAAAACTTTATTATAGGCGAGATCGGGGCTGGTTGACCGACATTTTGCATTTTATTTTTTTCCAAATAACTACGAATTCAATCGATAAAGTCAAAGTATTATCCTAAGGTACTCCATTTATAGAACATCTATGAATTTTTTCATAAAGATCGAAATGCTTTTGTCGCAATAAATTGGAAACACTAAAGCGTAAAAAAGTCAGTGGCGCTAATTCAGAAGAATATACAACAGCGAAAATTGTAAACAAGAGAAAAATTAAATAAGCAACATGAATAGTATAAATAAATCATTCGCAGTCACAACAAATAAAACTGATTCATGCGCCCAATTTTTGCATGTTATACGTTGCAACCGTTCATCATGACGAGTTTCACTGTATGGTTCTTTAGAAACTAGGCAGAACCATTCGTTGTTAATAAAAATTTCTTCGATCTGCTCACATTACCGACTTTAGAGTAATACCTCGAACAGAAGACATTTCTGTGCACAGTAATTTGAAAGTCTTGTGAAGTTTGATTGATTTTCTTACGCTCGAATTTGATCGCGTAAACAACTCGCATTGCTTCAACCTTTGATAAAGACGCTCTATCGGCTTTTCTTTAGTAATCACGCATCATTTTGAACTATAAAAGTGATTTATTTATCAAAACTCTAATTTTTCGATTAGCCAACTAGCCCCGGAAAAAGTTGGCCAATATGCCCCGATGGTATAGACCAATTTCCAAACTCTATTGTGACATTAGACATTGCCGAAAAAAAAAAACAAAAAAATCGTGAAGGTGGAAAAAAGCATTTCTTATAAACTATTTTCATTTGCTATGCGAAAAAAACATTATAATAAGATATTATACATTTTTTAAAATACTATAAAGTTCAAAAAAAGCCGAGAAAAATTCAAACTTATGTCTTTCCTCGATGAACTGTGTGATCCGACTGAAGCTCAAGACAAAAATTTCTTTTGTTATTTTACGTCACTTATATGAATCACAGCACGATCTATTGTTTTACTAACGAGATATTAGCCATCGACCAACCAACCCCACATGCCAACTAGCCCCGGCCTCCCCTACATTTAAAGTTATTACGTATCTGATATTAGTAAATTCCATTTATTATCATAATAATTAAAAACTATAGATATAAGTTTAATTAGTTTGAATTTGAGGATCAATAAATGGCAAGTTAGTGTTTAATTTGAATGAAATTATAGTAATATCTATTTACGTTGTAGTTTCATCGAGAAGGAAAGGTTGAAAAACTGCAAGATCTAAAAATAAATAATGAATCTCAGTAATAGAAAATCTAGAGGTGACAATAAAAAGTAATACCATTCATGATTTTGCGAGAAATTCATTCTCGTATATTTTTCATTACATATCCGATGTCAATTAATCACATAGGAATCTCTTGACAGTCTCTCACATTCGGATTTGGGTAACAACATTCAACTCAACGTCGCAAAGCATAGATATACAGTGTTTAATAATACATCATGTGTAACGTATAACATGGTGAGATTCGTTATCCAATAGTTTCTTTTGTTTTTCCCCTGTTAGCCTTATATGTATATTTATATATTTATTTTTTTTTTTGTATTTATATATGTATACATGTATACCTTCGCAATAATTCGTTCTTGTGAAGAGCTTTTTTCTTTATTTCTAGACGGTCAAGTATTGTTAGTTTAATTCGTTCTCTCTTATCAACTACATTCAAAATAACCCCTTTCGAGGCTTCGTCGTTTCATTCTTTTATCTCCACCATTTCTAGGTTACTCTCTCGTGTCGTACTGTAAACTACGGTTTTATATAGCTTATATTTAATTTTTGTATATTTACTTTTGTATTTACATTGTTCCTTCGCGTCCTTTGCGTCGCTACGTCTTTCTTCATTGTTCTACTCTGCGCAGATCTTCTATCTACGATTTTATTGTTTCAATTATTTGTAATAACAATTAACAATTTTTCTTAGAAAATAACCGCTAAATATTCTTTTGCAAAATTTTAAAAACAGCTCTTATCAGACGACAAAAATATTTTTTTAACTATAATAGTATATAAATAAAATTTAATAACCCCAATTTTAATAGTAAAATGGGTCGATTTCAATAAACCAAACCACTTAAAATAACATGCATTTGTACATACATTAGAGTACGCAGAAATTTATAGAACCTCATGGGATAAACATATACCAAAATTTTGCCCGTGGCGTCATTATTTTCAATGAAATAGAAAATTAATGAAAAATATGGTTCCGTATACATTATATAAAAGCAATATGTAAAATTTTTGGTGCATGAGTATTATCTACTGTTAGACTAAATATTTGATTAAATGAGAAACTAAAATTTACTAAATATAAGTGAAAAGTGCAAAATTCTTTGTAATAAAATTTTTCATATTATAGATATTTATGCTACATGAATATGATACATCACTACGAGCATCTGAATCGATGTTATTTATTGTTCTTCAGTTATCTGAATACGAGGCATATTCGTAAAAGTAATTTACAAAAATTTTTTCATATAAATTCATGAACTTTGGAGTGGAATATTTTGATTTATTTCTCTCACTTCTTATCAAATCGTTCATATAAAAATCTTTTTCAAACCAATTTTGGATATTTAAATATTCTTTTGTCTGGCGTATTTTTGTAATAAGATACAAAGTATTTAAAATATGCGTTGTAATTTTAGCGATAGGTTTTGTATGGAATTATTTTGAATGGATTATCGTAATTTTGCTGAAAGGAATTCTTTGACTTTACGTAAGATACAAGGAGCAGGAGATCTTTCCGAAAGTAATCGAGAAAGAAAGTTAGAGATTGTCGTGAAAAGTTTTCTAAAGGCTCTCAAAGCAACAGGGCGCGCGTAGTTTTTCAAAGTTTGCTAAACTTTATCACGAGTCCTCATTTGAAAATTGAGCTTGAATCTCGCACAAATCAGATTGCGCGACTCGGCGGTACACCCGCAGGATGGACCTGGTGGAATCCCTTGCGATACGCCGAAGCTACTACACGGCACAGCGCGGGCGCGAGGAAAGCGGAAAAAATGCCTGAGAGCTGGGCACAGAAAACGAGGAGGTAGTGACACAATTCGCGTACTTTAGCGGTGCGATTACCGCGGAGATCTCCTCGGTAAATCTGTGTAAGCCCCGAGAGTCCTTCCTTCCGTCCTTAATCCATTGCAAAGCCTCAACCTCTCTTACCTCTCTCTCGCTCCTTGGCTTTGAACCTGTTGCGCGTCAACCGGCACGCTCACGCAGGCCCACAGGCTCTGACGACTCGCGGCGCGCAATATGCCTAAGAGCTCAACTCCTTTGATGCACGACGTGCGTTTTTGCGGGAGCTCTCAGCTCGACGGCGCGGCCGGTCAATTGAATTTTCAGCGGGAAGTGAGCCAGCCGCCGACGCATTCTACATTGTAATCGGAAATTTGCATGGATTTCGGCCAATTTGCTTTTTGTGACAAGTGGAAGCAAAAAAGTCCGAGGCGGCAGCGCTATAAATTGCTCGCCCTGCGCGACGCGTCTTCCTCTCTCATTAAAATTTATGTTTCAGAAGCCCGCTGGCGGCTGGCGTGTCGTATCGAAATCGGAGGACGGCCCGATAAAGGGGAATTCCAATCTCCTCAACGCGCAGAGCGGCGTGCCAAATAAAACGACGCGGGAACAACAGCAGCCGGCATAAAAGATTCTCATTATACGCGCGCGGTTGTGTGTATACCTATACGTGTTAGTGAGAGAAAAAAGCGGAGACGTAAAAATCATGCCATCAGATATAAGTCAGCAGCGCGGCTGCGCAAACTTATCGGACGCGAAATCATCTTCTCCGGGAGGACTGCGAAAAGGGGAGGGGCGGGAGAGCGAAAAAATCGAAGGCCTCCTTCGACGCCATTATTATGCAGTCGGCTGCTATATGCGAGAACCGAAAAGGTCGACAAGGAAAAGGCCACGTTCGCCGGCTGCGTCCCCGTATTTCCTCGCCGCTGTCTCTACCTCCCTATTATATCGCATGCGCGCGTGCACCAAAGACTTTTACAAATTATAATATTCCACTTTTTAATATTCCATCCTGCTCTACTTCTCTTTCTCTCCTTCAGCGATGTTCCAGCCTTGAGAAGAAAAAGACGCAGAAGAGTCGTCATCGCAAATCTGACGTTTCAATCTCAAGTATCCAGATGGGATCCAGCGGTTCTTCCTGGACAGGGTGTGGAGAGAGGCGCGGGGATTAAAGCCTGGAGAGGGGACGGAGGAAGGAACGAGGTGTCGAAATGTCCTTTCTGCCGTCCGCTTCGAATTTCTTTTTCCCCCATTCATTTTTCTCCACCTCATTCCTCTTATTTATCCCTCTCTGTGGACGGTGTGGCCAGAGCAAGTCCCGTTAAAATTGCAGGAGCAGCGGCCTGCGCAAGTGCGAAAAGGGGAGAAAGAAGACACGCGATTATTAATTCGGTCTGCTTTGTACTGCTAATAAGAGCCTGATGGTTTCGCGCTATTGCGGTTAGACGGCATCCATTGATTGATGCGTTTTTACTTTTATTCGTAAAGATGGCTTTAACGGGGTGTTTTTATGAAGTGTATTTCTTCCTGTGTATTTAGAAAATCCTTTTTAATCATTAATTTGCTAACATTATTGGATCATTTTTATTTGTTTATAACCCCAAGTTTTCTTTTACCAGTTCAAAATTTCTAAATCAACTGATTTTCATCGTACGAAATTTTCTTTAATAGTGATGTAATGATTGTGCTAAAATATACGTAATTTTTTATTTAAATTAATTCCTCTCAATAATGTGTTACAAATAATTTAATTACATGGATAGAATTTTTCTGGAAGTTATCCGAGGTCCAACCCATGTTCCTGAAAATTATTACACGTATTTTCTGTAATTATTTTTCTATCTTATAGCTATTTGTACGTTAAATTTTATCAGAACAATCTAAAACACTTTCGTAAATTTACTAGAGAAATTCTAATAAAAATTATAGGAATTTACCTAATCTATGAATTCACTTCATTGACTTACAATTAATAATAAATTCATTATTACAAGTTTTTTTACCACATAAAAGATAAAATATTTTTATAAATAACTAAAGTTTTAAATGACATTGAGATACAATCGAATAAAGCATGAACAGATAGTTTAGTACTAATGTTTGGAAAGCTGAAATTTCTTTGGCGATATCACGGAAATTTTCCTGTGCCCATCATAAAAAGATTCGGAATGTTCTGATGTTTCGCAGTTCTAATGTTCACGGTAATTTTTTCCATATATTTACGGTAGTTTTTTTCCAAAAAAATTCTATCTGCGCACACACTAACGTTTAATACCTGTATATTAATAATCTTGCAAGATATTGATTTTGAAAAATTAAAGTTTTCTAACTTCTCAAAAATAGTTAATTATCTATAGTTTGTAACATTTACGATTATTTATTTATTACGTTATATAAAAAAGCAAAATTAAGTATGCTTCTCTGAGTCGCTTGAAAAATTGATTATATTATGATTTAATATAAACAGTTAAAATTTAAAAAAATCTTATTAACCAAGTACCACTGAACTCAATCAAAGTGTAAGCTTTGAAACGTAGTCTATAGATTTTTCTAAACGCTTTTAATGATTAGAATAAAATGTATACGATTTATTTCTTTAATTTACTTATTGTAATGTATTCTGCACTTACCACCATAATGCATTGCCACTATTTCTAGTATTTGTTGATAATGAATATATACTAGAGAAATTATTTGAAATAATTCGTGTACATTTTTGCGCAATGATGTTGAGGCGTGTGCTATTAGAAATTTTCCTATACTATTGGGGGGGACATTCGGAGCATAGACAAATCGTATAAAAATTTATCTTACTGTAAAAACACGCTTACATACTCTGCAAATCTTATATTAGGACATTTGAAAATTTTATTTTAATGCATACAAATTTTAAATGTATTTTACGTTAAGGTATTTTATCTTTTTCAAAAGTGAAAGTTGGATTTTCTATTAAAATTTTTTTATAAAGATGTACATTTTTCTTGTTAAATCAAAAGTATCTCTAAAATTCTTTACAGTGTAATCTTCGTCCTTTTAAAGTACATCATATACACGTCTGAACACCAAACTGCAATAATAATAAAGAATTATTTCTAATAATTTTATCTTGATCAAAACCGCATCGAGAAAAAGGTTTCCCGTAGCATGAAACTTTTACTATTGACTTTTAACACATATAGGAAGAAATGTAATTGTTAACCCTGTTTAGTGTAGAATATTAGATTTCTTGTCTTAATTTAATAATATTTTATAACCAATGATTTTTTGCTCTTACTATTCGTGCATTAGACGTAAAGTACAGTGATTTAGAGTATAAGCTTTGAAATAAACCACCTTAATATTTGTTTTATTTTGGCATCTGACTAGAGATATTATGTTCTATTACATATAAAGTATATACTTACAAGGAGAGTATCTCAGATCCGGATCATGGATTTTTCTCAAACTTTAAAATATGATTTTAGATACCGAAATATGGAGGAAGCCACAATATTAGATCCTAACGCTTCAATAAACTGAAGTTATCGACATTTTCAGCTGTATTTTAAGGAAATACTGAAAAATTGCTGTCTTTTATATTAATTATCTAGTCTAAACAATTGCTGTCTTTTATATTAATTATCTAGTCTAAACAAGTCTTACATAAAATTGTAAAAAGATACAATAAAGCTAGAGAGTGCAAGCTTTCCGTTACTTTTTTTAGAATTCAAAAATATCAACTCCTTCTAAAGTTACGTTAGATTAAAGTTAAGCAACAAAATATGCATCAGATACACATGAAAGTGAAGCTCTAGGTTTCATCGATTTATAAGTGGTTTTTAGTTGCTTAATTTTGAACTATCGTAGCTTTAGGAGTTGATATTTTTTAATTTAAAAAAAAGTAATGGAAAGTTCGCACTCTCTAGTTTTATTGTATATTTTTACAATTCTATGTGACACTTGTCTAGGTAGACTAGATAGGTAATATAAAAGACATAGCACTTTTTCAGTATTCGCTTAAAATACATCTGAAAATGTTGATAACTTCAGTTTATTGAAGCGTTAGAATCTAATATTGTGGCTTCCTCCATATTTC
The DNA here is from genome assembly GCA_035583055.1 of Torymus tubicola. Taxonomy (NCBI): domain Eukaryota; kingdom Metazoa; phylum Arthropoda; class Insecta; order Hymenoptera; family Torymidae; genus Torymus; species Torymus tubicola. The sequence goes on along the minus strand of JAWWEQ010000010.1, from coordinate 18,812,805 downwards.
GGTATCTAAAATCATATCTTAAAGTTTGAGAAAAATCCATGATCCGGATTCTTTATAAGAATTAGTTACTTTATAGATTAAGAATAAGTCGTTGTTTTATGAAATGATAGAATTGTAGATGAAATGGAAAGAGCCCATATAAAATTAAAATCAAGTTTTTAATTGAAAAAGTATTCTATTATCAAAAATGTATTACTTAATTCGAATAATACATTTATTTTTTCGACAAATATATTTATTATTACTATATATAAATACTAACAGACTAAACAAAATAATATAATTTTGGTTTAAATTACGCGCTTATCTACACTTCTATATAGAATCTTTTTACACTATTCTTTGAATTCCAATAATATTTTGAGTTTAGTCTCTCATTCTTCAAGAAAATAACATTAAAAAAAATACTAGTTTTTTCAAGCTAGAAAAGTAGATAATATATATTATGATATTTTTAACTACTGGCATAAGTGTTGTTTAGCTTGAAAAATGGATTTATGTACAAGAAACCGTTTTCCCAATGCTTCAAACTAAAGAAGCGCGTCTTTTAATTGCTCGTGAAAAAGGAGGAAATACTACGTGCGCGCTATGCGAAGGACGCGAAGTGTATGTCTGTATCATCGCTTATCGTGGTTGCATAATGCGTAATATGTTACATCGAAAGCGATTAGGTCTCGTCTGCAGCCTCTCCCACGTCGACTGGCATTTGTGCGCAATATTTTTCACGTCGTCGCCTTACACTTCTACTTTAATAAAGGCTTCGTTTTCCCCTATCTTGTCTCTCCACCGCCTTCTCGCCACCACTGCTGCTACTGCTTCACCGTTCGCCGCAGCCTAAAGCTGGCACTCTCGCGTTCAAACTTTAACTATAGGGAACGACAAGAGGTGCTTTTTTCGATCTTCCAGGAACGGGCAGCGACTCTGCTGGCGGTAATCGGTGTACGACAGTGGTGGGGTTGCTGCAACTGCACATTATCCCGTTTGATGCAAGCGCGCCTCGTTCGCGAGTGAGCGCAAGCCCACCACTGCACAACTTATCGCAGGATCCAGGCGAAGATCAGCAGCAGGCATATCAGTGTAGAGGCCGTCGTCCTCGTCGCTTGCAGCGTCGATACTGCAAACAGAGAAAGAAAAACATCAATCAAAATTTCTATTTAGTTATAGGGTAAATGTACCTATTACCGGCGGGTGTCCCGTTCACCGCGGAATTATACGTCAATAATATTAATACTGTTGTGACGTAATATTTTGACTTGGAAAAATTTCTGTAGTATAATATAACCATAATGTATCAATTAAA
>JAWWEQ010000010.1:18790991-18803715 GCA_035583055.1 Torymus tubicola | reverse complement strand
AGGTAACAATGTTTACCTCTAATAGATTTTACTTTGTAAACTGCATTGTAATTTTTCTGGTTAAATAAATATCAAATCAAATCAAAATCAAAAAGTAAAGTTGTACGTCGTCTTCGCTAAAAACTGCAACTAACGTTAGATAAGTATAAATTAACTGAATAAGTATTAAATTTGTATAAAGAATAGAGACTTTGTGAAAAAAAAATTTCCGGATTTACAACACTAACCATTGTTAGATGACATCCTGCAAACAGTTATTGAAAGAGGCTTATCATGGAATATGATAAACTCATTCAAATGGTAAAGAGCTGTAGCTGTAGAGCTCCCTGTAGCAGAAGCTCAAGCTGCGATAGTTCTTGTGTAGTAAGTTTGTATATTCATTACTTTCTTCTCAGTTATGGGGGGAGAACACCTTTAAAATTCGAAAAAATCAATATTTTTTTATTTGAATATAACATAATTAATAAGTTACGATTGTTTGACAGCTTGAGTCCGTACGTGCGAATACAGAACAATGGTAAGCTATATCTGTTGTTGTAATATTAATTATTACAGCATAATTTACAATATTAACTAAGAATCGTTCATGTATTTCAAAAAGTAGAACAAATTTATCAGCTAAGAAGTGATTATTTGTAGGTATATGAAATTTTGTTTTCAAGGCTTATTTCTGAAAATCTAATATTTTAAACTTTTGCATTGTTTTTCTTGGTGACTACTTAAAGGATTTTGATAAAACAAAATGAAAATTGTTTTTTATAAGTTTCTTTATGGTAGGTTGCTCTAAAATTCCAAAATTTTTTGAATAAGTATTTTTTTTAATTCCAAAAGCATAAAAATTCATAAAAATACTAATAAAACAGTAGTTTTGTGATTGAAAAAATACTTAATCAAAAATTTTTAAATTTCAGCAGAACCTACCATAGAGGAACATATAATAAGCAATTTGAATTTTGTTTCATGAAAATTGATTAAGTGGTCTCCAAAAAAAAAACTACGCAGAAGTATATTTTTTGAAAATACCATATTTCTGGATGGAACGGTTGGATAGCGTATATCTTACTAATGTTGTAGAAGGTAAGTTATATATATATAGTATCTATACATTTTTATGTTATAATAATATTTTAAATCATTTTTTCAGATAGTTTGGTTATAGGAGTCATTTGGTTCAAGACCTCCTTAATTTTAAAATTTCATAATTTTACAACTAATCAATATTTTTTAAATCTGTAAAAGCAAATCAAAGCTCTTTTTCATCTTTAGTTTTATTTTATATTAACTTATATTTCAGACTTTCTAAGATTAAATTATCGCGGTTTCAAAAACAGGCTTCTTCGAAGGTTTTTCTTTCCAGAATAAAGTTAGATATACAAAAATTAAAAGGTTAAAATATACTTCAATTTTTTAAGTGTTAGGGTTTAATATTACAGATTACTTTATGTTTCTACATCCAAAAACATCTCAAAATATGAGCCGAATCTGTGATCCGGATCCCTGACACTCTCTGATAGTCTCCCAACACCGACGAAACAACACGACAACGTGGATGCGCGCGTATATGACACGTGCGATGTACGTCTTTTTTTTACTTTTATAATTTTTATTACATCATCATTTAATTTCTAACCATTTTACAAATCATACCTTTATTCTATTCGTACTTTATTAATGTACTTTAAAGTAGTTTCAAACATAAATAACTAACCTTGAATAATCTAATCAAAACAAACATTATGTACGCTCAAGCAACTACGAATAGCATAATCAAAACGAAAACATACAACATGCAACAAAGTGTACAAGAAAATCGAATAAAAAATGTAAAAGCCAAAGAAGTTTAACGTATTATAAACAACTTAATGATAAAAACTGCAGGTTATGGTAAAATTAATGGTAAAATTCTTAAAGAGTTACCACCAAAAGCACTGAGGCTCCTAACAGTTGTAACACCGGCACACAAAAATAAAAAAGTTGGCGGTACATTTAACCGGACCCATATATCTACATGTATTTTGACGAGCTGAATCCGAATCCGGGGTCACTTTTACTTGTACACCCTCAAAACTTTTTTCTGACATAGATGAAATACGTTTTGTATGTATTTTGATGCGTAGAATCCAAATCTAAAGACTGTTAGCATTTTTTTTACTATTTTTTGCCATTTTTCGGGATTTTTTGCAATTTTTTTAAAATTTTGAGGGTGTACGAGTAAAAGTGACCCCGGATTCGGATTCAACTCGTTAAAATACATATAGATATATCGGTCCGGTTAAATGTACCACCATCTTTTTTATTTGTGTGTGCCGGTGTAATAATGCAATTTTTCGATTAAAACACTTCCCAGATCAATGGGAAGTAGTTTAAGTTATACTAATCCCAAAACCGGGAAAGATTAGTGTCAAAGTCAGTGTTTTTCTACAGGCCTATTAATCTATAACCATCCATATCTAAAGTTTGTGAAAAAATTACAATAAATAGACTATATTTGATTATTAGCGACGAAAATTATGGAAAATCAATTATGGAAAACACTACAACAGCTACGTATACTGATGACACAGTCATTCCTTCAGTACACTCATGTTCTGTCTCAGCTTCTAAACAACTACAAAATTACCTAAATAAAATTGAATACTGGTTCAAATGTTGGCGAATAAAAATAAACGAAAACTAATCAACCCATATTACATTCACCATACGGAACAACACATGTCTATCAGTTAGCTTAAATGGAAAAATTATACCGCAAAACTATAACGTTAAATATCTTTGCATGCACCTTGATCAACATCTAACTTGGAAAAATAACATATGGACAAAATGCAAACAATTTAACGAATCCAAGCTTGCACTAAGCAATAAAATACTTTTTTATAAAAGGGTACTAAAGCCTATCTGGACTTTTGGCACTCAATTTTGGGGATCGGCATCAGATTCAAACATAAATATGCTGAAAAGTATGGTCAATGTTACTTACTTAGTTTATCCCAAATGAATTAATAAACAAGAACCTCAATAAAAAAAAAACAGTCAAAGAAGAAATAAAAACGTTTGATCAAAAATATAAGGATAGACTTTCTAAACATCCAAACGGCTGTGGAACTTTTCACCAACAATATCACAATCTCAGAATAGAAAAGATATAAAATACTTTAATGTATACTAAATTTCATTTAGTATATAACTAAATGTTTAAAATTTCTTTCTTGTCTTTTTTACTTTTTATTTTTTTAGTAAGTGCAAGTAAAAACTTCTTGCTAAAGAACTTCAAGTGCTGACCATTGAAAAAATAGACTCATGTTATTTTGTGAAATTCTGTACATTGAATCGAAAACGAAAATATTCATGCAAATTAAATTTTTTTTTTTTTTTGGGAATAATGAAAAAGCTATTTAAGTAAATTATATATCAATTAAACAATCAAATCTTAAAAGCATTTAGTTTGAAGGAATAATCTTATTATAATAGCTCCAATGACGCTTGCTATTATTTAATGTAATCACACCACACATTAACTATTATCATAGTTTTTCCTCTAAATACGATAGCCTCGGCTACGCTGGTGAAAAGCGAGAGGCAGGTCCAAATCAAGCGCGACTTGAAAATCATTAACATGCTCGACTGCTCAATGGCGTTATTCATTTTTAATTAATCACAGCCGGCCAACGTAATTTCGACGTATACGCACGGGTTGGCGTATGCTTATTCGGGCTTGGAAAGCTACCGGCTGTTTATCTTTCGTCGCGCGAAGCGCAAATGTGCTGTAATGGTAGTAAAGGCGGTACCGCGATCATTTTGCTGAATCATAATTTATAAGTTGTGAGATGCGCGCGATCGTTCGATTCGGGGATGGGAATGTAGCGGCTCGCGAATCGCTATTCTAATTAAACTCTCGTTCCGTGCAATATTCGATTAAATGGCTAATATCGCAGCGGTCGGACGGAACGCGCACGGGCTCGTCGGCACTGGCGACGGCATTATTAATAGTACGTCGTGTGTGCATTTGCTCCGACGCGGCCGTGCGTGAATCAATATGGTTTTATAGCAAGAGCAGGCGGAAGCTTTTCCCGTATTTACGTTCGGAGCTAATGGACGGACCGCCGCGTGGCCGCTGAGCCGTTGATGTGAGAGCGCAGGCAGCCCCAGGCGGGCCCGTCTACCGGCATGAGACTGTTGCGGGAATACTCGACCCCTAGCTTCTGCAGGATATTACAGATTAGTGCGCCAGTTGCAACGTTGCCACCGGTCATCTGTACACACCCAGCAAATGGATTTTATATTTCTTCGGTTCACGGATTTTATTCCGCCTTCTCGGTAAAGTACTGCTTGGGTTCACAATCAAATAGTTTTCTATCCACGTGGCCTGGGCTGCATTTCACGCTCGCCGAAAAGTCAAACTGTTCATTCAGAAAGTACGGTTCGTCAACTAGCTTTGGACGAGTTCTACCCGACCAGAACATCGTCGCGGGCAATAGTTATCGCTGTCTCTAGGCGGACCGCGATATGAATGCCCAGCAACTTCAGAGTGTGAGAGCCAACCTGATAGCTACCCCAACTTCACCACCACCAGAGCCGTCGACTAACAGAGGGCCTCAGAGTTCTTAATTTCATTTTTTATAATAAAAATTTACTTAAAAAATAGAAAAGTTAGTTTTAGCCACTACTTGGCACTAATAGCGAGTCCAAACCTGAGAAAAAAGACATTATTTCATTTTGAATGGTAGTCAATCATCCGATATTAGGAGCAAGTTAAAATAATAGTGAAAGAAAAAGTGGACTAAGAATATTATGCAAATTGTAAAGGAGAGCCTAGAAGACAAAAATAACTGTTAACCATGCGATTGTTGTTATAATATTTAATTCTTATACATTTAACCTTGCACAGTTCGCATTTGATTATATCGATCACAAAATGTGGTGAACAAAAGAACATTCTATTTGTGATCGTAGTTGTCCAATGTAGTCACATATTGTTAGTCGAGAAAAACGTGTTGTGGCCAGCTATAGACTTTGTCCATTCCTTCCCTATATTTACTATTACAGCCGACCATGAACGTTTGAATATCCATAAGAACTTTACTTAATGCATGTATATGTTAATTACTGTCAATGCACAAGAACACCGCTTTAATTTATCGTACCTAGTCTACTATGCTAAGTATTAGTCTGTCGTAGTGCCAAAAGTATTCCTTTACACTCGAAAAACAGTTGCAAAATATTGATCAACTCTCTTAACTTTTCTTTAAAAAAATAGTACAGGTATACAGCATGTATATAAAGCAACTATTTTTCGACGAATGTAACGTACGCATCGAAACCCTTGTACAAACTAGTGGCATAACACAATATTATAATTGAACAATAAAAAAAAATAGATAAATAAAATATCAAAGTTCCAAAAATAGAAATAGAGCATTTGTAAAAACTTCAAATAGAAAAATAGTCTGCTTAGCAATGCAGATAAAAATAAAAATAATAAGTCGAATACGATTAAAATCAATCTAAAATATCCTGAGATTTCTCGTCACCTGTTGATGAATTTGTAAAGGCTTCACCTTAATTAGCTCAAACATCAATTGTTCATTTTTTTTTATGAAATTCCACACAAATATTTATCTCATATATATTCTATACCCTCTTTCAATAAAGCGGTGTTTGGCTTAGGCGACAAGGAGCTTGCTTCCCAAAACAAACATCGCTTAGGGCTCAAGTTCGATTCCTCGTTAGCGCAAATTTTACGGAGGCATTTTCTCAAAAATGTTTTCTGGATTTTTTTCGGTAGCAAAGAGAAAATTTGAAGCGCGGGGTTTGTGGCTGAAGCTCCCGTATGCACCTGATTTGTGGGTAGGATCGACTAAGTACAATAATTGCGCCAAGCGCATGCGAGTACCGGAAGGCCGATTCCAGTGTGGCTTTCGCTCGAGAGATTCGCCCAACCTATAAGGTAGAGGTCTGCAGCTGTGGTTCGATCAGTAAGACTGGGGAATTAGTTACTCGTCAAGTGGGGTTTGAGTCCCAGATTTTCACCGATTGATACAAGCACCACTGTTTCACACATGTGCTTTCTTTACCAACACACCACAGACCTCCGTCGCCGATTAGCACCCCAAGGGAGCAGAAACAAAGCAACGTTAAATAACATAAAAAAACCTTCTCTAAATTTCATGGATATACACATCGTTTTCAAGTATTTTTAATTGTAAAAACTACGAAAAAAATTAGCTCCAAATAGCTCCACAATACAGAAACCAATATTTTTAACTAATATAATTAGTATTTACAGCCTGACTGGTGTGCAGAATCTATATCTCTATAAAATGTTGATACTATTTAATCAACTGCGGTTATCGTGTACAAAGAAAGTCATTTAATTTACAAATTATTTTTTTCTGTCAAAAATTGAAAGAAAATTTAATACGTTATAGCTCTACACTATTGTACATTTTCATTGCGGTATTTTGTTTCATTTACGAGTAAAAAATTAAGGAAAAATCACGTTTGACACAATAACTAAAGATTGACTAAAACGAATCCTTTTTTTATTTGAATTGGGAGAATATCTTTTGTTTGAATTGTATCGATAATACTTTACTACTAAAAATGGAAAAAACAAAAATCAAAAATCGAAAAATTGCCACAGCAGAAAATAAAGTCAAGTGAAAAAGGTATATTGTTGGGTAATTTCATAAAATGAATGTATTGTTTATTCTAGGCTAGTAATTTGTTTTGCAGAGAAATAAAAAATCCGAAGGAGTAAAAGTATTAAAAGGAAATAATAAGTCCGAGATAAGTGCAGCGAAAACATATATAACTATGAGCTCGGTGTCGAAGTGAATGTACCGTCCTGAAACTTCGGACAAAGGAAAAGACGGTACGGGAAGGACTCGCAACGAAATTTCCGAAAGGCTTTTGTTTGCCATGAAAATTCAATATACAACGGAGAGTAAGTGAGTAGTAGCGAGCGCGAGAGAAAGAGAGAATGGGAGGGAGGGGCGTATGCCTGGCGCTGCTTCTGTGGGCCACACGAGGATTATTTCACGCGGCCGCGCGCCGGTGAGATGGAAAGCCAGCGCGCGGATGGGAAAGAAGCGGGGGTGAGGAAAGCCGAGGAACACGATGCACGAAGAGCCGATATTATTCTCGGAGCCACCTCGCGCCCTCGTGGCGTCGAGCATTATTAGTTCTGCCGTGTTAGCATACATGAAATATTGATGTTACATTCCCCCTTGGCACTCGACTACGCGAAAGAGCGAGACGAAACGGGCGCGAGTTCCCGTTATGAACAAGCCGCGCGCTCTTTCCCTTCTCCTGCGGCTCTGCGGTCGCCTCTAAAGAGTCTGATTTTACCTCCCATCTGCCTAATCTGCGTTTTCATACTTCGCGACGCTCGTCAGCGCGGGAATAAATTTATCCGATATTAGATATATCGACGAACACAAACCCTTAGATTTCCGGGTGCGGGCGCTTGCGCGCAGACGCATCGGCGCCCGAAAGAAGAGCAAAGGGGAGAAAAATGTGCCTCTCTCGGTCTGCGCTGCGTTAGCGGCTCGTGAGCATTATTTAATGACTCGGAAAATGGCGGTACATCCGCTCATTCTGTCGCTTCAGTGTTAAGGAAAGGTAGTCGCTCTTACCTTTTTTCTTGTCGTTGTGGATGGTCAACGAGCTCGGATTGCCGTACACCGAATTGTTCAGCTCCGAGGAAGATTCCCATTCTGCAATCAATAAGAAAACGTGGCTGATGAGTGTTATTTCGATATACGCCTCGCTCTATTATGTTCTCTGCATTGTTCAGACTTATCAAAGCATTAAATTCTCTATAAGAGAAGGTCCATTCAATGTGACTTAATTACTATTATATGTGTATGAAGGCTACACTGCACAGCTCAATGTCGCAAGGAGGACAAGTAGAACAAATCTGGGATGGTCAGGCAGACAAACGCTATTATTCAATCAATAAGGTTTGGTTATGGTCTTAGCGGGTATTGTTCCAATTCACTTAATCAAATGAAGAGACATTTTATAATTTATGCGTATATTGTTTCCAGGTAATGGTATTACAGAATATTTTCGAGTAAGCATGCACGCAGCCATGTAATTTTAATTGAAAATGAAAAATGAAATGGAGAATTATCAGCGTTAATTAATAAATTTGTATTATTCCTTGTAAACAAAAGCTCGTGTATAACATATCCCAGTAGAACTTTATAGCGCTATTTAAATGGCTCGTAAACCAGATCGCAATATATGCGGCTTATAAATCATCTTTATTACTCGTTACAGTTTTGTCAGAATTACCAAAGCCATTAAATTATTAGCTATAGAAGCGGAACTCGATGAGAATTCAATGATTCCGCGCCCGAGGCATTGCGTAAACCCCTTTGTGGCGGCGCGCCGTACGAAAGCGAGCTACAAGCCATACAAACAAACAATGAGCAACAAGCAAAGAAACAAACACTCTAGCAGAGATACATAGATAGATAGAGAGAGAGAGATGGGGGAAGCAAGAGTAAAGAAATGAATAATGTGTGGGTGGAGATGTGCCGGAAGTGAGAAGGGTAGTTCGTTTCCTCACCTTTGCTGGGCGTCTCGGTAGTGACCGGGCTGGGGCTGGTGCTCGGCGGTGTGGATTCTGCAATAAGCGAAAGAACAGGCAAGTTTTTATTTTTAATTAAACTTTCCTCCCCCGGACTGTGCACAGTCTGTGTATAGGCGCGTGTATGTGCCGGCCGCCACCACCACGTTACTCCGGGGGGTGACGCGGCGGCGCCGGCGGCTCGGAAGGTGGGGCTGAGAGGACGGACGGCCAAGGCAGGGGATGGCCCGGGGAGACGCACAGGCGCAAACTCGAGCGTCTCCACGCGTCTCCTCGCGTGCGGGTGCGGTGTGCAGGTGCTGATTTGCATACGGGCACGCGTGTTTGTTCGCTCGGCCGCGCTTGTGACAGTGCGCGGTGCGACTTTATTTTTAGCTCTGCCTAACCCCGCTACCGCCGGGTACCACTAACCGCCGGCAGTCGCGCATGCAGTGCTACTAATGCCCCCTCAGTCAACAGTATCTGCTGCTCATTGCGAGGAGGCCGTCAACGGATTTGCAGCGGGCCGCAGTTGCAGGGCCAAGCGCTGCGGGGGCATACCTGAAAGCAATCCGGACGGCTCGATGTAATGGGAGAAGTTTGAGGCGGCAAGTTACTGGAAATTTCGACGGACCCGTGCTCATCCGGTGCGTGGGCACGTGTTCGACGGCGTCAAGCTCGCAGCGCCGCGGAGCCCCAGCCATAATGGATCGCGCGCCACCTGTTACCAACTTGAGGCCCGGAGAACGTATTAGCTGCTCAAATCTCGGCCGCGTACATGCACACTCGCGCGCTCATATTTTATCCAAAATATAGTTCCTAATCGCGCCGTTGAATTATTATTCAGAGTAATCGCGGTTAATCTCTCGGCTCGGCGGAGCCGCGAGCAATTTCGAAAGAGAGGCGAAAGAACAGCCGGCCGCCAGTCGGACGCGGATTCCATTATTCAGACGCGTGCAGTGCAATTTTTGCGAGCGAGCGCAAGAGTGGAAAAGCCGACTGTTGGCCTGTAACCAGCTTATACGCGGCTGCCGGATATATGAAGCTTTTAGCTTGCGTTAATGCCGCTCCCGCAGAGAACATGTTCGCCGCGTTAATCGCCTAATGAGGATTTCGCTCTCTCTAGCTTTGCCGGAGTGCGAAAGCGCCCGCCTGCCCATTTAATTATCATCGATGAATAATTATCGCCCTCGACTTTTAGTGATAAATTTAACAGTAAGAGAGAGAGAGAGAGAGAGAGAGCGACGTTTTAAAAACTTTTCCTTTCCAAACGATTCCACTCTCCCAGAGTCCGGATTTTGCTTTCCTATTAATGCAAACCTCCAATTATGTACGCTGCGTTGTGTTTCCCTAATTTGTACCCGTATACTTTATACGCTCCGATACGATATAGCTTAACATTGCGAACCGCAAATAATCCATTTACTTTGAACTGCCCATTTATCAGCTTTTTCTCATTTTTACTAATTAATTGACGGATTATATTATTGATCGGTTACAAGTTAATTTAATTATCTTACAAACTAATTTGCCTGAGATTGTAGGAGACAGTGACTTCTTCTCTATGGTTTTTTTTCGAGAGTCAAGCTATTTTATATCTAAAATGAACTATTATAGTATGATATTCGATTATCTATACGAATAGAAAGAATATGAATGGAGGCAGAATAACTTATAATTAAAAGTTTATATCGTTGAAAAAAGTTAATTTTTTGAAAAAGTTATAGTCTATCAGAAATAAAGTAAAAAGTAGCTTAAAATAGTGCCATTCGCTTGAAATACATGAAAAATATTTTCCTCCACTTTTGATAGACTATATTTGATAGACACTTTTGAAAAGATCAACATTTTTTAACGATATACAGTTTAAATTAAAGCTTTATACTCTGCCTGCTTTCATAAACTTTTAACCGAAATATTCGTTAAGCTACAACTGAACGTAGGAATCCCATTTTCATAAAATCAGCTCATTTTAGACATAAAATAGCTTGAATCTCGGGACACAAGCACCAGTAAAAAACACGAGACACTTATCTCCTTATGTGTCACAAAGAAGTGCCTCCTTAAATTCCAGTCTAATCTAGGACCTTCATTCCTGGGAGTCCCCTTGTTAGTACAACCTTATTTAAAAGTAATTCTGCAATATCATTTTGAATCATATTGATGATTAACACCAAACGCATTCGCCTTCCTTTAAAAAATCATTAATTCTTCCTCTGCATGATTCAGAGCAAATTTTTCTGAAAAATATTGCAAATTATCGAAGTTCATTAACTTTTATCAGACTAATGCCAAAGAGAAAGACATTTTTCATCTGTCATTTAATCAATTAATTAGATACACGCGAAAAGTAACTCATTGTTAGCGCTAATGCATATTGTGCTAAATCTCTCCAATGTCGAAAGTCATTGAGGCGGTTGTGGGCATCGACCAGATGAGAGGTCCATCTGCGTGCTCGAGCTCCAGGCGGTCGATCTCCAGTGGCCGAGCTCCTCGGTATTATCGTCGTAGGCCCACTTAGCCGAGCGGTCGTCGCAACAGGATTTTGCGACTGCTTTCACGCACAAGCGCGTACTTTAAGGCACAGCGTAGCTTGGGCAGGAAAACTAACCCGGGAGAGGAAGTGGAGCGAGCAGGGCTCGGTCGTTAGCGAGTCGAGGGCATAAGTAGGCTGGCTCCGTAAAATTCATTTATCACTTTTGCAAGTTGCCGATGGAATCTAAGAGAACTCCCAGCCCTATTCTGTCTTCGCACAGTGCAAAATCGAAAGGGCGCCAGTGGAGGGGATAATGCGAGACAAAGGCGGCGCGAGGACCGTCGAGGGTGGGAGGAAATTGCCGCTAGCGTTTTATACGCGCGACCGAGTGACAGCCAGAAAAGAGTAGGGAACGGCTGAGCGGGCGAGAGAAGGTGCAGCAGCAGCAGCTAGACGGCGACTTTTCACTTTTGATTTATCGCGCCAACTTTTATTTCGTCCTCTCTCTCTCTCTCTCTCTTTCTGCAGCTCCGTCTCTGTCTCGCAGTTTTCGCTTCCGCGACTAATGCGCACTACCACTAGCCGACGAAGAGATATTAAAACTCGTTGTCCCGGCCATTTAACTTTACCACGCTGATTGATGATTGGCTCCTGCCGCTCGACTTGCTTCTCGCCAATCAATCGCGGCTCGTATTAGTGCTCTCCGCCTATATACGTGTACATATACACGTCTCGAGAGAAGTAGAAATAGCAGTTTTCATCCACTCTGCCTTTTTAGATTTGATTAGTGTCTGCGAGCCCGAGGAAGCCACCCCTGCTTCAGCCCTCAAACTGGTACAATCGTCTTGTCCGCATGGCAATGATTTACCGGGCTTGTTTGTCGCACTGGGAAATACTTCGTTCATCGTTGCTCCAGTACAAATTTCATCTTCTAATCGGGAAGCTGTATTTTCTTCGGCAGCCAAGAGGGCAGACGACGATTTGTCTTTCTACGAGATTGGATTATCTTTTTCTCTATAGCGTCACGAGAATGTTATCATGACGAATGAAATTTTCAAACTTTATGGAGATACCGGAAACACGCCAGCGATATATTTATATCACTCTGGATAGTTTCTTCTTGTAAATACAAATATTTTGTTTTTTCAAATGCAATGAATTTTTATTTAGATAAAAATCCCCTGGTGGAAATCGAACCCATTTTTTTAGCTAATAAATAACCATTTTTACTGGTACTGGCTATAAAATTACAACTTCGCTTGTCCAGTTTCTAGCTCCAGATGAATCACTTTGCTCCCATTATTAGGCCATTTAATAGATTGAAAAATAGACTGAGTTTTCGAAGACAAGAATAAGCTTGTTTTTGAGGTTTTTAAAGGTATTAAAACTAAACAGTTTCTTTAGTATGCAAATGGCTGGCAGAATGTTTGATTTTTTGACAAGGAATGAGAAATACAGAATCAGACGGAGAAATAAAAGTTTTGTCGAATGATTCATAGAATCAGTATAGCAAATGATTTATTAGTTAATGTTATTTATTTATATTTTGGTAAGCCATGCAATATACTTTAATAGTCTTTTATCAAAAATAAAATTACCCTGGTAGAAAATAACCCAACTAAAATGGCTTAACTGCAACGGTTGGTCAAGTTTTTGGGCCAACGAATAAC
>JAWWEQ010000010.1:18764123-18780941 GCA_035583055.1 Torymus tubicola | reverse complement strand
TCAATATTTTTTAAATAAAAATAGATATCGATCTCGGGTAAAGTGGAGCATATTCTACAGATATTTTCCTATAAAAATGGAAAATAAAAAAAATCGATTTTTGAAGAAAAAAGGTGTCTAGCCCCTTAATTGAAATAATTAATAAATTTCTTTCACAGTAAAATTATTTATAATTCACTACAAAATCATTTGATTAAATCTGAATTTTTGATAATCATATAATGATGTCAAAATTATGTTTGAGTATGTAATCACCATTATTCATAAAAAAAACTCAACTAATTCATAAGAAAACTAATACTTTTGAATATGTTGCAAGTGACTTATCACCTTCAAAACATCAGTATTGCTCGAATATAATAGTAAAAATAAAATAAAAGTTTTGTCGAATTATTCATAGAATCAGTATAGTAAATGATTTATTAGTTAATATTATTTATTTATATTTTAATAAGCCATGCGAAGTACTTTAATGGTCTTTTATCAAATGTAAAATTAAGTAAGTAAATCAAATACGAATATTTTGTTATTACGTCAATCTAAGAAATGGACAAAGAATGGAGAAAAATCTTTTCATTTAAGCGATAGCCAGTTTTGTTAGGCATTTTTTAACTTCGTGGTCATTTCATATAGATGAATTTCTACCAAGAAATTATTATGGTGGTGATAGTTTCATATCGATTTTAAGGAAATGCTATATAATAAAATATGAATAATTTTCATGAAGTACTGCGCAAAGCGTTTGAATCGAAGCATAATTGAGAAGCGATATTGAGGCGAAAGCATGTCTTGTCCATACCATAGGTAATATATTGGCTATGAATTTTTATTTTGGACCGGAACAATCCGTGCTAACGTACCCCATTAATACTTTGATGCATTGATTTGATTATCTTTTTCAACGCAGGCAATTAAAAAAATGATGTTGATAGAATTTTGATAGATCACTTTCCAGAATCGAATGATGCAATTTTAAGGAAATACTCTTGAAGAGCAATACCGCCGGAAAGTGGGCGCGTGCCAGCGCGCTCTCTCCTTTGTTTGCGCGGCAAATAAGCGTCGCGTTCACCGGCGTGCCGCAATCAAAGATAGCCAGCGCAGCAGCTGCCGTGGTGACACAAGAGGACCCAATTTGAAAGGCGACCTCCTGTGTCCTCGCTGCACGGAAGGAGCTTCCAGCTCTACCTGCCCAAGAACGAGGTACGTCGCCCCGTCGATAATTAAATCGTCCGCACAGACGAGCAAACTCCGCGGCCGGCTGCGGGGAAGTATAGAGCACGAGATGGAGAGCAGAGCGTAGCAGAGATGGAGAGAGAGAGAGAGAGAGGACGGGAGAAGGGAGCACGAGAGCGGGACGACTAAACTGCTCGTTGCATTATGTAGGAGGCCAGCACTTCACCGCAAACGACCGAATGAATGCGATATTGTCGTCGAGCGCGTCGTCCTCGTTACGGAGCTGAGTTTTGCGCTCCGTGTCAGCTTGACTCGCGCCGTGAACCAGGACGGAATAAATTAGCTCAGCCGAAGATTTAACTGGGAGACGAGCGGGAGGGAAAGACAAAAGAGAGGGGCCAGGATGAAAGAGAGAAAATGAGAAGAGGAACAAGTGTAGTGCTGAAATCGGCCAGGATATCAAGAAACAGGGGTACTTTGGCCCTTAGGCGCTCTTTAATAATAAATTCATATCACTACAAGCGCATGCCCCTTCCCCTGGATTTGCTCTCCTTCTCTCTCCCGGCGTCTGCCTCCTGCGCTGCAGGAGGATTGCTGGAGGGAGAAGAAGAGAGAAAGACAGAAGTGCCGACTCGCGGGGAAGCTCACCCAGCCCAACGACAAATCTCTTTTTTATGCCGCTTAATAAAACTCGTCTGACATATCTCTGACTGCTACCACTTAATTTCGGGAAGGGCCGCCCGTGCACGGCGTGCTCAACTTCCTCCGATTTTCCTGTTTCCCTCCACCCCTCCCTCTTTTTCTGCTTTCGTCTTTCTTGCTTTCTTTCTGGCCACTCGGGCCAGCACCGTATCTAATGCCTCTCTTTACTCTTTTATCCGGACTCTCTTTCTTCTCCGCTGCGTGCTCTTTACTCGCTCGAGAACTCTAGAGAAAGCCAAAAGGATTTTCTTCTCTGATGACTAAAGGACAACGGCAGCCTTGAAGTATTCTTTGCTTATTCGTCCTTATTGCAATTGTATTTCTCCTGCTCTTGCGGCCTTTCCCTTTGCGTGCATGCTTGTATTTGTAAGTGGGGACTATTTATGCGGCTTTTTGAATTTCATTGCTTGACTGTTGAAGCGATCGGCGAGGGAAGCGCTCGAGAGTATGTTGGTAAGAGGAGGAGACTAATTGGTTTATTTCTGTACATTTTTAGAAGGATTCATCTTAGATGGCAAAACCAATTAAGAGCGTATAAATTCATGAGAATTTTTAGCGTTTGTAAATTGTAGTGCCTGAAGTTTTTGGCATTAACCTCTAGACCGCTGGAGTTTCGGGGACTTTATTTCCCTCAGAATGACATAAGAACCTGTTCATATTTCATGGGTTGGACCCCGACAAAGTCCCGATCCAAGGTAGCGACTTGTATAAGATTTTTGGCCGCTCTAGAGATTAAAAAATCATAAGAGAAAGTTAATAGACCTTTACGAGTATTAGTATTAGTCATTAATCAAAATCATTCAAAAAAAGCTTTTAAATTCATTTATAAATGTGAGCTGAGATTTATTCTACACGGAAAGAAATTATTAGTAAATTCTACATTTTCAACAGTTAATTTGACTAAATAGTAGTAAGTTCATTTTACTTTCAACACTATCGGTAGAATATTCATTTTGAAATGTAGAATCTTCAATTTTTTAAGAGTAGAATTTGCATTTTCGGAAAAATGGTATTATAACTTCACTAATACTTCGCACTCTAGAGAGCTCTGTATAATTGTACCTAAACCAAAATCTATTGAATAATAAACTAAGCATGTATCGAAAATCTTCTTGAACAATAAATGAAATAATTTGACGCATACCCCACTCTCAATTAAAATTGAAAATCCGCAGTGCAGCTATCTCCCTTTTTCTCTCTCGTGAATTCTCTAGTTAATATATCACTGATAGAAAGAAATATTTGAGCCACATGAGGCGACTTAACTGTTAATCAATATATCTTTAATTTCAGCGAAATGCAGGTGCATTAACAGTTAAGGAATGAATCATTTGGTAAAAGTAATTTTTACAACAAAAAGTGATCGCGCATTAACTGCTAATGAATATTTTTCAACTCTTAAGAATTCTTCATTTCGTTTAGATACATGCAAAATTTGACTTCCAAATTAATCGCGCATTTGCCATAAATATTTCTTTCTATCAGTGTACAAAAAATGACTGCACAGCACGTGGATTATCGACAGCGACCGCTGCAATCGCCGCATCTATTTCCGTTCGTATGTCAAAGACAGATAGAAGCACTGCGCATGTGAGTGTCTGCTGAGTGTGACCTCTTTGCCGATGCTTCGGCCTTTTATGCTAAACGTTCGCTTCATTTGAATGACGTTAATGTGAAAAAACCGATGCCTGCTAACGGTGAGACAGAGCAGTGCTTCTAGCTCCGAACGTTCCTTTATATATTTATATTTGGACATATGTAATAATTCACCCCGAGTTTTGGACACCCACTGTACACTATTCTTTCCCCCTCTTTCGTACACTGTCACAAGCATATTGCCGTGAATGTCAAACTACAACACACAAATAGAATGATTCAATAAATTAGGAATTGGCGAACTCTCTTTGTTTGCATTAAAATTTAATCGCTGATGTATTAAGCATTTCATTACAAACACAAGATAAAAGGGATTGTATGTTAAGAGTGCTTGGACGGAAAGTTTAGTATTCTATGCGCAGTGAACGGCAGAGATCCCGTCATCCTGGATGCCTCGATCTCTGGGGTATTTGCGTTTTGAATACTAAACATTGTTTTGACAGCTGACAAATGTCTTTTTTTTCTCATTTTCGCCAAATAAATTACCAGTGCGAGAGAAAAAGACAAGGCCATTTGCCGAGCGAATCTCACATTAAGAAGCAAGTCGTTTGAAAAAATGGATAAAGAAGGAATGAAAGGGGAAGACTCACCGTACAGTCGAATCGTGCCCTCCGTCTCGCCTCTCGGATTTTTCGCCACGCATTTGTAACTGCCGTAGTCTGATTTCTGTAAAACAATCACAAGGTTACGACATTAACACCGATTCGAAAGAAAATTGATGTGTAAAATAGAGAGCAGAGTCGAAGAAAAGAAATAGCAGGTGGGCAAGCGCGCGAGTGGAGTGATGGCGGATCCAGGGAAAAAAGAAAAAACCGCGTGTGTGGATGCGCTCGTAACAAATCTGGCGTCCCGAAGAAATCGATAACGCAACGAAAATGTATATCGATGCGAGGAAGAGGGGGGGGGGGCGTTCTCGAGCGCGTACGCCCAGCTTTATTGCCGGTCGTTAAGCACTTGCAAGCTTCTGCGGGACGGGGCTGCGCAAGAGCTTGTATGAAATTCGCGCGAGAGGCAGCGCGACGCCGAATAAGTTAGAGAATTGCGATCGTTTCACTGTGCTACATTTATTTCTCTTTTCCTCTGGCTCGCTGGCTTTTCTCTTAGTTCCGCGGCGACGTCGCGAATTTAAGTGTTTTGCGTTTTTGCTTTTTCGCCGCGCCGGTATTTCTCATGTCGCTGCTCGTACTCTCCGACTACTATTACAAGCAAAGTATTGCGCTTCTGCCTCGTGATTGTTCTCTAGTCGCACAGGTTTTTCTACGCCATTATCTCGGCTCTTAGTGAATCACTTCTTTGATTAGCTCGAAATGTCTAATCTCGCTAGTCTCAAACATCAGTTAATAATCTCAACATTCAATTTATTCTCACGTATCTTTTATAAAATAATAACTAATTATGTTTATAAAAAAAAGAACCATCAAATAAAAAGTAAATATTTTTACGATTCCAAATTTTCTTAATAAAGTTCATAACTTTTGAAAAAGGTAATGAAGTTTTTTTAAATATTGACAAAATGGAAGCTATTAAAATTAAATTAGTTTCCTAAATCACTTATTTCTAATATTCAAACCAAACATTCACTGACAAAAAAGATAACGCAATAATAGAAAATAAATATAAGAGGGGATAATATTCATTTAATTAATTTTATAATTGTCTTGGACAAATATAAGTATATCAGAAAATATACTCACTTGTTTAGTTACTTTTCGACTACGAAACGAAGAATACGCTTAATGATATTTAAGTGAAGTATTTTTTGTTACTATATTTAAATAGTTATGAGACTTTACGATCATTTACTACTTATTGTATTTTGTATTGCACTTCAAAATGCATCGGCTCGACCAGGTAAGTGCATACGGAGCAATCAATAAGATAACATATTATTACATTTCTAATCAGATAATACTTTCAAATCAGATAATACTTATTTAATCTTTTGAAACTTTTAAGTTGGCAAGGCATTATATTCTAATTATATAACAAGTTTTTAATAACCTTACATTTAAGTGTGATATGATACAAAATATTACTATGTCTTTTACTAATTGAAAAATTTACTTAAATAATCGGTACTTTATTCAAAATTGTTGTTATAGTTTAAGGTTTATCCTCAGTGAGAGAGGAGCGGATTTAAACATGAATCATAAACCACGTGTTCCCTTTAATATTATTAATTGTTTACTTTGAGAAAAACATGTTTTATCTATAAATTAGATGTTAAGCGTACACAGTAATGCATAATTAATAGTGCAACTTCAATTTTTAGATTTAGTTATTAATACAATAAATCAAGATTATAATTCTAAACTTCTTAATATTTCAGATCAAAATTTAAGTTTGTATTTTTGTTGTAAATTAAATATTTTTCTGAACAATCAACAATAAGTTTATTGCAATAATAAATTAAGATCAATGGAGTATCAGTTGACTATAACCGTTTGTTTAATTCGGCTATTTTAAAAAATTTACAATATGACCAACATTTATTTTAATTTACTTTAATAAGTATACGACTATACTTTTCAGTAAAATTTTATGACACTCCGATTCCAATCAAAATGAATTTTTAGATAAAAACTACGTCAGAACGCTTTGATTATTTTACATGTTTATATCATTTTTTGGTCACTAACGCAGGAAATATTTAGAAAGAAAACGATGGTTTAAGTATTCGTTTAAAAAAAAGTCTTGCAGATTTTTTGAGGAAAGCCAAATTTTATGCCAAAATCAAGTCCCAAATCAGACTTATCTTGGAAATTTTACAGTAAATTCGAATTCTACGAAAAATTTTACGTTAATATATGATATTTAATGATATTTAAATGATTTATTTCTAAAGAATTTGTTTGATTATTTTGTTAATCAAAGAAAAAAATTAAAATTAAATGAAATGGTATGTTTTTGGACTTAAAAATAAATGATGATAAATGATACCTGGATTGTACTTGACCTTAGCTATAGTATTATTTATGTTATTAAATGTGCCCTATAAATTGTAAATACTTTCTTCTTTTTTATTTTATCTTTTATCGAATTTGTATTTATAGTGTATGTATGTAATTATTGTATATTGTTTTATTATATATTCAATAGTTTAAGAAGTTTAGTAAGAAATGAAATTATTCTTACTAGGAGAGTGTACTACATTCGGGTCTGGGATTAAGCTCAAAATTCATATTCTGTCTTCTATTGGCATAAAATGTAGGTTTAGCCAGAGCCCTAAAATGTAACGCTGAAAAATTTCTGATCTAGCCCAGAGGTAATGTTTGCGTAATTTATGAAAAACCTGAAAATATGTAATATAAAATTAATTATATGCTTATTTCAATTTAATTTATATTTAAAAACAATTTTTTTATACATAAATGAACTATACTAGATGTGTTTCAATGTTAAATTATGAGATTGTTAAAAAAATATTCAGGTAAGATAAAATAATATTAAAATAATAATATTTAAAATAATATTAAGGTAAGATGTATGTAATTTTGATTCGTGCACATTTATTTTTTAAATAATTACCCAATGAAAATGTGATAAACAATTTCAGTTCATTTATGTATTAAAAAAATAGTTTTAAAATATAAATTCAATTGGAAAAAGCGTATAATTAATTTTATATTGAATATTTTCATGTTTTTCATAAATTACGCAAACATTACCTCTGCGGGCTAGATCAGAAAATTTTCAGCGTTACACTTTAGGGCTATACCTTCATTTTATGCCAATAGAAGACAGAATATGAATTTTGAACCCAATCCCAGACCCGAAGGTAGTACAGTCTCCTAGTTAAACTTTACGCAAATAATTCTCAGTTTGATATTTTCTATTTATTATGTGATAGCCACGATGTAATAAATATATTAAATTTTTTTTTAGGGATTTTTGACTCCATCAATATTTTTAAGAATGGGCAAAAACAGAATCCAGTCAAAATCAATGAAAATACATCGATGGTGGGAGAATTAAACCTTGGATCAATACGCTTTGGTGGTAGAATATCAAATTCACTATCTTCAACAGTTAAGGAAAATAAAGATAGCAGCTATCAGTTATTTCAGGAGTCAGCTTTTCATACCGAGATGCCAAAGTATAATAATCAGAAACACATTAACAATGAAAATGTTAAATTTAAGAATACTGAAGATGAAGCAAGTTCCATCGACCCAAACAATATAGTTAATAGTCAACAAACCATTCTAACCAAATATCAAAAAAAGAACGTTAACAATGAAAATAATCATAGTGTAAATTCAACTGAAAATTCAATTCACATACAAAAAAAATCTAAGGCGCCATTCTACACATCTTCACAAACAATCATATGTACAGTACTAAATCATCCAAAGAATGAAGAAACACAACGTTACAATATAATGCCAAAAAATGAGAAAAATGAAAATTTAATTACTGCAGTAAATAATCTTGTACAAAATTTTAACGAATACCAGGAATGTAACAATGAAAAAATTAATAGAAAGGCAGGAACTGAAAATCTTTTTGATAAATCTAAAAGTTACAATAATCATGACCGCGAAAAACAAACAGTAATTTGTACATTGGTAAATCATACAATAACGGACGAAACGCATTTATCACAGACTAATATTAACGCGAACGATATAAATAAAGAGTATCTCCCTTGTCTTTTACCTAACCAGGAAAATAATATAATATCTAAAATACAATCAAATTATAATGGAATTAAAATTACGTGTAATCAGAATTCAGAATTGACCGACCGTACAGTACAATTATCACCATACAATATTAATATTGCGGCAGCCAACAGCAGTACGAAGCCACCGACAATAAACTATAATACTTCTACTTCTACTACGACGGCAGCCGGTAAGACATAATTATATACAATTTTTAGATTTATTGCTAATACGTAATCTCAATCGTATCCATATTACACTTTAGGATCACCAACAGATGCACTGGATCAAATACAGCTCCATAATACTTTGAAATCTACCAATGTGCAACATTGGTATCACATGGAACATCACATGGATAAATATAGTACATTGGAATCTACAAACGGCTACCATCAAGAATTAGCATATTATAATACTTCAAGTGTACAACAGCAATTGGAGCAACATAAAACTTTTGGACCTGCGAATAGTGAAATACCCGGGATGGCACTACATAGTACAGTGGAATCTACCCATGCGCAACAAGAGACCGACCATCATATTACTTTGACATCTACGAATAGCTCACATGAACAATTAGCGTTTTACAATACTACAGCATCATCTACTAGTACCCTAAAGCAATCAGGGAAAAATGTTATTTTCGGATCTTCAAACAAAACTTTCAATAAAACCGAGCAACAAAATACTGTTCAAATTGGTAAACAACAGTTATCAGAACAACATCACACTTTCGGATCTATCGACAGTGCAACATACGGGACACAGATACATAGTACTTTAGGATCAACCAATGAGCAACAACAGATAGGTCAAGATTTATCTTCAACTTCTATGAGCGATTCCCATAGAGAATTCGCACATTATAATACTTCAGCTTCTTCCTCAAGTCTACAACAGCATTCAGAGCAACATAATACTTTTGGATCTGCGAATAGTGAAATACACGGGATGGCACTACATAGTACAGTGGAATCTACCCATGCGCAACAAGAGACCGACCATCATATTACTTTGGCATCTACGAATAGCTCACATGAACAATTAGCGTTTTACAATACTACAGCATCATCTACTAGTATCTTACAGCAATCAGGGAAAAATGTTACTTTCGGATCTTCAAACAAAACTTTCAATAAAACTGAGCAACAAAATACTGTTAAAATTGGTACTCAACAGCTATCAGAACAACATAACACTTTCGGATTTACCGACGGGACACAGACACATAGTACTTTAGGATCTACGAATGAGCAACAACAGATAGGTCAAGATATATCTTCAACTTCTATGAGCGGTCCCCATAGAGAATCCACATATTACAATACTTCAGCTTCTTCCTCAATCCTACAACAGGAATCGAAGCAACATCATACTTTCGGATCTACGAACGGTGTAACACAGGGGGCAGAGAAACTGAACAATATGGCTTCTACTACTAATATTCAACAGCATTCTAAAGAAGATCAGAGTTTTGCACCTGCCAACAACTCACATAAAGAATTAATGCAATATAATAATGGAGCATCTTCGACAAGTGCACAACAGCATTCAGAACAACATCATACTTTCGGATCTGCGAACACTGCAACACACGGGATGGAACTACATAGTACATCCGAATCTACTCATGCGCAACAGCAGACCAGTCAAAATTTTTCTTCAGCTTCTATGAGTAGCTCACATGATCAATTAGCGTTTTACAATACTACAACATCTTCTAGTAGTACACAACAGGTTACTTTTGGCTCCTTAAACAATACTTTTAACAAGACTGAGCAACAAAATACTGTTAAAACTGATACACATACCCAATATTTGTTTGGACAAGACTATTCTTCTGCGATTAACAGCAACTCACATCAACAATTAGTGCAATACAATACTTCAGCAACTCCTACAAGCGCACAACATCAATTAGAGGAACATCACACTTTCGGATCTACCAACAGTGTAACACACGGGACAGAGCTACATAGTACTTTGGGGTTAACCAATAAGCAACAACAGACGAGTCAATATTTATCTTTAACTTCTATGAGCGGTTCCCATGAAAAATTCGCGCATTACAATACTTCAGCATCTTCCACCAGTGCACAACAGCAATCGGAGCAACATGTTACTATTGGATCCTTAAACAGTACTTTCAATAAGACTGAAACACAAAATACTGTCGAAACTGGTACTCACGCTCAACAGCTCTTTGGACAAGGTCATATTTCCGCATTTGCAAATAATTTATATCAACAATCTATGAATTCCGATACGTCAACGTCTCTTATAAGCACACAACAGCAAATAGGGCAATATTATATTAGCGGATTTATTAATAGTACAATAGAGGGGTCAGAGCTACATAGCACTTTGGGATCTACCACTACGCAACAGCAATCAGATCACTATAATACGTTGTCATCTATTAACAGTACACAGCAGGAATCATTAAATTTCAATTCTTCGGCATCTAATATCAGTACACAACAGCAATTAGTTTTTTCGAATGCCTCGATACCCTCCATGAATACGCAACAGCAAGCAGTCAAACCTAATGACATAGTGGAATCGCAAACTATTAGTAGTACAAAACCAATTGATAATTCTACAGATTCTAACACAATAACGGAATCGTCTACGATTGATTACATTATAGCTAATGATACTGGCACGACGCTATTCAATGATAATGATCACATAGAAGAATCACAAACTACCGGTACTAAAAAACCAAATGATGATTGGCTTGTGACGGATTATCTAACAGGTACGGAATCTTCTACTATCGATGACATTATAGCTGATGAAGCTCTCACGATGCTATCCAATAATAATAATTATGTAGAAGAAATACAAACTATTGTCACTATTAAATCAAGTGGTGATTTGCCTGTGACGAATTTTGTAACAGTGGCTGAAGATTTAACTACCGACTGCATTACAGAAAAAAATGTCGCGCCAACCGTATCTACTACTAGTCATAACAAAATAGAATTACAAACTGTTGGCACTATTAAACCAAGTGATGATTTGCCTGTGACGAGTTTTGTGACAGTGACGGAAAGTTCAACCAACGACTACATTACAGAAAATAGTGCTGCAACAATTCTGTACAATAATAATTATGACGTGGAAGAATCAGGAACTATAGACACTTCAAAACCAAATAGTAATATGTATGTGACGGATTATCTAATAACAACGGAAGCTCTTACTGATGAGTATATTACAGAAGATAATACCGCGACAACCATATCCAATTATAATAATGATATAATAGAATCAGAATCAGCTAATAACAATTTGTTGGCATCGTCTAAAGAAGAATTAACAGTTAATAATCTCATTTCGGTAAGTAGCAACGCAAAACTTGGTATTGTTGGAGTTTCTGTTATACGACCTGAAGACAACACCATTGCAGGGTCTTGTAAAAACTTCATTCAATACTTGATAACATTATTTTCCGATGTAGTAAGAAATAATTATGGATGTGATAATTGTAATTCTACGGCATCTAATTAAATCTTAATAAAGTTGATAAATACAATTTTGTATAATCTTTGGTTTTATTTGAATTGATAATAAGTTAATTGAGAAAATAGACTTGTGTACTTACATCGACATCGTAAATAGTTAAGGTCATATTCGTCTTATATGATGGTTTCTCCGGTGTTGACATGACCTTGTATTTTTTACTCTCGTGGATCATCACACCATCGTCTCTTGTCCAATAATTCAATGACGTCGGATGAGCCTCTGTATGACATTCAAGCGTAACCGAATAGCCTAGAGGAACACCAACTAACTGATGTGGTATCCACAGCATGGGAGGAACTGAAATCAAGATGCAAAAATTGAAAATTATATTTACGTATATAATTGATATACAGAGCAAGTCAATACTTTGTATTTGAGTAGTTATTTTTATGCTAGTGATACATTGACTCATAAAGGTTCCAATTATTACTATATTTGGATATACATGGAGAATTAATACCTTCTGCCAAGCTTCAATAAATTCTCGCTTCCGAATAAAAAGGCGTTATTTCGGGATCCGCATGAAGAAGGCGTCACTTCGGAGTTCGGATAAAGAAGGCGTCATTTCGGATTCCGCGTGAAAAAGGCGTTATTTGGGAGTCCGAATGAAGAAAGCGTTATCTCACGAGCTAACTTTTACGAACCAGATTTAAGTTGGCAGCACTGCCATAATTTTTCTTATTTAATTTTATTACCAAATTGTTACTTAACAAAATTCTTTTTTTATTTTTATAACTAATTTTATAAATAATTCATTCACTATCGGAAATAAAAATAGAAATAAATATATTATGGATAAATATAATAACTAAAATAAAGTCTTCTGTACAGACATCATAGATTATAGTGAAATCAAATAAAATAAAATGTTTTTATAAATACATATACTTAAGAACTCGCAATATAAGAACTTCAGTCATTCCTTTTCCTTACCTTATTTTACACTCAAAACATTGAGTGAATACACATTATTTCTTAATAAATATAATCATCTTATAGTAAAATATTGATAATAAATACAACAAAATATGACGATATTATTTTAATTTATAATTATTTATTATTATTTAAAACTTTCAAATTTAAGATTTAATTCAAACGTAAGTAAAAAATATAATTCTACTTGAATAAAGTCATACATCATTTTTTGATAACATTAAAACATTTTTGAATTATTTATAAAATTATTTATAAAAATAACAAAAGAATTTTGTTAAGTAACAATTTGGTCGTAAAATTAAATAAGAAAAATTATGGCAGTGCTGCCAACTTAAATCTGGCTGGTAAAAGTTAGCTCGCGAGATAACGTTTTCTTCATTGGGACTCCCAAATAACGCCTTTTTCATATGGATTCCGAAATGACGCCTTTTTCATATGGATTCCGAAATGATGCCTTCTTCATGCGGATTCTGAAATAACGCCTTTCTATTCGGAAGCGACGAAATAAGAAATTGTTTTGCTGTTTCTAATACTATTATTATTATTACTATTGGTGTCGTTATATTTCAAATTCGTACTATTTTATACCTATAATGAAAAATTTCACATTAAAGATGTATTATAATGGAATGTGATGTATTGATTCTATGGCCAAATATTTCTTGATGGATATTGGTGAATAGTTCGAAAGTTTATTTCTTTCACACAAAAATGTAATATTTTTATAAGTATATCAAATTAATCCAATTTTTCTTATGACATTTAAAAGTTATCAATAATAATTTTTTAGCTGACAATGAGTAGTTTGCATAAACTTTTAAATTTATCAAACTTATGTAGTGGTTAATGATTGCGAATTATTATTTTAAAATCTATATTGCGTGTAATTATATATTGTATTGCACGGATCTTCCTCGTGATCAACACGTAGTACCCCGTCTTCCCTCCCGATTTACGGCAACGGCCAAAGTAAAAAAGAGTACTAGCGACCGTACCGCGTCGTCACCGTAGCCGTCTCCCGGCTCTGCCGTCGTTTTTTGTTATTCCTTAATGAGGTATCGGCTCCAGGCCACGAGTTCTAACATGTGAGCTTCTAATTCTGTTGATGATTATAATTCTTTTCCTATCTAAATCAAAATTATCAAACCATCTATTGAAACTGAATTCTCCATTATGATTAACGTAATTTCTATTTTTGACACCTTTATTCAAATCATAATCATTTATATAACAAATCATCTCTTTTAACATTACAGCCTTGAATAATGGTTTGAGTTCATTGAAGTACAACTCATCATAATAAACATTTTCCATCTTAAGAGCTTCTTTAGCTAACTTATCAACCTTTTCATTACCCTCAATCCCAACGTGACTTGGAATTCAAATAAATTTGATAATTTTCTATTTATTATTAATAATTCATGAAGAAGTATTACTATCTTACTAATAATGAAGTTATTAGCAGTATACTATAATTATCTAATTACTTCTAAAGCATATAAAATTGCGTAAACTTCAGCGCTATATATACTCGAGAAATTATTTAACTTAGAACTAACATGGAGTTCCTTCAGAAAGGAAGTCCCTTCAGAAAGATCTCACAACCACAATTATGATCATTTTTAGAGACATCCGTAAATATTAAATGATTAAGATTCAATTTATCAATCAGTAACTTATACTTCTCATTAGGCTTTTTGCTAAGTCTAATTTTTTTTACCCAATGAAAAATTAATATCTTTTACAAAAATCAGAATATCGTAAGGCATCAAATATGCCGGATAATTCCCACCCGATTCAATTTGTTCCAACCAATTTTTATTTTTATTCCAGCAATTGTAAAGGAAAAATTTTATATAATTTGGACAGTTTTTTGTTTTACTAATATATTCACTTAATAATTTAAGTTTAGGGATTATTATCGACTTAACACTAGTCATTAGTCTCGCCAAAAATCTCTTTGCTAAATATTTTCTCCTGCGGCTTAAAGTACTTATTCCTGCAATGTGTAACAAAACATTAATCGGAGTCGTTCTAATGCACCCAAGACAGTTCTCAGAGCCGAATTTTGAAAGACATTTAATTTCTTTTTTAATTTCTTATTACAATCTTCTAATAAAAAACCACCCCTATCTAAAGCTGGCCGTACAAATTGTTTATAAATTTTAGAGCAATTGTAGGATGCGATCAATAATTAAATTTACATTAACATCTAAATAGTGTAAAGAGTTTACTAACTTTTTCAATAACGCACTTGGTATGAATGTCAAAATTTAAGTTTGAATCTATGTACATACTTAAGTACTTAATATAACCACAATTGTTTAGAATACAATCATCAATTTGAATATTAACTGAATTATTGCTAAAAGTGCTATATCTTTAGAGAAAAACATGAGTCTGGATTTTTCAAATGAAATTAAAAGTTTCAAAGATTTAAGCCATTCATTAATTTCTTTTGCTGAAAATAATAATTCCGAAACAGAATTTTCAACTTCCAAGTTACTACTATATATAAAAATATCATCAGCGAAGGAAAGTAATTTACAATTGTAATATAAATTGAATAAGATTGGGCTCAAAATAGAACCTTGAGGCAATCCTTTATTAGTTGTTCTCTGGTCGATTTCAATGCCTCTAAATTGTCCATACAAAACCCTATGCTGAATTATATTAAAAATGAATTTAATACATTTAGGTGGAATCCCCTTAGATATGAGAATGTCTATCAATTCATCTAGAGAAACGTGGCACCTCATACGTACTCTGTAAATCGAGAGACAAGAGACCTAGGTATTTCTTTTTAAGTTTAGCGTTAGAAATATCTGCTCTGAGAGTAGAATGAGGAAGTTGCTTTCACAAAACCATTGCAACCAGTCATTAATAATTCTTTCCATAATCTTGAGCAAAGTATTAGATAGAGCTATCGGTCTATACCCCTTGTTTCCCCTCTGTAACGAACGTCATGAGCGGCGATCGAGGTGAGAGCGTGACACCCTGTTACGAGCGATGAGGCGAGAGAATTTTCTTTGTTCGCCAAGGTAGCAACCGATTATTTGCTTGAGAGATTATGTTTTATTTTTATTTATATAATGATTTTTCGCGCAAAATTATTGTGAAGTTTTGTTTTGTTTATTTCAGGTCTCCTTATTTTATTTACCTTATCTTTTGTTTTGTAACGAGTGTAAAAACGCGCATTGAAAGATTATACTACTAAATTTGTTATTGATGTTCTTCATATTAAAGTGAAAACCGAAAATTCGGAGTAATTTTTTGTAACGGAAAAGCCGTGCGTCGCGTTTGTTATGATTGCGAATGGTCGTGTGTCGGTGTAAGCGAGAGGCGTGAACCCGGGTGCGACTCCAAAATTGTGAAAAGGCTCATGCGTGGAAAGTTTGGAGCAAAGAAAAAAGAAGAGAAAAGGACCTTGCTTGGTGCACACGGATTCCCTTGTCATGCTCGGTCTTCGGCGGAAAACTCGGCGTGCGTCGCGCGTGCGCTGCCCTACGCTCGGAGAGGTCGGACCTCCCCGGAGCTGTGTTCGACTCCACTCATGGAATTTGAAATCCATGATGGAGTCGACAACCGCGCACCGAAAGTCGGGTAGGCTTTGCTGATCGGTGCTGCTTTGGCAACGGGCGACAGAGAGAGAGAGAGAGAGAGAGAGAGCGCGGGCGCGCTCCTTTGCCTCTCGGTTTTTGTCGAGATGCCCGGCGAATGCGACATGTGGGGATGTCACACACCGGAACAGTCGACAGACTCCCAATTCGGGATTGTGGAGACTGGCGGCGAGTGGCTTGGGGACCGAGCGGGGGAGTGCGTAGGAGCTTTGGTGGAAGTAGTTTTTCTTCGGGTACGTATGTAGAACGCATTTGGAAATCGCTCCAAAATTTCCACCGCACTGTCTTATCGGAAGGAGTAGGGGAAAACGGAGAGCTAGTCGCGCTGTAGGAGTGGGGGGAGAGCGAAGCGAGGCCAGCGGGTCTAACGAGCGAGCGTGGCGCGCATTCGATTTTCGGCGCTTGAAGTGAGCGGAAGTTTGTTTTTTAAGCATTTAAACAAATATATATCTATATATATATGGGCAGTTCTCAGGTGAATCGAGAGGTCAAAATTTTTTTTTCTTTTAAAATCACCTAAATCGCTT
>JAWWEQ010000010.1:18745575-18764023 GCA_035583055.1 Torymus tubicola | reverse complement strand
CATCGCGAGTGTCTAATCCTTATCGTGAAGCGGATGCGTCAGGGCTCGGGTGACGGTCGAGCTGAGCCCGTGACACTCTACTTCATATTCTTTTTATAGATTGATTCAGGACCAAACTAAAATTACTTTTAATCATTTGTTAAAATCGCATAATTGTCCATTCAAAAGTAAGTCATTCTCACTGATACTACGTTTTGCACGTTTGGAAAGTCTTAACGAACAAGAAAAACTTTGCCCGAGGAGTCTGCTTTCAAAAACGATTTCTCAGTTTTTCCCCCTCACAGTAGAAATAATAGTAGTTTCAGCGACTAGTGCGTAATGTGAGACTTGATGTGTATAAGTATACTGCTCTACCGGCGACTCGATTGCGCTTATCCCACAAGTTCAGGAAGTCTTACACACGAGTTACTTACAATATTTCCGTAAAAGTGCTTAGAGTTCGACTTTGCGCTTTATGACAGAAACAGAATGGTACGTGAGAAACAGGAAGTATGCTTGATCAAAATAAAATAGAAGGCTCACCTTGTTTAAGTGTACAGTCACAGTAAACACAACAATGATAGAAATCACGCTAAGTACAATCGTTAATAATAGCGAGCTGAGCTCGTCAAAAATCATCGCAGTATCATCGTCCGAAATAGTTCACACATACTAAACAGATACCTATAAAGTAGAGTTTTACATACTAGCTAGAATAGCTCAGGCTTCTGGATCACCAATTTGGATCGAACTATGATGCTAAAAAATTCAAGATCTGAATCTTTATAGCTTTATTTAAAATTATATTGAAAAATATTGGTAGCTTCAAAACTTATGAAAATTCAAAGTTAAGCAATGAAATTGTTGATCAAATATCAATTTTCACATAAAAAAGTTCTTTCCCAAAATCAAACTTTAAAAATATCTAGAACTTAAGTTTTAGAGTTAGAGTTCTAATATTGTTCTAAAATATCCTAAAGCTTGAGTTGAATCCGCAATCTACAGGTTTTATCCTCTTCTAGCTAAAATTAAATAAAATTAAAAAAAAAATTAATCATTAAGATACAAATTAAAAGTGAATACCCCGTTATAGTAAACACACATAGACCCAAGAAAGAAAGAAAAAGAAGAATTCAGGTACGTGTGCATGAAAATAAAAATAAGTAGGGCATACAGAAGTGTTATAATCTCCTCTTTTGCACGTACCAAATTATCTTCAGAATTCCTAACTGTTGATAAATATAAAGAATAATACAGTCAATGATTATTTGAAGTTCAAATTCATGTTGATGATGTAAAATTTTTATTTAATACATTATTGAGCTATTGTCAGGAAAGTTGGATTAAAATCCAGATGCAGAGGTGGGTGCAAGACGATGGCTTTGGAGCGTAGACAGGCGAGTGAGAGAGAAAAAGGAGAGGGAAAGAAGAGAGCGAAAAGAAGAGATGGCGGTAGGCTAACGGAGTTAACGTAAAGATATGCCAAGCGGAGGAGCGCGTGAAAATCCTTGGGGATTGCCGAGGCATTAGGCCTTACACGGGTTCGTTTGCAGCGCCGTGAAGACTGCAGAGGGATATAGAAAGCGGCGCGAGTAAAAGAAAGCCCGAGTACACGCGCAGCGACGCGTCAAGAGAAACCGGAAGGGGACCAGCATTGTCGCATTAAAATTCCTTTCGTGTGGAGAGCGAGTGCGTGTGCGGTGGTTAGGGTGGGATTTGATTACGGAGGGCCGCCGTTAGTGGTAGTACCTTCTCCCTCTCTCGCTCGTCTTCCTTTTCTCTGGACGTGTTATATACAAGCGAGCGCAGAGCGGCCGCTACGGGAATTTAAGAGGTCCGAAGGCGTTTGACGAATATACACCCTCGCACCAGTTCATCCGCTTGTGGCGGAGGGAAAACTCAACTCTCTCAGCTACCGTTCGTTAAACGGGCCGGAGGGATGTGCGGTTTAATTGGAAAGTGTTGAGACTGGATAAGTTTTTTCTTACTATCTGCTTCAGTTATTCAAGGAAATTTTAAAATATTTCATAACTTTTAATTTCGAATAAAAAGGTATGTGATCTCGGACTTTAAACATTAGAATTCCATTGAATTTTGTGGGGGCACAGTTAATAATATTTATAATTATGAGTATCCAAATTTAAAATTGATTATTTGTTTGTCTGAAATCATTGTCGATAATTATAATGACGTACCCGTTAAAGCCGTGCAAGCCCATCTACAAAACGATAACCTTTCAGAAAGTCGGTTGGTCTCATAGAAAAGTAAATGCCAAGCTCCGGATGAGAGAGGGAGGAACGCGTAGAAAGGTCGCGAGCGGCGGTCGTTACAGACGGGGCGACCACCAGTCGGAAGATCCAGCGGGCAATATCGAGAGGCTCGTCCCACTCTACGTATATAACTCTTTCGGTCAAGTCGTCGCGAGACTCTGCTGCCGCTGCTGGCACTGGCCTGCCTGAAGCTTGACCCTACTTTTCTGGGACTGTCTGCTTGCGGGGCACGCGCGCGACTGGAGGAGAGAGAACCTATGGCGCGCGGCCAAAACTTTCCAGGGGGAAATTGGAAGATGAATATCGATCCATAACGCCTGCGACCTCTCGGACCTCGGCGGCTGCGCCATCGCCTGTGTCAATGTTATCGCTAGCATTGTTCCGCGACTTGGCATCAAAGCTTCCAATGCAGGCTGCTTGTCGCTGCTGTTACTGCTGCCCGGTTCAATTATAGGCGCGGGCACGCGAGGTATCAATCAGGGTGTAGGTTCGGATCGCATTTGCACCTCGTGTATTCTATGAACACGAAGATGCTAAGCGATCAGACTGTACGAATCCGGAAGTATTCGCCGTTACGAAAACGGAAGTATACTGCGTAACGAGTGCGTGGCGAGATCACGTGCACCGTTTACCATGTAAAGAAAAACTAAAATTTTGCCCTTAACTTGCATAAGATCATAAGCACAATATCGTGCGTGTTTCCATTACAAAACTTGCTTTTTTTGGAGAGAAAGGTACTGTATTGGAAAAGAAACGTCTGAAAAATGTCATTTATAGCAGGCTTTAAAAGAATCGGTCGTGATTTTTCCCCTTCAGCAAGTGATAGCGACCTTTTCTCTGCATGTAAAACAATTTTCATGCTCTCCGCACCATCCGCCCACTTCTTTCTGATCCAGCTAGTCCCGCAGCCATACATCCAGGCGACATTATCGTCGCGCGGCATTAATACACAAGAGTCGTAAAAGCCGTTACGCCTAGGCTGGGGCGTGCATACGGCGTGCGGCATAAGGCACTATCGGCGCCCATCCCAGAACGCGCCACGGATCTATCCCCGGCGATTGCCGGTGCGCGTTTTGTCACCCGGAATCGCTGGCGGCGTATACGCGCGAGTTATGTCGCGCGACTGGCGTTATGGTGCCTGCGCCCCTGTGCGTACGCTTCTCGCTCTCTCTCTCCCCCTCTAGCGCCGCTCCCCGTCGCACTTGGACTTGGAAATATATTACCACGGATCCATCCCGCGGATGATCATGTCCTGCAGCGATTTGGTCGTCTCCAAACCGACTCTAGCGCTGCACGTGCGCTTGCGCAGTGAGCTAATAAGATTCTCCTTTTTGTCGTCGATCGACAATTTGCATCAAAGTGCCCGGTTTAACTGTCAAATTCGTTGATTTTACCATAGTAGCACATCGCGGTAGTCAACTGTGGAATACGACATTAAATACTGTTAGATGAAACCAGTACTCTTGGTTGATTGGTATTTGGATGGGTGAATGCTAACATTCTATACCGTTTCGGCAATCGTTACATATACTCCTTCAAGGCGGTACACTCCAGGAAACTCCCCTCAGTACCTTTGTATCAGTGTCTGCACAGATTTGATTAAAGGCGCTGCCTTTAAGTAACGAAGAATAAAATACTTGTATAGATATAAAAAACGAGTGTATCCAGCCGAAAATGGGAGGAAAATAATCGATTTCCTGCAAAGTAGAAAAAGATGCAGAGGTGATGCAGTCGGGAATAAATCAAAATTACACCGAAGCGTATCCACCAAACAGATTATTTTTCTGTAAAATAAATAATACTGTAAATAAGCGAATATTGTATTAAGTTTTTTTGAAATAATAATAATAATAGAAAAGATTAAATAATGATTTTCCATGTCCAGAAAAATTAGTCACCAATCATTAACCAATATTAACATTCCAAATACGTCACGAATATTTGCAGTATAGTAGTTAAATTGAAAAGATGGAGCTTTAATTTAAACTAAAGATGATTGAAATCGGATAGTTCTGTGCAAAGTTACATGCATTTGAATATTGTAAAAAATGAGCGCGGTTTCCGAATCATCCTTTCAATTTAACTACTATATTGAAAAAATTCGTGACATAATTGGAATGCTAATATTGATTAATGATTGGTGACTACTTTTCGTCAATTTTTCCCACGTTAAAAAATTGATTTGACGATAAAAAGGTATCAGAAGGCCGTTTTCTTTGGTTTGAAATTCTTATAGTCTAAAATACTAACTTCAGAGTCGTGACTTTAAATTTTTTTTAACCGTTTTTTAACCATTTTAGGGTAAAGTTTCCGTAGAGTTCTACATATACAAAATGAAATTGACTCGAGCAATATAGTAGTTGAGGAAGGGATCTTTAAAATATTGTAAAATCTCAAGATTTCGCATAAAAATAATTAATTAGTATGAATATGGTTTTGCAAAAAAGTAATTTATGCACGAAATTTGTTAATATAGTTTCGTATCTGCCGATGCGAGCAACAGTTGTAATAGTAATTCGGCCATTCCGTTTGACTTCATTATCGCGATCGAATCCATCTACAGAAACGAATAAAAAGTTCACGAGCCGCAAATTCACATCTCTAATATGATTCATGCGAGCTGAAGGAAAATAAAAAAACAGCGCGTGCGCAAGGAAGTGGAGAGGGAAAAAAGGCGCACATTCTCGATTCCGTGCATAATGTAGCGCTTGCGTTATTGAAGTGAATAAAAATTCAAAAGTGCATTCGTGTGGGCGAGCGCGCACAGATATCGACGTTCAGAGGTGTGTAGAATGAGGTGGGCGGGATGGGAGGGGCAGGATGCAAGACAGGAGCTCGCCTCTCTCGCGTACCCAGCGAAGATCGAGGTTCGCCTATTTATTTGAATACCGAACGTGCCACGTAATATGCTCGCGCACGTGCGCTCACGTTTATACATACACACGCACACGGCGTGTGTACATATAAACAGTTGTATTCTAGTCTTTGGAACGACGTGCCATTACACTGTAGCGTCCCTCGAATACCAAATTCTTCCCTCGACAAGGAGGACTGTATGCGCAAAGAGACAAGAACGTGGTGTGTACACGGAAGCGAAAGGGTGAGAGAACGCGAGCAAAGCGGGAGAGAAAATCCTATTCCGATGTGCTCGACCTGCGAATCACGCGCGCGGAATCGATCTTTCTCTCCTCGTCTCTTTCGCTCTTTCTCTTATACAGCTATGCGAGTGGGCCTGCGTGGCGCTCTATCTTCTTGCTCTCCCTTGAATTGCCGAATAGAGAGTGAGACGAAAGGGATGAGAGATAGAGAGAGAGAACAATGGATCGCATCAGAGGGACATTACCATTTACAATTAGACTTTGCTATCTAATGAGACTTCTGCCTGCCTACGTCGTCGGTGTCGCGCGGGAGTAGACGACGGATTACACCAGCTGTTACTCCTCGAACACGAAATTACGAACCTGGTGATTTGCTAGGCGTAAATGTAAGAGAAGAAAATGCAAGGAAACGCATAATTTTTATTTTCCCCTGCTTTATCAACTTCTCCAATGAGTCGTTTATGTTGAGAGAAATACTCTTGAGATGCGTTGAATATGAACTTAGAAAAGTGTGCTGTTTATAAACGTAGTACGATTTGAACTTTTCAAATGTAGCAGTAATACAGTCATGTATACAACATTTTTTTATGCTAAAAGAGAATGTGCATTAAAAGATGTAAAAGTTATTTTTCTTAATTTTTTACCATACCATAAAATCGTTATTAAATCTTGTACATTTATAAATGTGCAAGCTTATTCATAAATCGGGGATACGTCTACAGTCGGTTCTTCGATATTAATCGGTCGGCATCATTTAAACGTTTACATGTGGTCGATTGATCGAAACTAAAAGCTTCTCAATTTTATACTTCATCGGCGTTCTCAATCTCGGCCAAGTTCTTCCTTTCTCTTTTTTGCAACAACACCATATTCCTTCTTTATACAAAAAGATTCCATACGTTGGAAAACATTTTTGAGATAAAAATATTCGAAAAAGATATTCCAACATGATTTACGTTAAGCACGATGATTTTAAGAAACATTCTCCGTTTCTGTGTGTGCGTGTGCATGTTAATGAAGCTTTTTTCGTCGTTTCAAAGAAAAACTCGCTGCACCGACTAGGTTAATTTTCATCGATTTTCTTTCACTTCACAAAAGCGATGGGATTTATCAACTCAAAAATTAAACCACTTAAAATTTGTATGACAACATATTTTTTTCATATTTTAGAATGGTATTTGCTGAGAAAATTCTATTTAATATAATTAATTACATTGTTATTAAAGTAAAAAGAAAAGAAAAAAGGATTGAATATTAAGATATTTAAATAAGTAGTTTGAAGTAGCTAGGTGTCAACGTAATGGCATAGGTTTTTTATTCGCATCTCTCACGGGCTCCT
Source organism: Torymus tubicola (assembly GCA_035583055.1). Taxonomy (NCBI): domain Eukaryota; kingdom Metazoa; phylum Arthropoda; class Insecta; order Hymenoptera; family Torymidae; genus Torymus; species Torymus tubicola. Next base: position 18,757,337 of record JAWWEQ010000010.1, on the reverse strand, counting down.
AATATCATTACAATCTTGACTTGGCAGGGCATTCAAAAAGAAAAAAAGAGAAGGGAAGGACGTTCCATCATCTCGTTGCGGTGCAGCGACTGATCCTCTTATAGATCCGTGGTTTGCCAGCCAGGGGATTATTCGTGGTTGCATGCTAACGCTTTACTGTCTTCATTCTTCGCTGAGCAAACATTTGTTTACATTCAAGAGAACTAGTGAGCTACATTCGCGAGCGACATGAGCGTGCCCCAATTGTTTTCATAAAGATCATGTTGATTGATGCGTTCTGTATATGTTGCTTGCAACAGTTCATATTATGAAAAATAGAGTTTATTATGATAAAATACAATTAATTAAGTGAAATAAAATAGTAATAGTTTTCCTTATATTTCCTACAATCACAACAATTTTGAAAGATAGATATTATTTTAATTCATGATTCAAATAATGGTTTTAAATCTCTCGAATATGAATATAAAGGTGAAAATGAATCTTTTACAATGAGCAACTATATTGATACAGTCGAGTAAAGAGATAAAACAAAATAAAACTAATTCGGCTAGAAATGAGAAATATATTTAACAAGAAAAGTCATCTCCAATTCTTTATTTCAAGAATAAAACCGTTATGAATATTTTATCAAATATTAAATATTAAATGTTATTTTAATATATATGTAGTATTATTGGAAGTCACATGTCAAATTGCAACGCATTATTATTGAAAACTTTTTCTTCAAAATTTTTTAAAACTGCCATCATATTATAATAAATATTTTTCTATATATTATCGTGCACAAAGGTGAACTTTGTGATACTTGGTAAAAAAAATAGTATGCGATACTCATGCGAGGATCACCTACTTTTCATACTGATATTATAATGTAAGATAATGTGTATACAAACGTAGAAAATTAATTTGCTGGACGCTTTTATAACTAATACTTTAATTATTGTTCATTTGTCTAAGTAATAAAAGACTATAATATGTGTAGATGAGCAGCACCATATTTTTATTATTATTGAATTTACATGGATTAGAAATTCTGTGGAATTATTCTCATATATCTCACATAAAAATTTCTTTATTTATTTGTTTCAACATGTACCTATACCATTTTAAATGAAATTAGTAATTTGATTTTTCTCAATTAAAAAAAAGCAGTATATCAGTAAATTATATTACAAATTATTATTTTTCGAGGCGATACATTTTTTGGGAATTGGCTAGATAAAATAAAGAAAAGTTAATGGGTGAGTAGAGAGCCACTTCAAAAGCCTTCTTCTTTGATGTCGAAAAGAACGCAAAAGCTTTACAGGCGCGTGTGCACGCAGAATATGCGAATTACATTCGCTGTGGTTCGCTTCTAGATTATACTGTCAGTCAGACAGAAATTAATGCAAAATAAAAGTACGAAAAGGATGAATCTTGCCTGAAGCTCTTCGTCGAATTTTCTATAGTAGCGGCCATCACGTGGGCGACAGCCACGTATTTTTCGCCCGTCTCCTGTATGTTCATTCGCATGGTGTTTTAATTTTTCATTTGCCCTGCTACGCGAAACCCCTCGAGAAGTTAAAACTTTAAAAGCAGTGATTATTATAATCTTTAATTATAATCTTCAATGGTAAATCAATCTAGTTTAAGTAAGGTAATTCGGCCATTTGAAGCCGTATGTTATATTCTTCTGTAAATGCTTTGAAAAATTGTAAAAAAGTGGATTGAATCAGTACTATGAAAAAAGTCGGAAATATCACTGACGTGATATTAGCTCTATAGAGAGCAAAAGTATAAAAGGTTCATTTTAGCGACTAATATTGAAAAAATATTATTAACTCATAAATTATGAAAATTAAGCATAACTTTTTTAGCTATTAAGTTATACAAATAATATTAAATGTACAAATACAATATAAATTTCATACAGAATTTCACCGTAAATCAAACTAAAAAAAATAATTTTGATGACGTTTTTAATCGTTCCGCTACATAAAGAAACTAACAAAATCACTTAATCATAACTTTCGCAGCTTCTTAAATAAAAAATCAAGTCCTCTTCAGGTAAAACCAGAAAACATGTTTTCGTTTCTTTTTTATTAGTTCTTCAAACAACTTTTTTATTTTTTATCTTTATATCAGTTTACTTTGTACGATTTTTAGTAAATATTTCTTGTAAAATAAGTTTTTTTTATTCGAAAGCTTTTTACGGTAATGCTTTATTCGTTATTTTGCTTTGATTGACAACATTTTAACGAGTTCGATAAATTATAGACATAAAAATATGTTACTTTTATAAATTATAAAAAAAAATTTAATATTGATTTCATATGAATTACAAAGAAAAGATCTCACCTTTTTATTAGATTTTTTTAGGTTAGATTTCGGTTATAAATGAAATACGTTTTTTTTTAACTTTATAAAATGTTCAGTTCGTTAAAAATTAAGAATAAAACATAAAAATATAATAATGAATTTTTAATAAAGAAAAAAAATTTATTAGATACAGTTTTTATATTGAAGTAGAAATAGAAAACTAGAAAATTGGCAGAATTAGATTAGTGTCTAAATTACCCTTATTTGCCTGATTAAAAAATTATTTGATATGAATGACACATAAATATTCAACAAAATTTTATATTTTCTATATAATGAATCCTATTTTTATGATTTTACTCATGATAATATCGTAACTATGGCCACAACTGACAAGTTATTACTGCTACACATCCTCCGAAAGTCGAAGTAAAGAAGCGTAGAATGATAGAGACGAAAGTGACGAATAGATAAACACATAGGAAAGGAAAAGGTTAGAGGATGTTAAAGTTACAAGAAAAGAAAAAAAGTCAAAAGCGAAAATGGTCGAAATAAACGAAGGCCCAGAAGAAGAAAAAAAAAAGAAAAAAATGGTAGGGTAGCGCGGAAGGGGGTAGGAGGTCCCACGGACATCCCTGGGGACTACGTGCCTGGATTACGTAGTCTCCAGCACTTTTCAGAACCAGGAGCAGGTTAACTCTGGACTCGTGTCAGAAATTCTGAAATTTGCTCCGGGACCTGAGCCCTCGCGCGCTCGCGCGTCGAGGCTTCGCTTTTTATTTCATTCTATTTCCGTGCAGCACGCGGTAAAATCCACCTTCCTCCGGGACTTTGACTTTCGTCTCTGTCTGTCTCTCTTCCCTTTTCTCTCTTTCTCTTTCTATTCATGCGAAGCACAACGCGATGCAAGGCCAATGCGTCAAAGCCCTTGTATGCAACAAGGCGTTAGAAATCTGTGAAAGAGAAGCTTCATGGGGTATATAGATTACCGGGAATTTTCTAGTTGACAGTTTTTGACGTTGAAGTGTGTAAACAATTTTATGTATGATATCCTGAAGACTCAATTATTCAAGAATCGATGACAAGTTGCATACAATAATTAGATTATACGACACAATTTTTTAATATATATATATATATATATATATATATATATATATACGAAGATACGTGAATTCTTCACGGTTCTTTTAAAAAATGTAAAATACTGTACGTATTGTTCGAACCAGTTATAGTATATAAGAAAGTGCCTTTTATAAATCAAGTAGCTTTTCTATGGAAGATAGGGCTCCGTTGTTTTGCTGAACAAATCGAACATTCTGCAAAGTTTTAACAAATTCGATGATCTGAAGTTCACTCTTCTCTTAAAAAAAACATTCATGAAATTAACTGTGGAAGTGGATAACACATACTTTCTATATTTATCGACTCTTGCTCTCCAGATAATCAATATTCTTTAAATTCCGGTTTGACAGCGGCTGGAAACATCATGCAAAATTGAAATAATCTCTCTTCCGGTAGCTTAAATTTGATCCGTGAAATTTCGCCGGGGATATTTAAATGCGGAGAAATTCGTTTGAAAGAGGATATAAAGGTGCGCGTGAAATTTTCATAAAGGCGTCCGACACTCGCCTTATATTGTGGAATAGATCGAGAGACAAAGCTCCCGAGCGTAGCCATAAAGGTTATGGGGTGAGAGGAGGGGCCGCACACATCGCTAGTTACATGCGGAGCCAAGGCTGTTGAGGGAGCGCGCGCTTCATGTGTCGCGGCAACGGCAGCGGCACAAATCTCCACGTAATGTTTCCCCGGGAGCGCGAGCGCGCAAATTCCTCGACAGCCGAGCTCGCTCACATCGCTTGGAATTGTCTAGTTTATTGTTCGGACGCCTTTATTCCTGAATTCTTTTCCACTGTAATTACAAGCTCCCTTTCTGCTTTTAAACAGCTTCTTCGTCTTAGCGGTAATCTGCTAATTCCAATTATCGAGGAATTTCGCTTCGATGCCGATTCAATCTTATCAGAAATACGAGACTACTTATAGCCGAGGAAAAATCGTATTATGCGTGCGTACATGGAAATGGAGCCATAAAATTAAACCGCTTCCAGTCCAATAATAGTTATCGCCATTCGCAGCGCGTAATACTCGCCGAGGGCATCGAAAAGAGTCGTGATGGGGAGATCGAGTCGATCATTATCGAGCGCCATCGAGATAGCGAAATAAAAGCTTGTAATGTCCACTCGCAAAGCTTTGACCGACCATGAAAAAGGCGTTTTCACCGCGGCGCGCACTTATCGTCGCGCCTCCAGCATCGTGGCGAGTTTATGGTTGATTCGAGTGCGATTCTCTCTCGCCCTCCCCTTTTTTTATCATCGCACCTCTGGCAGCGCTTTTAAGCGGCACTCTACCGCGCCCTCGGCCTTTTTTGCAGCCCCCGCGCACGAGCATACACGCTTTTGTTTCGCGTTTTTAAATGCGCCACGTATGAGTTTTTCCGAGAGCCGTTGAATTTTTATGAGCTAGCGCAGCGCGAATTAGCAGCCTCCTCCCTTTCCTTTGCCCGGCAGCGTTGCCGCTCGCTGTCTCTGCCCGCTGGACGATCGTCTACACGTTCTCTCCCGTTTTCCCCTCCTCTCCACCTACTGGAATTGATCATTTTTAACCACTGCTTTCTCCCTTTTTAATTAATTACGCCGAAACGAGCGTGGGAAAGATTCGCGCAGACCAGAGGGCAGTGCTTTTGTCGGCTCGGCTGTCTGAATTATTCATCCGCTCAGATATAATTCAAGTTCCGGAAAACCCCTCCGCTTCGCCGGCGGCTAACGCTTGAGTAACGCTCGACTAACCATCGCGAGGCGTTATCTCTCGGCGGCAGGCCCGTCTTACCACTCGCCAAGGAGTCCGCGAAAAATGTCGAGATATAAATAGAAAAATGCAGGCGGAAGCAGAGGGGAGGGCGAAAGCTGGGAGAGAGAGAGACACGCGTCTCACAAATCATCGAGCCCGCGGTGTGACGAGGCTCCAGGGACATTCCGGGCCGCGAGTGTCCCGCGCGGCGTGTTTCGCACATATACATACGCATACTCCTCGCTCGGTCCGTGTCTCTGTGGCGTGTTTGCTGCTTCGCCGCTTTGGGATTATTCTCAGCGGTGCGCGCGCTCTCTCTCTCTCTCTCTCACTTGGCGCATTTGTTCCGCGTGTATGTGCGGAGTGGCGCGCGCATGCATGCGGCAGACGTGCCGCGTGATGCATTGCCGAGGAGTGTATTGTAACCGAGAGAACGCGCACCGCTACACTGAAAGCAGGAGACCAGCAGTAATAATCATGTCATAACATACAATCCAGCGCTTTCCACGCTCGCGCGCCACCCCCATAATTATTGCCGCCCGCGCGCTCGAAAGCCTCCCACCCCGCCCCGGCACTCGCACTCTCATAGCTCGCGCGCTCAGCTGCTTCGCTCTTTGTACTGCGTGTTCGGGCGTGACGGCGCCCCATCGCTCGCCCGGTTTTTCGCTTCTAACTCCGGTTTTTCCGCTCTCCTTCTCCTCTCTTTATACCCCATGCAATTTCGAGGGCTGCATTTTAATTGCTGCCACTGCACTCTGGGCCGGATGCTCTGAGCTTACTCGGATAGACTTTATTCATTACAGCTTGACGACACCGACTGACAGCGTTTACTGCGAGCCGGGCTAATACGTGGGCTATTCAGAGTTGGCCTCAGAATATCATTTTCAAAACACACGGACTTACACCATTAATCTTACCATTTATTTATTTATTTATTTATTTATTTATCCAGAGTTACATAGCGTAGTTGTACCTAAACATTGCCATAAAACATATGTCGATTACTACAGAGTATCAGTATGGATACATACTAAGATACCTAGCATCGCAAATCCTGCAGTGGGATTAAAAATTCCCATTTCGCAGGTCCGGATTTAACTTAAACTAAATTGCTGCTTAGTTATACTACTATGCAGTAGTAACCGCAGCCATTCGTGCACACTCTCTTTCATTCTGTATGTGGACCCATCAGACACCATTAATACTAACATTTACTAGCGCTCAATCGTTTCGTTTCTTTATTGACTTTTAAATTGAAAGAACTAACGATGAAATAAAGTGGTTATATATTTTCTAGATTACAATAAAAATAAGTCTCGCCAGGTATGGGGTGAGGCCATTATTTCGCGATAAAAATCCTTCAAAGTAATCGTTTCTGCGCCCTCAAGACAAGGTACTTTCTCTTTTAGTCGAAAAAGAAGGAGAATAAGGTGTAAAGCAGAGAAAAAGAGAGAAAGTGATATTGAAAAGGAATAAATCAGAATGACGGTAAGACGTGAGTGGAAAAATCAGACGGGTCAAAAATAAAATCGCACCTAAAGAAGGAAGAGTGTGGGAGAAAGACAAACTGACAGAAAATAAAGGCTATATGAGAGGCGTGCGAGGGAGCGAGGTAAAGCAATATATATAGAGAGAGATGGGAGGAAAAGAGAAGACGAATGAGCAGGGTAGGAAGAAAAGGAGAAAACGCGAGACGCGTTAATGAGTTTTTTTGGGGAGCGACGTGCCAGACTTTGGGGAGGACAAGAGGGAGATAGAGCTGCTGAGGAAGAGAGGGAGAGAAAGAGAAGCAGCAGCGCCAATCGACGCCAGACGCGATCTGAAAAGGGAAGCTTTCGGCGAAGATAGACGAAAGATCGATTCGCAGTTTTAAATTTAAATAAACGTCGATAAAAGGGCCACTTTCATTCGTCGTCGATTACGCTACGCGACAACGCGCTTTCATTTGACTTGCACATGCCGCTTCAGTGCTATCATCATGCGCGGGCCAGATCTTCATAGAACCTTCCGTGTAAGGGATCGACGCACGACAGATTTTATACATGTTGTTCTTTCAATCTTAGACTTAGATCTATGTGAATACAAACCGATATAATGGTTTTCATTCAAATAATTTAAATAAATTATTTAAAGTGACTAAAAAATTATAAAACATTGAATTACTCCGCATCACTGGATGGTCATGGTTTCAAATATTAGACAGAATTTTCAAATGTTATTACGAAATATAGTGTATTGCTTTGGAAAAGAGCACAATTTAGTATTTATTTCGACAGCTAATAAAGCACTCGCTACGAAATATTGAATCGATCGGCAGTGGTCGCAGCTAAAATAAAACCGACACCATTTAAGCCAGAGGATAGACAAGAAAAAAGCAAGAGGACGGGGAATCGCGGCAGCATCACGAAAACTCGAAAAATCTCTTTATACCGATATTGGAAAATAACGCGAGCTCTTTCCCACTCTTTCTCTCTTCGCTCCCTCACGTGTTCACCCCAGTAATACCCCGCGTTTGGCATTGCTAGCGCGTCCGAGGCAAGTTCCAATTTCCTCGGTATTAAACAATTAAATTACAATCGGTTTAGCGAGACGCGAGCGCGCGTCGCATTCGTTTCCCTCCCGGCCTCCCCTCCCCCCTGCTTTTTCTCTTCTCCCTCGCACTTCCACCCATCGCGTGGAAAGTGAAAAAAAAGACGACGATTGCACGAAAAAAACGCGTGCAACGCGCGACAGGCGAGAGGAAGCGACGACGGGCGCGCGACGTCGACGTTTTCTATTGGAAAAACCGAGGAGCTGAAGGAGTGAACGTGACCGTTTTGAGCGTCGGCGATTACAAGTGTTTTCGGCTTACAGATTTCAACGCTCGACAGTTTATTCGAATGACTTCGTCGCGTGAATTGGATTTACGGATGCCCTCGACTGCGCTGTTCTCGCCGTTACTGCTACTGTTAGGCAAAGCCGCGTTAATGGCAAATCAATTCCAGATCTTCCGATTGCTTCTGAAGAAACAGGTTCGCTTCTTTCACTGCATGCTATCCGATGATTAAAGCGATACATTTAGGTGCATCAAAAATAATTTTCTCTTTTTTCATGGAAACGACATTTACGCTAATAATTACGACGAATGCACTATTCACTGTGAATAATTTTTTGTAAGAATTCTTAGATCAAAATAGTTAAAACGTTGCAAAGGACAAATTACCACAGCTCTACACTTTACTCAATTTAAGGTAATGCCTCGTATTATCTTTTTCAGTGGTGCGATGAGAAAAGCTATTCGCCAAGTAAATGGTAATGGTTCCGGGTTAAAGCCCAGCATATGGATTATATAAAGTGTCGCTGTTTTTCAACCATGTGTAATAACCGCGTTCGATTTCATTTCTTTCGCACGGCACGGAATCGAGATAAAATTTTAAATTAACTTCAACTTCAAAAACAGAGGCGCATGCACGTTTTAGGAGCAAAAAAGATTAGAGCAAAAAGAGGGGCGATAACTTTACACGCAGAGAGTTTGAAAAAAAGGAGCCAAAAGAGCGAGAGAGAGAGAGAGATAAAATGAACACGCGAGGGACACCTTCGGCAAGTGGAGAGGATCGCAAACTTTGGTAATTTCACGAGTCGGAGGGTAGGCGAGAGAGGGTCGGGAGGAGGAAGGGGCTCGGCCGGGCAGATGGGCTTTTGCAGGTGGCTTAATTTTTGCCGTAACACGTCTGTCGGCAGCCGCGCGGCTGCGCGCACGCGCGCTTGCCAGTAAAGCGAGATACGGCACGGATTTTTCTCGTTGCTGATTTTAATAACAGATTGCCACTGCGCGAGGGCCACGCGCGAGCGCGCAAGGGTTCACGAGGAAAGGGCCGAGCGAGAAAGAGGGAGAGTTAGGTAGTAGCTATAGGCAGGCCAGCCTGAGTCAGTGCTTATACGTGACCCTGGGAGTCCTGGCACCTACCTCCTCGCCTCTCCTGCACCCGGATCCCGAGATCTTCTGTCCTCCTTGCCCCTCGCCTCCCTTACCGGCAGGAAATAAATTAAAAGGCTCTCTTATTGCAGCCTAAGACGAGAAACAGATGAAGATGGAAACTGGCCCATCTCGCTGTCGCTTTTTTCCCTCTTCGCGTTTTACTTTTCCTCGCTCCCCTATCCTTATTCTTTCATATTTTCCAATTTATTACGAGTCCTTGGCATCCGCAGCACTCTCGCTAGTTCTTGAGGAAATCCAAAACATAGCCATTTTATAAAAGTACATGCTGACGTTTGTCTTTTCTTTAACATTGCTTTTTTATAGTTGTCAAGCCTCGAAACGTTTTGTAGGAATCATAAAAATTCATTATCTTGAAAATGATTTTGATATATAACAAATAATGTTGGCTATTAAAAATAAAAATTTCTAGTCGATATCATTAGCAGAATTACACGTATGTGCTAAACTGAATGGATCCAATTCACAATTTTTCGTGTATTTTTTGTCGAGCGTGTTGTTATCTTTGGAATATGCGGTTTGAGTAAATACGCACTTCTAAATATCTTCACTGCGATTTTTTGCTGTAAAGTTGTGAAACGCAATTTTGAACGTGAATTTGATGAAAAAAGCGGTTTGCTTCATGCAGCTCGAAACATGACAGCCTACGTAAACTACAGTTATTTACATAAAACCTGGTTCGGACAAATCACATATTGCTATATTTAGAAAGTAACGACAAATATTTTTTTCCAAAATATCATTTACAATTTACTATATCTGCCAATCGGTTTGCATATCATGCACGAAAAATTAAATTATATTATATTGACAATTAATGTCAAGAATTAAAAGTCAATTATACTACTAAAACTATATAGTAAATTAGATAATAATCCTTCAAATTCAGCATTGTTTTAAGGATTTAAGGACTTTCATAATAATTACACCGTTGATGTGGCTTCGTCTTTCAAACTCTATATCTTTTAAATCTTTCATTTCTCCAATTTGAAATTTTGGGGTATGGTAGTTTGAGACTTGAAATTTTCAATAAAAAATTGTATTTTGAAAAAATAATAGTATTCTTTTAAAAAACCGCTTCACAAATTTAACTCGAATTGTAAAGTAGAAAAAACGATACGAAAAAAAATTAAAAAAAAATAGTCCCATTAAAACGAGCAGGAAAAAATCTATTTACATCTATGTTTCAACTGGATGATTTTTTAAATTATAAGTGAGTCAATTATTATTTATTCCAGATATTATAACAAATGTATACACAGCTGGAGATACAAAAAAAACATAGTATAAACTTACGTGCTAAAACTTATAAACTAAAAGCATATTAGTAATATTATCTTATGTGTCTTATTCGAAACCGTAGCTCAAAGCATAACATATATAATATAAGATGATGTATCATGCTGTCTATCTTCTTATGTATGTATGTATACATGACGTTAAATTTTTCACTATTAATGTTGTATACATAATAATAACTATTGTTAATACTGATTACTGGGTAATGACTCTTATCTATTCCTTTAGTTTAATTCTAGAAGATTTATTTGGTTCTTTTGGCATAGAGTTGTATAACTTTATAGCGTTTATACAACTATTTATATTACTAATTGTTTTCGAATACTTAGGTAGTTGTATACTTTTATTTCTAGTTATATATAATTGATTCCTAATCGAATAATTGTTTAAGATTTAATGGGATGTTTATGGTCAAAGGAATTTTTATTGATTATTTTAATATTCTTTTCAGCATATTCTGTGATATTCTATATTCTGTTTTAAAAACACTACTTCAGCACTACCAAATATATTTTTTCTAATACGTATATTAAAAAACAGTTGATGTTTGTTTATTTCGTGGTGTGTATCTGTAATATCAACAGCACAGGTTATAACAGGATAATAGTCGTGTTTGGCAGTGAGTTAGTAGTCTAGCGGTTAACACACTCGACTGTCGTCCGGACGATTCGAGTTCGAACCCCGGTCAGTGCGTTTTTTTTCAAAAGCGGATCAAAATAATATTTAAGTGTTAGGGTCACTATAGGTAGGAAAAAATGTGTGAACATATACGACATAATATAATAACATAAACAAAAAACTAATCGGTGAAATTCGACGAATACAACTTGAAATCCTCTTTCAATGTAGAATAATGAAATTAATCTTTATTTTTTCAAACTTATATTTGAAACATAGTAAAATATCTAATCGTATGCAAAGATGATTATGTGTAAATTTTACTATGTTACATAAAAAAAAAATTATTCGGCTGATATGTCACACTTTTCCTACACAATATAGTAATTTTTGTTACAGATTATTTTAGTATTTATTATAGTATTTTTCTCCGTGTGGAGATTGGAGCAAATTTGTTTGTATTGTGCAATAATACAGCTTCTAGACTTTTCTAGATGATTCTTGGTCATAGCTTTGATAATAGTTAGTTCCAGTAGACATTAAATACTCACTACTTACGTCAAATAGGCTGTTTGCTCTTTGATCTAGAATTTCTGACCGAAGTTACCGGACGTTTACACTTCAATGATACTTCTCTGCTATTGCTAAAACAATACAATAAAATATTATTATAATATAAATATGTTTATATATCATAAATATTATTTATTTTCTATTAAAA
>JAWWEQ010000010.1:18722725-18735068 GCA_035583055.1 Torymus tubicola | reverse complement strand
AAATTTGACTGATGTAGAGCCCAAGTAGCGACATGTTCACGAATTCACCCTCCCATAAGAAGTTATCACTTCAAAAATGTAATTTAATGGTACTTCTGATATATTTAAATTAATTTAATTAGTAACATATTTATTGAAGAAAACGTAAAAACTGGATTGCTAAAAGTGAAAACATGTATTTTGAGTCCAAATAATAGGAGAAATATTTTTAACATATATCTAATAAAACTTAAATTGTTCGTATCACGAAGCTACCCTATTAGAAGACCGAACATTGAAAATATATAGTTTACTTCGATGCATCGATGTCGTAGTTGTTCACATGTCATTTAATTAACTTTTCTTAGATATTTGTCATTTATTCCTTATAATAAAGATACATTCAGCCAAATGAATGAGAAAAATATTTCTATCTGGACAAAATGACTTTTCGAAATAGAAGGGACTCTCAGTAAAAGCAATAGTAATTCACCTGTCAGACAAGCGTAAGCACCGAAGATAGAGGGTGAAAGAAGCGACGCGATATATACGGAAATATTGTCAGAGGCGCTGGAGAAAAGAAGACGCAGCCCCGACAAAAGAGAGAAACGAAGGCTGGCGAAAGAGAAACAGAGGAAGATAGAGTGAGTGAGTCGTCCTATGAATTACCGCAGGTGTTCGCCGATATCCTGCATTAATGCTAATGCAGGGGTGTTGCCGAATTGTTCAGCAAGCGCAGATTGAACGGCTTTCTCTCTCACTCTCTCTCGTTCCCTCTATTGCGCGGAGGGTCCCCCTGCGTGTTAGACTGCAGCCACACGGGTGTTAATGCATTATTCAGGCGGAACGCCGCCTGTTGTGCTACGCCATGTCGCGCGTTAACTTGCCCTAAACTCTCTGTCGCTCTCACAATCTCACCCTTCTCTCTCTCTCTCTCTCTCTCTCTCTCTCTCTCTCTCTCTTTCTCCATCACTCTTTCTCTAACACTCTATATGCAGTAACGAGTAAGATGGCATACAGCTCGAGTAAGACTGCTGTCATCGAAGAATTACACACGCGAAAATACAAGCGAGAGTAAACAGTGAGAAAGAGAGATGACAGCCAATATGCACTATATCTAGCTTGCTTTTCATTTTTTCGAATGGGCATGTTGCGTATGTATATGCAATGGCGCGGACGACGCACCTCACGCAATATTCGCTCCAGAAATGAGAAATAAGAAACCGAATATTTGATGATGAAATTTTTTATCGATCTGTGAGTTTCTCAAACACATATAGCATAGCTTTTATTTTATAGAACATAGAATAGCTTTTATTTTGTATGTTTACAAAAATATAGGGAATTCCAAACTCTAACTAGTAAAAAATTTTAATGATTGCTAAAAACTCTGTAAATCTTAGCAATTTCATGTACGCTTAGAAAGACAATTCTCTTATATATGCTAATACAATTTTCTTTTTATAGAAAATTAGTACTTTAATTAATATGGATATGCTCCAAGAATTATAGTTTTAGTATACTCTCTGATAAAGTAATCAATCAGTTAAAAAAAGAATGGAATGTATGAAATTGTCAAAGTCTAAAAATTAACCATGTATCGTTTTAGATAAGAAGCTTGTTCCCCTAGAACTTGTATCTATGACTAGAAAATTAGTATAAAAATCTAAAGTAATCAAATACTTGTTTTTTTAGTTCGAATACAAGAATATATAGTTTGTATCGTTATATCAATGTCAATCTTTAATGAGTTTTGATTTATAGGTATTTATCGTTACAGTTTCAGATTACATTTTACATTTTTCCTCTCTTAGAAGAAATATTTTTCTAGCCTATTTGAGCAAGTGGGTCTGCTACAGGCAGATCACACTAATATAAAAAAATAGCCCGAATAATAATTTATACATTAAATAATTACAGTTAAATTTCAACAAATGTGTTTTAAAAATTTATCACGAAAATAAAAGTAAATTTAATAGTATCCAAGATACTTTTATTTGTTGATATAACGTTATAAATGATTATACAAAATTTGCTGAAAAAATTTGAAAGCAGCTAGATTGGAAGTCGTTAATTTCATATTTCAAAAACTACTTTTATTTCTTCGATATAGTAATTTAGGTCGAGTATTTGAATGAAAAAGTGAAACAAATTTATGTTAATGTTATATATTGCTTGTATAATTACTAAAAATTAAATCTGTATTCAAGTATGAAAAATGAAACCGAGGTCGTCTAAAACTTTCAGTATTTAATTAACACATCGAATCTAGAGCCTCAACACCAGTTCTGCAGACGAAGTATTTGTGTATGCGTGTGTTACGTGTGCGCGCGCGTGTGTGTATGCATGATGCCATTAAGTTCACGAAAACACGAGATGAGGATGTTGAGAGAGTCATTTCGCCAGTTGCATAATACCTTTTCACGCCTCTCGAGTAAGAATACATTTTGCCGTTGTGTTCATGTACCGGAAGGATCTGTCTTGTCTTCGACGCTATATTCCGCGTGTACTTATGCATCAACGGCGCTCGGCGCGGAGGGACGGGGCAAAAGAGTTCGCAGCGGCTGACTGGCACTGACAGGCCCCGCCCGGGCTTATTTTCGGAACAGTGTTTGCAATGCGATCCTTGCGGCTGACAGTTCATCGAGTCTTACGCAACGGATGCGCGCCGCCTACCCGCCGGCGTACTCAAAAAACTCGTACACTTACGCTTACTCTGCGTGAGCGCCACTCTCCCGTCTTTTTCCGACTCCTGCCTAATGCATCTACAAGTTTCACTGCCTCGAGGCATTATTAATCTTCAGCGTTAAAATGGATTTAATATTTCAATTTAAGAAAAATGCCGAGATGGAAAATGAATTCCAAAGTGCTAGCCCAATCATGTAAAAGAATTGAAAAATAGTTTGCTTCATCTGAAAATTCTCAGGAGCCTTTAATCTCACTCGGGCGAATATATATGGGTACTATAACGTGCTAACGCAGGAACACGAAAGAAGGTCAGTAGGGACGACCATTCGTCATCGAGGATATTCGCACGGTTCTTCGCGCGGCGTCCCTTGCGCGCGTGCATGCGGGGAGCCAGCGTGTGGACGGTGCGTGCGGCGTGTCGTAAAATGTAAATCGCTCCGCAACTGGAGTGCCTCTCGCTTTCGCCTGCGCGGGCCCGCGCGAATGATTGTGCGCTAGCCGCGCATAGGAACGATATCCATTTGCCGAACAGGCCGGCGGGCGACGCAGCGTAACACCGCACCTCGGCTCGTCGAAATTCAAATGAGCTGCTGGGGCCGCGTATTGCGGAAATGAAATTAAGAAAATTATTACGACGTACGGCTCGCAAGTGCTGTCTTGAAGCCTGTGCAGTACAACGAGCGAAACTCGAGTCGATTTTTCCACGCGAGCACTTTTTCCCTCTTAGGCCTTCAACGTGTAATTACGAGAAATTACACGCTTTGCGTACTGACGTTGGCAATCTGAAAGTTATCGAAGGCCGTGTGTACCGGAGACTGTGTATTCTACCACTGAATCTAAATAATAATTTATTTTGCCAGACCTTTACTTTCTTCAAAGAATAATTTTCAAGTTTTTTAAATATACAAATTTTCAGTAAAATATATTGGTATGGTCAACTGTAAAGTAGTGTCGTTTTTCATATTGACAATGAAATGCTGTTCATGCATTTTTTCGTTCGTGGATAGAATTTTCCTGGAAAAATTACCGCGAAATTCGCAGCAGATAAAAAAAATCGACTTTTCTGGAAATTATTGCGCGTATTTTTTATAATTCCCGCTGAAGTCTTAGATAATTTCTGAAACAATTTTTATAATATAAATGCAAATCATAAACTTCATTATTATATTTTTTTTCCAAATAAAAAGTAAAATATTGTTATAAAAAACTAAAATTTTGAATAATATTGAGAGGCAATTAAATAAAACATGAACAAATGCAATAGTTTAGTATTAATTTTTTAGAACCCAAAAATGTTCCATAATAGTACCAATGCTTACAGTAATTTTTCAAGAAAATTCTATCCGTGAACTAGGGAAACTACTCAAGTTTTAGTTGGACACTCTATGAAATTATTCACATGATGTTAAATAATATACTCAGAAAAAAATGCAAATTAGTACTCCCCATTTTCAATAATAAAATAATAACTAGGGGGACTATGCCCCCCTGCGTGTCGACACCCTCCCCTCCGTCTCCTCGCTTCGCTCGTCGCGCCACCTTCCACTCTACGTAACAATTTCGTTTTTACATTATAGGCACTACCGCATTTTTCAGAATAACCTTATATTTTTACAGAGCAAAAATTACAAATCTTCAAATATTAATAAAAATACTTTTTTTATTATTATCTACTCTTTTTGTTTCTAACACTTTTGTGTAAACTAAAACCTTGTTATATAGTAACTCGTCGAACTGATTGTACATGAAAATGTTAAATATCAAGTATGATTTTCTTATATTTTACAACTATTACATTCAACTTTTCCGTATATTTGGGCATTGAAATTCGTTTTTATAGGTGTAACTTGTCAGGAATTGATTTTACGTGATAATATTTAATGGGAAAAAGTTTTGTTTTATTATTATCTACAACTTTTATATTTAACACATTTATGTGTAAAATCAAATTATGTCTTAATTTTTTACCTTTTTTGCCGTTTCTTCGCATTTGTGTTTGTAAATATTGCTTGTAATAAAAAACTCCAAATAGAAAAATGGTGTATTTTAATTAGTTTCAGCAGATAGGCCTGTAGATATTAGCTTAAAATTAATTTTTCTAGACATTAGGCTTAAAAGTCGATTTCTTGAGATATTTCTTTGTGCTCGCATTTTAAAAATTTTTCATCGATCTTTCTCATTTGAGAACCACCAGTTAGGTATAATTAGAGGAGTATATTCCCCAAAGCTAGTTTAGATCCATCAAAAATTCACTGAGATAATCAGGTAACTTGATTACGTACGAACATACAGACATACATATATTGTGGAAAATGCCCAAAATAGACTCTGGATGGAGGGAAAATCATTTGTATAGCTCAAATTATAGTTATAATAGAGTTAACAAATTTTGCTCTGGTGAAATTATAAGCCTCTCTAAAGCAGCGGTCATGCCTAAAAATAGATAAATTTTCTCGAACTTAATATTGCTTTTAACAATTTGATAAACATTTAATCATCATATACAATATCGGTGAAGAGTTAATTGGTTCAATTAAAAAAAAACTGTTCTATTCATGTACAAAAAATGTGTAATACCGTTGGTGATATACGTACAAACTAGATACTGGATATAGTAGTGTATATTTGCTAGACGTTTGATTCGTTTGAAGTAAACATTGCACGTCCATCTTTTCTTGATTTCAAGACCCGTAAGGACAAACATAGGTTCCGTAGATAAACATTTTTCGCTCCCTGACCAAGAAGAAAGAAGAGGGTGGAGGATAAAGACAGACAGAGAAAGAGAGGAAGAGAGGGAGAGAGGAATCCGAAAAAGAAAGGGAGGAAAGGGAAGGGGGATAGCTAAAGACAAACTTTTTTAAAAGTTTCTCCGGGAGCCGGTATATCCGTTCGCCCTTAGAACTTGGCAACATTGTGGCTTCGGGGGTCCTTAGCCGCTAGACAAGAGAAGTCCAATGAAAGTGTCTGCTTGGGGTAAACACGAGAAAGAGGGTGATCTTCTCTTCTTTAAACCTTCCCCTTCAATGACGACTACACCAAGAGGTTGTATAAAAGCGGCCACGGGAGCGAGGGGGGGGGGGATGAGAAAGCGCGGAGAAAAAACGAAGAGGAAAGCCCAAGCAGAGAAACCACGAGTGTAAGAGCCGGAAAGAGAGGCAGTGACGACCGGAGAGCAGCGTACACGCGTATCTATATACAGCTAACCGCGCTTGCAGAAGGGGAAGCGTTATGCGATCGAGCGGCATCGACTCGACGGCGTCTGTCTTGTCCACTCAGCGGCTCTCTCTCTTTCTCATTCCTCGTGCGGGGAGAGGAGGGTACTCGGTTCTTAAGTAACTTTTCGCTTGCTCCGCCGGCTACCATCCAAATCGAATAAAAGTCAGATATCCTTGCGCAGTTTTACGTTATTTACGCTGGGGGCAGAGAGAAAGGCCGCGCGGCCGACGCATCCTACGGAAAGTCTAATACATTTCCAAGCGACAGGTTGCGCGGAGTAATATTATACCCGTACGGGCCAGTTCGCAATGCAGCGACACTGAGTTATGGCAATTCGCGCGCATGTGCCATTATGTCGACTGCGGTCGCTTGCGCTCGCAAGTGTATATAGGCCGCGCCTCTTGGTGGTCTTTGTATCCTGGTGCAAGATATAGTTATAGGAAATAGCGGCTACGTGTATGTATGTGTAATGTTTACAAGCGCACGTTCGAGAGGCAAGTGTGCGAGCGTCTAAGTGGGCGAACGAGCGGGTGAAAGAGGAAGGGGAAGGGATGCGAAACGGAGAGGGCGGTAGAGAGAGAGAGAGGGGGGGACGAAGTGAAGAGTCCCGTGGAAACAATTAATCTAGCCCTCTGATTACTTGGCCGCCTCCACCTCTGACTCCTTTTCTCCATCGCCTTCCCTCTCCCTTTCTCCACCTCGCTTAGTTTCACGGTCTTCCTATCGTTATCTGCTGACGTCCCTGTGGTTCTGGCCTCTCTTTCCGAGGAGACGTCAAAACTCAAGATATTAATATGTTCTGCTGGATGGCAGACTAGGCACTACTGCTCTCTCCCCTTTCTAATTAAATTATTAGTGTCTCCTCTCTTCCGAATGCGACGACACCGACGACGATGCTTTTGCCCGAGGACGAAATGACGAGGGACGAGCGTGTGCGTCCCACCGGCCACTGGAAGGTGGATTTGATTATGAGAAGAGGACGGATGCAATCGCGATTAATTTCTTCCTCTGCGCTTTTATTATTCCGTTGAATTAAACGGGCAAGAGAGATCGAGCTAGTCGAATTTTCATTGCGCCGAATTGGATGAACGACCATTTTTAAATTTACGAGTCTTTGAGTGTTTTATCAATTTGATTACCAGTTTTTCGAATAAAATTAATTATTATATTTACAATGATAGATATAGAAGTATTGGTGGCATGCCAATCGTGTATGTCAATAATAACATCGTGTTTTACGATTCTTTTTTTTTACTAGTTTTACTCCAATTTACAGGGTTAATATTTACTATTAATATGGTAGATATTTACTATTCTCAAAAGTCTCGTGACTGTAATAAAATACTGGATGTACATTATATTACACTTGTCTTTTCTTCCCGCTCCTAAACTTTTCATGCACGATTGTTATATTTTTAAAAATTTATTTTTATTTTTAAAATTGTTAAAACTTTATTTCAGTATTATATAGAAAACTGAAGTCAATCAAAAGTTTCCTTATTCGGGTTAAAAAACGAAAGAAAAATAAACATGATTATGCAATAATTTTGTTCTCGTTCTATTGAGATCATGCAATAGAAGTAAAAATATTAAATCCCAAGAAAACAGTGAAAACTGCTCGAAAAATGTCGGTTGTTAACTAATTAAAATTAAGTTCCCACAGACAGCAACAAATTTCCCACTAAACTCAATTAAAGTAGAAACAGTATTCGATAAAAAACAAACTTATTTAATTAATGTTTTAGATGATAAATCACTTGAGTTTTTAAAAATAAAACATAGTTGTTTAGAACAGCAACTTAATACAATGAAATTCAACCAATTTATGTTAATGTCCTATTTTATACAAAACTTTTGGGTATAAGTTTGTGATTTTACTCACCTACAACATGAAGATATCCGTATTGCGTCTTCGCTGTAGCCGTGTTAATCTGGCACATGTATTTTCCCTTGTCCTCTTCTTGTACATCATTGATATGTAAATACCACGTCCGATGCTTGTCATGCGACACGGATATTCTCGGATTCCTCGTGATAACGTGGTTATGTACTGTCAAAATTGCGCTCTGATCAAACAGCATCCACGCAACCTGCAAGAAATCAAGACGTTTATTTTCTTTCTAATTGATATATAACAAGAATAATAAAAATACTACAAAACTTTTAACTAAAAATCTGATAATTAGTAATCATTGTTTTGATACCATTATCTATTTCAAAACTCTGATTTAATATAGAAATTTAGTGCGATCTGAATGCAAAAGAAGCAAAGCGAAAATAGATTATTTTATTCTTTTATTTTTTAGTAATCCTGACAGAAATATTATTCATCGGTAGATTCACTGTTTGTCAGTATTTAAAGTAACATTACGCCATAATTATGTGGCTAATGTCGATAAAAATAACTATTACATATATAAAAATGTTCTATCATTACAATTACTTTAAAATAAAATAATAATAGTATTAGATAGTTTTAATTAAATTCAATGTCAATCTTAAGTAGAAATGCATTTCTTACCAGGAAAAGAATAGTAAAATAATTGATATCATTCCGAAAACCTAAAACTTTCAATATAAAAATTTACTTATTTACAATTGAAAAATATTGAAATTGTATTTAGGTGTTTTTTAAGTGGTATTCGAAACTTTTTACTCATTTTCTGTAACTTTACGATTATAATTTTAATTTTCTACTTATTTCTACTTCTATTCTTTTTCTAAAAAAAACAAAGAATTTCTGTAGAAAGTAGAGTTATACGTTATGAAAAAAAAAACAGTTTTCAGTGAAATATTTATTCAATCAATCAACGATAAGTTTTGAAGGTAGGAAAAAAGAAAGCTGCTCACGGGTAGTATCTGATGGGTTTTCGGAAGCTTCTGCGACTTCTAATACTGGCGTGGCAAGCAAAGGTGTATAGGGGTGATATAGTACGGTGCCACATAGATCGCAGAGAAAGAGATAGGGGCAGTAGCAGCCGGCGGTGGAAGGCGCGTACACCTATAGTAAGAGGCCCCACGTTCGCTCCTCTCGAGGATAGATGCGAGAGAGTCGAAGAAGAAAGCTCGCGTACGATGCTAGGTGCGAACGCTGTGCGGAAATTCGTTACGCGAAAAGTGCAATCGCACGGGGCGCAGACAATCCCCTGGGAAAAGCGCACGGGGGAGAAAGCCGACCCGTGAGAAAGCAAAGAAATGATCCGCGATACGCCTTTAGCCGAGAAAAGGGAAGGCTTCTGTGTAAGCAAATGGAATCCTTTTGTAACGAACGATATCTCCTTATAAGGTATTAGCTTGTTTCTTTCAATTGCTAGCTAGCTATTAAATGAGAAATGTGCTCTGGCTTTTACGCACTTCACTACAATTTATTGGAGACAGAAGATTTTTTTCATTTATTTTCTATTGCGCATTCTCGTATTCTGTTTTAGATTTATTTATTTATTTTTTTAATTTTTGTGGCAAAAATCTTGTTGAATAAAAAATAATAATTTAATGAGAGTATTTCCAATAAGTAGAATGCATTAAAGTACTATTTCTCGATTCAAGTTGATAAAACCAGATAGATTTTGTTTATCGCGAAAAAATTATATAAGTATTATAATATTCTTTTAAGTCTTTTATTTAAATGCTCATGAATACAGAATTTCCATCCTTAGATTTTCACAGTTGATTAAAAATTTGAATGGTATAACAAAGAAGGACACATTCATATTTGTTCATACTTTATTATAAAATTTGTATCTCACACATGTCTATCTCTATTAATAAAACTAATGCGTTCTTAATTAACATTGGCTTGGTAAACAAAATATGGGGAAAGATTTGATAAATTCTTCATAAACTCCAGTCTGTTATTCGTCAGTATCACTTTAGATTAGCATAGTATTTAACACGTGAACCTGCATCTTTATTAACTTTTAAAATGTCAGAGATACATGACTAATTAACATCGTAGAATTTTTACAACCGTTAGTACTGACTGAAGCAGTACTGCATGACTGTCGGCGGTGGCGTCGCTGCGACTAGCCGAGAAATTTCTTTGAATTGATCGAAGCCGGTACGCGCTCTGCACGCTGCGTCTCCAGCGGTGCCGCGAAACGGTCATTCATAAAATACGCGTACGCTGAAGTTTCTGCCGGTACGTGTGGGTGTATCTGTTGTTTCACTCGCGCGTGCGCTCCCTCCTCCAAAAACAGTTCGGCCCGCAAAACTTTCGTGAAATTCAGCGACGCGAAGTGAGCGAGGGAGGGAGAGAGAGGCAGAGGGAGAGAGAGAGAAAGGTCGCGATTCACGAAGCCATGAAATATTTATGTTTTCCAGCAGCTCGTCGACGGTCTCACTGCTGCTCTACTACTACCACTGCTGTTGTCGCCGTCGCCATGCGCAACCGCGGAAATGGAGATGGAGATGGAAACATTTTGATAACACGAGCTGCGAGCTTGAGTTACGAGTTGAGAATATAATCCAGCCAGACAGTAGCATTCTCTAAACCGTTTGACCACTTTTTCTTTCCCTGTCTTCTTGGTTTTTCAGCTTGTCGAATGACTGTGTTAATTGAATTTCCCGCTTCTTAATGATAATTAACATAATTAATTTATTTATTTCAAAACTAATGAGGCCATTTATAACTTTCCCATAATACACAGGATAGTCCTTTACAATTTTTTTCTATAAATTTGTGAATAAACTCTACTAGCTATGCTTTGACTATTAGGTTAATTCGTTAACTATGCTTTAGCTACAATTTAAAACATAAACTAGTTATGGATGCTTAAAGTTGAACTTTTATGTATATTTAACGTGCTAGTATACATATGGGCTATTCCCTAGATTATTTTCCTCTTATGGCCCGAAAAGAATAATAAAGTTTTTTCGAAGGCACACTCTTTGGACAAAGTTTTTCTCGTACTTTAGGCCTTTCTAAATACAAAAAGATACAATCACACTTGATTTGATGTAAAATGTGATTTAAAAACCAGTCAATATGAAGTTTGAAAATGAAACTAGAGAACGAGAGAATTTCAGAGAATTTTTCAGAATTAAAAAATATTGATTTCTATAAGTAAGTTTCAAGTTAATCTTGAATTTCATGAAAGAAGGTGCTAGAGAATCCGTACATGCTCACTGCATTTTATGAATTATTTTAAGCTCAACTTGAAAACCATTTAATTTTTTAAGAAATCGACATTTCTTAAGGGTTCATACCACTTTACAAACTTAAAATTTAAGCTATAATTATGAATTTTTTTTTATAGTTTCTATAACAGATATCGGTATGAATCTTTTTGGGTTTAATAAAGGCTCCCCTAAGGTGTAGGAAACAATTTTGTTTTTTAAATTTTACATCGTTTATTTATGTACAACTGTAACAACCGTTGAGCGTTTCTAAAAAATGGATGTTGATGGCGTGCACGATTTTGAAGCGAGAAATTATCGGAAATACAAAATTCAAAAAATTTAGATTCAGTAAGACTGAAGCTATCGCCGGAACTAGGATAATTAAGTTTCATGCAAAAATAACAAAATGCCGGCTGTTCAAAAAAAATTTTTTTTGCTTCTTTTTTCGGTTGATAAATATAGTTAAAATTGAAATTTTAACGTAATCCTAGTTCCGGCGATAACCATACATGTGGCGAAGACGTGGTAAAAATTTGGTAATGATCGGTTGAATACATTTTGAGAAATCGTGCACGCCAACCGGAAAAATTGGTTTTGAGAAAAACGCGTTTAAAGTTTGAAGCCGCGACCTGCACGCCATAGAGTGCGCCAAACTAAACTCGACAAAACACACACTTGCAGTGATCAGATCGTTTTGAAATTTTTACACAACATTTTTTATATGTTTTCCTTTCAAAATCCATTAAAAAAATATCGATTTTTTGAAAGTGATAAAGTGGTATGAACCCTTAATTCTGAAAAATTCTCTGATATTCATATTGAATTATTTCTCGAGTGATTCAGATTCAAATTGGAGTTATTTCTAATTATTTTTTAAAAATCGAGATACTATCAGCAATAAAGGAGAAAAACTCTGTCTAATGAGTGAGTCGTCAAAACGAATTTTGATTTTTTTTCTCAACCCAGGTAAATTATTACCTGTTGAATCGCGTATGTGTGCATTTTTATACAAAAATTGTTTCATAAAAAAAATTTTCCAAGTTTTTATGTAAGATTTTACGTGAGATGTAGATTGAGGATTTAGAAAAAAAATTTTCGTAAAAATGTTTCTAGAAAAGAGCAATGTGTCTCTCTGATTTTATCTCTTTGATTGACCTACTAGTACTGACAAGGAGGGACTAAGGAGTGCGGGTCCTGAATTTTCATAACACCAGGTCTAAGAGGTTTCTTTTATCATAAAAAGAGGCTGTTCAAAGGCTTTCAGACCAATGGGCTTCCTGTCAAAAGATACAGCTATGGGAAGTTTCAAATTTTAGCTGTTTTTGCTTATTTTATGATTTTA
>JAWWEQ010000010.1:18705964-18718559 GCA_035583055.1 Torymus tubicola | reverse complement strand
CAACGCTACGGCGAGATAGCACCTTTTTCAGCGCTTCGCCGAGATAGCGCCTTATTCCCCTCAGCCGACGATATACTGTATCTTCTTACTTGATGTTCTAGAATTTTGCAGGTAGCCAAACTGTAAAAAGAGCTTTTTCACCATACCCCGCCCGAAAGTACCAATTTCCCTCCCGGCACCGAATCGGAAGAGTGATATTTTCGGCCCGGGTATGGTGAAAAATAGTATACGCACCACGGGAGGAAATTTGGAAACCCTACAGCTCGTCTTTGCCAGCCTCGCCTTCGGCTCGGGTGGTAATTTACACGAGCTGTGGACTTTCCAAGTTTTTTCCTCCCTAGATGCGTAATATACTATTTGACTGTGCTCATGGTTATGTTTAGTTTGTTCATTTTTTATAAATTTATCTTTGCATTTGTTTATCATAAAGTTTAATTGAAAAATATAGATTTTTAAAGAAGATTTAGTAAGGGTTTTTGGCTTTAAATCTCTCTGGTATTTTTTTGAGAAAGTATAATATTTTAGAAAGTTAAAATTGGTTTATAATGAAAATTTGGTGTAAGTAGCAACATGCTTTCTAGGAAATTCTATTACCTACCACAATAACAAAAGTAGAGAAAATGGAGTGACAACATCTCAATTTATCTAAAAAAGTTGGAAAGCGAAGGAAAAGGAAAGGCCAGAGGTAAAAAGAGGATGAGCGAGAGGCGGGCAGGCAGTGATTGTAGTAAACGTTAGAGACTTGTGCTGGTGAACTCGAATGAAATTGAGAAAAACAGAGAGAAAGACATCGCGCATGGTAATGGAAAAGGGTGGCGCGCGTGCTAAGGAGAGACGATAAGAGACAATGCACCGAGCAAATATGTGAACTCGCGCGACGCAGTGAATATAAGAGTGGGGAACGAGTGTGAGAGTAGGAACTGCTCTCTATAACCAGCGCCGGACGCACGAAATTACAGACGGAGAAAGAGAGCTCGATTTAGCCTCGGTACACTGAGTGCGCAGCACTCCAAAGTAATCGAAATCCATGGAAGATAAAAGAGCCGAGTGGGAGAGAGAGAGGGAGAGAGAGAGAGAGAGAGAGAGAGAACAAAAAGAGAGAGCAGGGACACAATAAATGACTGGGGAGCGTCCGCTGCCCGGCTTCGATCCTAAATACGTAGCCTAGCTTTCAACTTCCTCCAGCCTTCACTTTGTTCTTCGATTCGACTCTTATATAGCATTTCTATCAGCTTCCCAGGCAGCTTGCTTGTCTGGTTCTGCCTGCAAGTTTGCCTATCCGTCTCTTTTGCCGCTCGCCATCACGACAAGTTTTATCTCTTTCCAGAGTCAGACAGAACTTCCTCGAATGAGTAGTTATTTATACGCGTGGGTTTGATATTTTTCAGCGGGCACGACGGCAGGAAGGGCCGGAAGGGCCGGAAGGGTCGGAGAAAACGTCGCAGGTTATATGCGGAGTGAGGGGGGGGGGGGGGGCGAGTACCGAGCCATTCGCTTGGATTCCATATTACAAAAATAATTTGTTCTGCTTTTCAGCGCGGGAATGCTTCAACTTCGGGCTATGAAAAATTTATGCGGGTCTCTCAGTGTTACCGTGAATAAGCCATAAAAGAACCGTCTTTGTTTCGCGTCGCTCTTGCCGTAAGGCTTTCATTCAAGGGATGCGTACTTTCAAATTTGTTAAAGTATTATTTTTACATTCTACGGTTTCATATATACAATAAAAGTCACATCAATTATTCATTTTACGGTTCAAGGACTTTTGCCCCGCTCAATTCATTGTATTCTTCGAGTTGCATGCCTAAATTACTCTAGATTAATTGCAAAACAATAACAGAATATTAATAACGTATGTAACCATTAATCACATAAAATACGTTACAAGATTTCATTGACTGTAAAACATGGCCAAGTCCCGTGCGGCTCAGCCACTTAAAAGTAGGATTATAACTGGCCCTATGAGGTGTGTAAACGAGCGGAGTAAAGAGGTAAAAAAGAGAATTCGCGCGGGCACAGAGCAAAGCGGGGAAGAGAAGGAGAAAAGTAAGTCGGCGGCACAAAGCCAGCTTGCCGTCTTCGTCTGGTGTGCGCACAAATGACGCCGGCTTGCGCACGCGGTCGCCACACGTGTCGGCCTGCTACTTTACACGCCTCGCTTCCAGTTGTCCCCGTTTTTCCTTCGTCCTCGAAGAACAGCGGCCGGCGCCGCTTATTGCCAAAGTTGCACATAGCGCGACGCACTTTCTTGCTCTACGCGCGCGTGCTTGCTTCTCCCTCTGGTTCACTTCGGTTCGTTCGCTGTTTATTTGCCATAAAGCGCCCACTTGGCTGCCCACAGCTGTTGAGTCCTGCGCGGAGGCTTTTGGCTCCTGACTTTTCTTTGCTCTGCCTCGCGTCATTGAGACGTTTAATGTTGGTAAAGACGTTGGGGATGCTTTTCCTTTGATGTTTCTAAGTGTATTATTAACATATTAGACAAACTCGATACCATAAAATATGTTCTTTGATCATTTACTTTCTACCTACAGATTTTACGAGTTAATTAAAAAATTTATGAACGTTTAATTAAATCCATATTCTTTGATGTTTATTCAAAACCTGGCGTTTCATCATTTTTTATTAATTTTTTCATGTTTTCATATGCAAAACTAAAGAGAAATTCAAATTGTTCTATTTGTCCAGAATGCGACGGAAAATTGTATAGTTACTTTATTTATAATAGAATCAGATGTATAGTATTATTTTTAAGTTAACAACGTAATACCATCTTCTTTTTACAAATCCTTTTTATAATAAAGGAATTGACAAGAAGCGTGAATGAACTTGTATGAATCCTATTAGCTGATTATGATTGTGAGATATAAATTTATATATTACATCAATAGTAACAAAAACTGCAAAAAACGACCGACACGTTTTCATTTCTTTTTAATAAATACAGCTGGTGAAATAATATTATTGATATCAAAACAACACGTGAAAATATTTGATTAACTTTTTCAAGTTTTTATAAACAAAAATTGGGATTCTGGTAGCTTTAAAAAATATTTTATTATATAAAAAGTAAATAAATATACAAATTTTTCTCTGTAGTCAGGTGTTCAATGAAATTCTTTCGGAGAAGCATAATAATTTCAGAAAATTTTCGAATTATTATATAATATAATTTTTACGAACATGTGCTTTTTAGGAATAAGTTAAATCTTGATTTCTAGTGTTACGTATGAAAGGACAGACTGAATAAGTCGCGTAAAAAATATGCTACGAGCGGGATTCGAACACACGATCTCGAGGTTTGTAGGTCCGCGCTCTACCACTGAGCTAACGTCGCGATGCTTGCTGGAGAGCATCGCGAGTGTCTAATCCTTATCGTGAAGTGGATGCGTCAGGGCTCGGGTGACGGTCAAGCTGAGCCCGTGACACTAGTTAACTAACGAATAAATTATATTTTTGTTTACGAACTAGTTTTTTATGGGTATTAGAGAGAAACCTAAAAGACATGAAAGAAACGGAAGATTTAAATGATTACCATATTGAGATAAAATATAATTCTGAAGTATAGAGAATTTGTTAAAAGAAATTTTATGTAAAAGAAAACAACAAATGTAATAATATTCCATAAAAAATATAAAGGACTGGTTTCAGGTCGCAAATGAAGTTTATTATACAGTACGACACGTTTGCATTTGAAAAAAACAATAAATGATACGATTATTAATTCGCTTAATCGCTATAATCCGAATGAAAAAGTTTGGTAAGAATAAAATGACCTCATAAATCCACATCTCGCGAAATCGCCGGGACCGTCCGAGCCGGCTCTCAGCGAAACGAAAGCTGCTTACGTTTATAGCGCGATAATTTCCGTCAAAATAACGAGGGCCCGTCAGAGGATAAAAATAACACGCACCGTTTTATATTGTAGCGGCGCGTCGGGGCTGCTGGCGGCTCTTCTTAATTTCGCCTCCTGAAAAATAAGGTCCAACGAGCAGCGCGCGCATTCCTTTTGTTTTTTCGCCTCCTCCCTGTTTTTCTTTCATTTGTCCCGTTTCTCCTACTCCTCCTCCTCTTCGTACTCTCGGACCCTTTCGACACGGCGCTTCCTCTCTCCCTCTTTCTCTCCCTCCTTTTCTTTCTACCCCACGCGCGTAGCGACGTTCCTGCGGGATCAGCGGGCGCGCTTTTATTAGTTCGACGAGAGGATTCTGCTCGCGGTTCCTGGGAAAAGCAGTGAACGAGCGAGAGAGAGAGAGAGAGAGAGAGGAGCAACGCCCAAAGGACTATAGCACGGCGGAAAAAGAATGATCAAGCGGTAGAAGGAGAGAAACAAAGACGGCGAGAGAAAAGTGTAGTCTGTCGGATGCAGGGAATGGAAGTGGGGATAGGAGGGGGTGACAGAGGCCGGAATTCCCAGTGGATCACTGTCACGGCGCGAAAAGCCAATATAAATACCGCGACGCCTCCTTTTTCTCTCGCCCGTGAGCGCCGACAAGATGTGTAGCTGTCTGCATCTCCCGACTGCGGCATTGTTTTAGGCGGCGCCGAATAAAAGACTAGAGAGAGAGGAAGAGAAAGAGAGAGAGAGACGTGTAAGCCGGCACTCCCGGTGGTGTCTTCCGTCAAACCTCAACATTACGAAGAAGACCAACTTTGACTTTGCACACTTCGTCGCCTGTTTCACCTTGTTTAACGATTGGGTTGGTAAGGATGGTGACATCTGTACGTATGGTTTTGTTTTTTCTTTTAATGACCCCTTACTTCGATATTCGTAACACAAGTAAAATACAAATATTACGCTTTAGTAAGGCTAAAATTCAAGGCTACATTTTATTCAATTTTCTCATTCAAATATTTACATCATATGTTATAATATAAAATATGTTATTTGGTTCAAAGAGCTTTATACTTTCCAGTGTTTCATTTAAGAATTTAGTAAGTATCAGAAAAATTTAGTTATTTTGAAAATGATCCGCAACAATTTCATGCACATGAACTTTCCTGAATAATAATGTTGAGTATATTAATTAGGGCACTCTGATAAGTGCGTATAAGTGAATGTTTATTGTTGTCACGGGCTCAGCTCGACCGTCATCCGAGCCCTGACGCATCCGCTTCACGATAAGGATTAGACACTCGCGATGCTCTCGAGCAAGCATCGCAACGTTAGCTCAGTGGTAGAGCGCGGGCCTACAAACCTCGAGATCGTGCGTTCGAATCCCGTTCGTCGCATATCTTTTACGCCACTTATTCAGTCTGTCCTCTCATACGTAACATTGTAAATTTACATAAATATTTTTTATACTAATACTTTAACGAAATTATGGCTTCGGAATTGATTTGCTATATAATAATAAATTGAGTTAATCTGTGCAAAAATCAAAAAAGTATCAATGAAAATATATCGAAATAGGCTTAAAGTAAGTACAAAAGAGGAAAGAGGATTTTTAAAAAAATCACTGGCGATAAAAAAATTATTATGATTTTTATTATCTTATTTTAATTCTATTGGATACTCTTTTTTAGTTCAAATAATATGTTCGAATCCGTTTGGAATTCACGTTATTTGATTATAATATATTAATAGTATCCGGAAAATGGGGTTAGGTCCTAGAAGGCTCAAAAGGTTGACGCGATCCTCGGTAAAAATCACTCTTATTGCAAGACGCAAGCTTTAATACAGTATGACGTAGTTTATTAACTGGGAGTATCACTGAATTATTCGACGCACGATTCGGTCTTACCTCTCACACATAGACAAACCGCTCCGCCCAGACGGATCTACTCGGTCAGACGCAAACACACGTGCACGCGCTCGCTCACTCCGGCCTCGTTGAATCGTTTGTCACCTGTCACGAAGGATATTTCGACTTGAGGTCCCGGCAGCAATTGGCAGCGACGCTCGAGGCGACAGTCGTGCCTTTCCCCCTCTGATGCTCTTTCCTCCCTCGAGCTGCTTACGGAAGACACGCCTAATTCCAGCCAAACAAATTGCCCCCCTTGCGTGATTGAATGCCGCCGCTTATGCGTGCGCGCAGTCATATTCTAGATTGCTCTATTAGGTCGCACGAGCTGCGTTATCGCGAGACGCGTGTATGCGTGATATACGCTGCCTTTACACTGCTATCGCGGCAAGTAGAAACTAATTGATGAGGATTGGTACTTTTTCGTAAACATCCGAATAAATCATATTTCAGCGCATATTCAGCGCATACCGTTTCATACACGTAACATATTAATATTATTTTTTGCATATAAGTTTCATACTATACGTACATTATATGTGCATGTGTCATCGATTCTTTTTTACAGTTTGTTTGGCCGAGATTTTTAGCATGCCTCTAAATCTTCTGGCGTTATGGCGTCAGTCCTAGTTCTCTTATGCTTTATTTATTCAAAACTTCTTCTTTAAACTAAAACAAATTCCATAGCTGTACATATAAAATAGATTCATAGTTGTATTGATTTATATTGAATATAGTACCTATAGCACTATTTTTAATAGTGCAACGTTTGACATTGTTACGCTATATGTAATAGCGATAAGAAAATAAATAACGTTTAAATGCTCCTATTAGAAAAATCCAAATTTAAAAAGTATCCCTCTGCATTTTTCAGAAGGTAGCGAGATAACCGCAGTGCTATGTGCGCGAATCCTCTTTTGCAGTGGGAATATATCGGTCGTCAGTCCTGGAAAAGGATCGATAAAGGGCGACAGAGTTGCGCACGGCATCGAACGAATGCTCATTTAATAATCGATGCATCTAAAGACATGTCCATTTCCGCAGAGCAGCGTCCGAGGTAGAAAAAACGAAAACAAGCGGCCGCGTGTGCGCCGACTCTCCTCCCAATATACATTTATATCGCTCGTGACTCGTCGACATGAATAGCGTAGTGGCGTTTAATTTTCAATCGCGGCCTCCAATCCCGCCCCGGGCACTCAAGCTCCCGCGCGTGTATGCGCACCCCCCGCTCATTCGCTTTCAGCGACGACGACGACGACGCGGCCGGATGATCGGAGGATGATTTTATTGCCGATCCTGTATGCCATGTGGGTCGTCAGGGGTGGTTTAATGAGCCTCTTCCCCCCTCTGATTCGCCGTCCGACGTCGTCGACCTTTCCCAACTTGCCCCTCTGCCCCCTCGCAACCCCTTACAATTACGCCGCGCGTGCCCCGACTAGGGAAACACACACCGTAACTAGCGGAGCCCTTACCTACGAGCTTTCGGCCTTTCTCTCTCTCTCTCTCTCTCTCTCTCTCGTCCTTATACCGAGGCCCAGAGCCTGCACGTACTTCTTCGCTCTGCCAGATGCTGCGCAGCTAAACTGAACGGCTAAAGGCGCAGCCAGCCCTTTCCCCCCATTGTAAGGCGTGCGAGCGAAGCCGGCAGCGGGTGCGGAAGAAATTTTCGGCAGTGCACCGACGCGTCGGCTGACGCCGGATCGTCACGCAAACGAGGGGAAATCCTGTTGGGAAATTATAAGGCTTTTCGGATTTTAATTTCTTTTTATCACTCATATAGGCCGCGCTGCAAACGTCTTTCCCAAAGTGATTCATTGCGTACACAATATTGCTCCTGTATTTCAAATTTGTGCCACATGACATATTACTGAAGCACACACCAATGAATACTGATGTAGTGTAAATATATGTATTAAAATCTTGCTCGCGAATTCGAGTTTATTTGTAATTCAGTTTTTCACTAATACCATCAATTTTCTATATAATACCGGAAATCGCTGTATCGATGTTTGTTATTATTTAAAGTTATTATTTGATCAATATTCTGTCTTTGTGTTGAATTATTCTGATGATTTTGCAGGGTAAAAATAGAAGATCAATTTTTTTACGCTCTTTGGAACGTAACTCTGCAATTAATTTACATATTTTATTGTAGTGACTTTGAACCCCATATCTGAGCTTATTTTTACAATGATCCATATCTTGTTATAGACAAGCGATACAATTTTATGACCGCTAAGATAATTTTTGCAATATTTTTCGAGGGTTACTCAGACGAAAGTAATAAGCAAGTGTGAAATTCTTGGGCTGATTCATCGAAGAGTAATTTGCAAATTTGAATCTATAGCTACGAGGATTGTAAAGGCAGGTGAAATGTAAAAGTGAGGTTATTAATAAGCTGTAATTCATAGTTGTTAGGCAAGGGTCGTTTTATCGTAAAATACGGTCGGTCATACGGTTTAATTACATTAACGGTCTATTTACAGTAGAGGAAAATCACGATAAAACCGATGCATTTGCCGCTCGTAAAATATTGACTTATTGTATTCAGCGACGCACTATTTAAACTTCCTTTCGCATTTCCCGTGGCCGAGCGAGCGCGCGCGCGCTGCGGTGTTAACGCGGCAAAGAGAGGAAAGCTATTTCCCTCGAACAATGTTTTAACACAATTTAAATCCCTTCCCGCTATAACAACGACCTTGCTCAATTATGCTTTTAGCGTAATTCGTTAGCCGCCGCCACCTGTATATCGTTAGCGAGCATGTGCGCACGCGCGGCTTTATTTGTCGAGCTCGGCCGCTCGCGCAGGGGCATTTTTAAGCTCGATCTCGGCGACAGGAGCCGCTCGAAGGCTTTACTTGTTCGGCATGAATCCGCCATTTGGTGATTGAGCAATCTGTGCGCGGGGAAAAAAGCGGCAGCGCGCGCCTCTCGCGCAACAGCGCCGCGCCCCACCCGAAGAGCAAATCCATTTAAACAATGAAATCATTCGTTATCGTCGTTAGTCCCTCGCCTCATGCGGCTATCCAATTACTCTCCTCCGCTGTCGGCGCTGTGTACATTCGGCTGCTGATCACCGCCGCCCAAAAGATGAATCGTTCAATAACAAGCGTAAACTTTTATTTCGGCAAATTCAAATGAACGACCGCATTGTCCCGAATTTCGGTGACACGCCGTGGCGCGCGCCCAGCCGAGCGTTTAGTCCGGAAAAAGGGCAGATTGAAAGTTGCCCGGCCGGCGCGACGCGTTACGCGCGTCCATATCTCTTGATTGATGCACTTTTTGCAAGACCCTTTTTGCCGGCTCGCGCTTTTCGATCCGGTTAGATGTGACACCGGCTATCGCGCAGGGGAATGCAAACGTTGTCATCGACGCCCGGCAGCTCAGTTTGCCATTCCATTTTCCTCGATATTACCTACATACCCTAAAAGCATACCCCGCATTTTAAACATCGCCAGGGAGTAAACGTTGAGAAAATTTGGATAAACGGTTTATTCATCGGTGGGCACGCTGAAACGGAGCATATTTATACTAATATTCCATTAACGTGGACCGTCGAGCATTTCGGGAAGTGAATAAAGATGTATTTACATATCCAGCTCCCAATGTCATTCAAAGTCAAATCAAATGAGCGGCAGCCCGATAAACGAAGCGTGGAGCGCAAATGAGAGGAAATTGAGGACCAGCGGAAAAAACATAGAGTCAAAGGGGCAGTCGGGCGAATAAAGAGGCTTTTCCGCTTGCAGCTTCGGCACACTTTATCCTTCCCTTTCGCCTCCCTTTCCCGGCTCAATGGCTTTGTATCTCCCCTTTCCGTCGCTCCGCGCAAGCATCGCGCATCGCGATTTCGAATTACATATGTGGGCTCGTCGCTCGGTTGATGTTTGCCAAACATCGGACAGGCGAACACATAACTCGAGCGCGCCTCGCGTTCACCGACAGTCGCGCGTGCGCTAATGCTGATTCACCGCTGACTTCAAAGGCTTCACGCCGACCCTCTTGACGCACCTGCGCCGCATCAGCGCGCTGCGCCCGACTGGACTCTGATGAGCGACTCCTCGCCGCCCATTTGACTCGGCATACAGGCGTCGAGCTTTAAGAAAATAATACCACATGGTGTAGGGCATCCGTTGACGCTTCGCATTCAATGGCGCGGGCCAATGCGTGCTGCCCGCGTCCATCCCCTTTCCGCGGCCGATGCACCCTTCATTTAGTGCAGTCGCGTCTCAAAAGTGGCCTGACAAAAGGATGCCAAAAGGATACGCGCATTCAAACGCGCGAAAGGCCTCGCGATCTGGTTTATACCACATCCAAAAACCCTGAAAAAAAATTTTAAACCTATAGGAACCTTGGGAAAACATATTAAATAAACTTTTGACCGAATGGACATGTCACTCATTTTAATGTAGTTCCAATCTATTGCACACATTCGTTTACATTTCAAGGCCATTTTTAGCCATAACGAACATTTAAACTTGATTAAACTAAAAAAAGGAATCCTTCTTAATCTCAGTGTCCTTGATGTTAGATAAGTAAATTTTTGATAAATGAAACATTCTTCTTTAAGTATATAGCACCTTTGTAAAATGAATACAGCATAAAAGATCGTCATTAACGGTAAAAGATACTATGGTAAAATTTACGCGGCAACGAAATCCGCTAGATCGTTTCTTTTAATAAAATTCATTTACAAAAATCATAAAGGAGAGGAAATTTGTTCCCTTTATCTCGTCCCCTCTCTCGACATGAGGGCTAACAGGCTGGCATAATGAAAATGAATTATTATTATATTAGTCGCGCGAAATTCTTTTGTGCTCTCGTTACTTTTCAGCGGCGTAAAGCCGGCTCATTCCACCGCGGAGGCTCTATCTCCTCTTTTTTCGTCGCGTATGTGACAAGTTCGCTTTCGCGCGTAGGCGCTGCTTAGCGCATCCGCCAGCTAAAGTGTGATAAAGAAAAAAGGACGCACACGTGCAGAGTTTTGCGCATCTATCTCATACCAAGCTATGAGGTGGTGTGTACGAATGAGATGTGTGCGAATATGCTCTTATTCATTTATAACCTGTTAAGGCCTCTTCTATAATTTACAGCTACGGTTAAATAACGATAGAAAAGGTATTCCAAAAACTAGTATGAGTAACAAGAGCCTACATGTCGACCACGTTTTGCTTTATATAACGAAAGAGACAGTCAACAACTTAAATATTTACTCTAGTTCTTTATCGCTTCTATAATCTTTATCTGCGTGAGTCCACCGGAAAATTTAACTACTACTCTAATAAAGATATTTACTGAAAATCATCAAATGAATTATGAAAATTAAGATCTAATTTGAAAAGTAATATAAAACAAATTATGCTCCTTTTTAATCCAATAAAAAACGGCATAACGCATGTTTATGAGTTTAAAGAGAACTAAGGACGAAAAGTAATCGAGTACCTTAGGAAACTATGAAAATTTTTTCAGGGTAATTTTAACTTTCGATAATTAGATATCGTTCGTTAATCTGTTACTAACGTAACGCGTCATTTTGTGTATAATAATTATATAGTGATTGATAAAAACTCTGGCAGTCTAAGGGGCATTGAACTGAATTAATTTGGACTTTATTATAAATAAAAGCTATGTGAAACCTACAGAGTAAAGGTGAATATAATTCAATGAAATAAAGAGAGATAATAGAGTCAAAATAAAATGCTTAAAAACATCGAATAAAAAAGTTACACAAATAAGTGGCACAATATGGAAAAAGAGAAGTATTCCAAGAAGAAAAGGACAAGTAAGAAAAGAAAAAGGAAGTGAGAGAGCAAGAGTTAGTTCTTTTAGGCTTTTATTCTTGATCTTTCGAATAAAAAAAAGAAGCAACAGTATAGTAAGTATCTAAGAGAAGATGAGAGAATGCGCAAATGCGACCGAAAAAGAAGGAAGAGGCAGAAGAAGGAAGTGGAAAGACAGGGAGAAGAGGAGAGAAAAGGAGAAGTGACACAGGGCGACAAAAAGGTTAACCATCTCGCTATCCAACGGCAGCACTTAGCAAATCATTTTTAAATTGAATCAGTTTCTTTGTTCAAGAGCTTCTGCTGCTGAGACTCACGTTTCGTCGGTTGAATGAATGACGCGTTGACGGGCGTACATATAGAAATAGCATCAGTAAGGTCCTGCATTGTTTTTTCACTACGTCCACTTTTGTCTTCCTTACTTGCACTGTTTTTGCCTTTAATCAAGTTTGCTTAGTAGTTTATTAGCTTAGTTTACATAACGTGTTCTGAAATAAAAACAATCATGACCGACTATTTTTATATTGGATTATTCATTTACATCATTATAATTTCATATTGAGGAATATGCCCAGTAAGATTTCACAATCTGAAAGTTTATAATTAATACAAATTTTAATTGACATTATACGTAAAATTTTATACACTGTGATAAAACTTTGAAAAAGTGCGATAGTAATACAAAAAAAAATATCAGTACCGCTGGGTAAATTGTACATTATATATATATATATATATGTGTGTGTGTGTGGGTGTATGTGTGTGTATGTATGTGTGTGTGTATATGTGGCCAAGTCTCTGTCAAATTGAGAGGTCAAAAAATAGATTTCTTGAAACTCTCAGAAAATATTCTGCTACCCATTCTAGATACCTCTGAATTTTTTTAGATTTTTTTTATCCATACTTTTGAAGATATTAGGAGTAACAAACGGACCGTCGTACTGTACAGACGTGTTTACGTCCTGCTCTCTTGTAAACACTACACCAAAATCGTTAAAAATTTAAAAATTATATTAAAAGTTATAATAGTGATGATTAAAACTATTACAAAAAAATAAAAAGGCGTCAATATGGCGTCGG
>JAWWEQ010000010.1:18683286-18705864 GCA_035583055.1 Torymus tubicola | reverse complement strand
AGTTACACTTTCTGAATTTAAATATATGTTCTTGAGCGTGTTGTAATTATAAACAATTGATTCGTAATCGAATAATTCGAATCGAATAATACATCTTTAAGTAATACATTAAAATTATCGAACATCACGATGCTTAAAGATAACAAAAGTTATTCTGACCATTTCTGGATGTAGCTGGACGGACTTGCTGAAATTCCATTTTAATTTTTCATATTCAACGTCACGTACAGCCCGCTATTACTTTCCTTATGAATTTTTCGTACGTGTAACGAAATAAATTCTCATCAGTCGTACCTGCATTTACATTTACCCGACGTGTTCTCATTATCTTAATTAAAACTTTAAAAAAATGTGGAATTAAAAGAACAGAAACCGATTATGTTGTGTTTTTAGGATATTATACCGTTTTTTAATTAGAAAAACAATGTTCGAAATGCCTAGGAATTATATATTTTTGTGTAAATTTATTGATCCATTAAAATAGTCATTAGCACTCATACGAATATTTAAAGTGTGCATTTATTAAAATATTCTACCTCTGCATATTTATTGTATTAAAAACGCGAGTAAAAACTGTGACTAATTACTTTGATGAAAAACTTTTTCTATTCTGGAAACAAAAAAATTGTTTAAACTTAACATCTTTAATTGTAAGAAGCTACAATGTATGGATCCCTAGCCATATTAGGATGTTTGCCCGGCAAGCTCGAACCAGATGGCGCCAGTATGCGTTAGCCCTGTCATGGCCGCCTCGCACCAATAACATGTATGTTAAAATTATAGGTTATATGGGTTATTTAGCATTATTAAGATATATAAAACTATTTTCTAATACTCTGTTGTCAAATTTCACTTCGTTTTTGCACTCTATTACAGAACACTTCATTATTTATACACACCACGTACAACCACACACTTGTAAACAATACTTTGCAAGGTTATGTTCTGTGTGTAGTTTAAATTGACGGGCCCACTAAACAAGCTGTTTAGTTAGCAATGATTGGTGCGGCGGCCATGACAGGGCTTGCAGGGCAAACATCCTAATAGTGTAAATGGTTTTTCTGAATATGCTTATACGAATGCGGGATTGTTTTAAATAGAGAACGAATTCTACTTTTACATAAACAAGCAAAAAAATTACTGTTTTTACAAACTCGGTTTTAACATGGTTAATACTGTTACTCACTTCGTTTCCAAAATACTTGAATTGATTCACAATTGTACATTTTCTGCAAAGCTACACTTGAAAATTTGCAGAACATCAAAATAAAATTACTCTTATTTATTACACATACGGACATACCCATGCACAGTCCTAAAATTTCACCGTAACAAACTTTGTCTCCGAAAAAGCGAAAATGCATAAATATTTAAAGTGTACTAATCTTGAGTATGCATCTATCATAAAAGAAGAATCGATTATTGTGAATTTTAAATCGAAAGGTAGCAGTGGCTTGGATGCTCAGACAACAAAGTTGACGAATATGAGAGTGAAACTATCGGACATCATCTTCTATAGTATATAGAAAACGATTGTTATTGCCGTATAAAAAATAAATAGAATCAGCTTCGTCATGTTTCAAGAATTTGTTTTAAAATAAAGTTTATTTTTAGCATTAAAATGTTTTTTTCAGCGCGTTAGAGAGCGAATAGCGATTTAAAAAAAATAATAAAGTTAATAAAAGCTCTAGATTAATCCGTGGATTTTTGTCCCATTCTTCTTTTTCCATTGAGCAGAGCTTCGTAATCCGTTGATCATTTTCATTCAATGGCCGGCGAAAATGGCTCGTAAACAAGCGGTAAAAACGCAGCGAGCCTAACAAATATTCAAACATATATCTTCGCATCCGATCGTTGCTCGCGCCGGCGGCCAGCCTCGAGCGTATAAAATTGCACCGGGCGCGACAAATACCTGCCCTCACGCGTTGCGGCATATTTATTCACAGCCTCCGTCATTTCATATACATTTCGACCGCATTCGTTTCCGGAAGTCGCACCGCGCTCGCCACTGAAACGCTTTCCATCTCTGCTCTGTTTGCGGCACACCGAGTCATACAGCGCTTTTCCGGCGCAACGGATCAACTAAAAGGTTTTTAATGACCAGCGGGCTGCCCAGCGCCGCGTGCTCAAAATGCAAATAACCGCCGGGGGGCTTCGATCAAGCGCTCGGCCAAGAAGCCGTGGATTTTCAGGCCGAAGAGAGGAGCTGGCTGGAAAGTATTGCCAAGAGAGCGAGTGCTCCAAATAAGTTCGCTGAAGTGACTTAATTGAAAAGTTCTCTGGCTAATTAGTGCCCAGCCGGGGAGAGCGTGAAAAAGAGCGAAAGGCTATAGGGAAGAGAGAAAAGAAGATTGAAACAGACGGACAGTATGCGAGAAACACAGGAAAGGACGACGGCGCTATTAAAGAGAATGGGAGGCAAAATAAACGAGTGACACGGGAACTGAAATATATTAGATTAATTGCTTAATTTGCGAGGAAAAATGAGAAAAGAGAGAGACAGTTATTTTCGGATACTGGGAGAGAGTAAGTGGACAGTTGCGGAAATAATTAGTTGGGAGGGACAAATAGATAAGTCACCAATATAGACAAGAGAATTCAATTTATTTTCTGCTTTGAAGACTTAATTGCATCAGACAATCGGCTTTACGATCAACTATATATTGTATCTCTACTAATATGCTAACAACGTCATTCGAATGACTGGCTCACGTAATAAAATACAGTTTCACACAAACATTATTAAATAACCGGGCATTAGTTTTTACGCTACCGAATTAAATACTTATTGAAATTTTTATATGTTTTTCGAAAACTCAATAGGGGAGACTGGGGTAAAACCGTATACTTTTTGAAAATTGTTTAGTAACAAATAGATAACAAAATAATAACAATATTCAATATTAGAATTGTGTTTAGTTTACTTTTATGTATTACAATCACAAGTTAAAGTGAATACCAAATTTATATTTATATCTCTTGGTTACGATGTAAACAATATGGTTATAATATATTTGTGAAAAGAATATGTTGCTTGCAAAAAGATTATGCGCACAATGATTGTTGTGGAGAATATAATCTTGAAAGCTAAGAAATCTTTGATCTCTTCTGAAGTCATCATGAGGCTATTCTTAACATGCCGATCACATAAAAAATGGTAATAGGAATATTATTAATGGGATACTAATTGAGATTCCCGGTTTTACCCCAGTATGCGGTTTTACCCCAGTCTCCTCTAAGTGAAAAAATGGTCTAATTTCATAATGAATATTTTAATTTATTACGTAGTAAAATTTTATTCCACTGCTTCAATAAGTGAATATGTACTATTGATGGGGTTCCTATCGATATTCATATTCAGAGAGTAAATTTGAGTGATATTCAACATCGATACTTTTGAACATTTTACTTTAATAAAAATATCTACATGTTACAAGTCAAATTTTAAATGGAAATAGCATCGATCGAAAAATGTTGAATAAAATACTCTTCGAAAAACATTTATTGACACAGGTAACGGGATGAGCTGTCGCCCCTGGCTAGATGCAGTTAGAAGGGGCAATGAAAAAAGAAGTTTAACATCGCAAGAAAGACAGTCTCGATTAGAAACGTGGCCGCGCACGTGCGGTAGTCGCAGCAATGAGGAGAAATCTCACCCTCAGCTTCGGGAACACCGGAGGCGGAATTGCGCGCAGTAGCGGCCGTTCAGTAGAGCGAGACGATGGCAACCCACCAAGAGAGGGAGAGAGAGAGGTGGGAGAGGAAAGAGAGGACAAGTGAGAGAAATAGAGAGAGAGAGAGAGACAGAGAGAGAGCAGGCAGACAGGAGAGTCTGGCCTGCAGGTTAATGCAATCAGCATTCCACGTTTAATGAGCCCCGTATCTGGTCCTCTTTCTTCCACTCCTTATCACTTTGCAGCCTCTTTCTCTCTCTTTCTCCGCAAACTACTTTCGTCCTTCTCCCACTCTGATCCTTTATGAGCTTTTACGCCGCTCCTTCGTTTTCATTTCTCCCCCTACCACGACTTTCTTCTTCTCATACTCACACTGCTTTTGGATATGCTTTCCCTCTTGCAGTTATTCTTTTCCTTGCGTACTCCTTTCTTTCTCACACTCTCTCTTGACTTTATACTTTGTTCCTGCACCTTTTTCGATTTCTTTTTAACTTACCTTCTCTCTGTTCTACAGGTTTGTTAACTCATACTCTTTGCCTTTGTTTCGCTAGAGGGTATAACTTTTACGTTTGTATTTCTGATTTCTCGTTTTTTTTCTTTACTCGCCTACAGTTTTTATGCGCGACCGACTGGATATCTTTGTTCCTAGACCTCTATATCTCTCTCATTCTTTTTTGAGGTTTTGCCGTTCGGTTTGAACTTATATTTCGATTCTACCAACTCGCTTTACTGCAACGAATAAATATATGTAGTGGGCTGACCATCGTTGGTACACGTAAAAGCGTGCGCGCGCGCGCAAGAGAGAGAGAGAGGAAATAGAATTATGGGTACAGAGATGGGTGAATTTTCGGCATATCGATTTTTCTAATATGCATAGATTACATTTACTGAATAACAAAAAAGAATATAATCCAATTTTCAATAATAGAACTAATATTTGTCCAAAGCAAATAAAACCAGGAGATACGACACAATTTTTCTTGCTTTTTTTTAAAAGTTTTATAATGCCAAAAGAATGATTTCAATTAAATTGCTATATCATACAGGTATTAATCTCCTAAAACATGGTTGCAACGCTTTAACTGTACCCGGGATCCGACGAAAGAGCCTCTTTTTATTATAGTTATATTCAAAGTATATACCTACCCCATTTAATTCCTGTGTATTCATCCATTATACGATTTTCGGTCATTCGTTCCATTATCATATATTTCATCTTTGTCTGCTAAAGTTTATACTTCATATTATAATTATTTTCACTAGAAACTTGTTCTCTTCAAAGAAAAGCGGAAAATAAGGAATTTTAAAAGAAACGAAGAAAAACATTAATAATAAGAAAATAATTGTGTTCTTGTTAAAGTTAGACATTAGCGACTATACGTTATCTACGGCAGCTCAATTCTCTCGAACTTACGACTCGGAATGTTTGGTTACATAAACACGTGTTCTAATCTCGATCTTGGCGATTAACTAGCTGTATATGCGAAGTTTTTTTAAATTCGCATTTTTCATATGTGCCTATGTCACTACAGTTGTGGTGGTTGAAACCATCTTAAACTGCAGGTCCCCGTTACTGCAGGTTGTTACTAATGGTAGACTCATTGTACTCATAACGAGATAGCTGTAATAAAAAAGAAATACAAGAAAATAATAATAGTAATAATTATGTGTGTTTTTAAGCGTTACTAAACAAATTATCACATAGCGATTTAAAAGAATGGATAATCCTCCCAAAAGAATGAAATTACACACAAATCATTATTAAACTCTGCAGCACATGCGTATGCAACGAACAATAATACACTCATTTATTGAAGACATTACTAAAATTTAATTAAATTAAATTTTAAGCTCTTTAAATAATTTCAAT
Source organism: Torymus tubicola (assembly GCA_035583055.1). Classification (NCBI taxonomy): domain Eukaryota; kingdom Metazoa; phylum Arthropoda; class Insecta; order Hymenoptera; family Torymidae; genus Torymus; species Torymus tubicola. Next base: position 18,700,320 of record JAWWEQ010000010.1, on the reverse strand, counting down.
AAACTGCCGTTAGACCTGTGCGAGCTGCTGCTAAAGACAATCTTAAATTAGTTTTCAGTGCATACGCAGCCCCGCGCATAGCGTCCCCCCTTTTCCTTCTCCCCATAACGCGGTGCGAGAGTGCGAGCCAACATTACAAAGCGAAGTACAGGACGACAGGCCAACGCGCAGAGATAACGCGGGCGCGCGGCCGAGCTTACCGCCGAAAATGCTGCTGTGCGCGCGTGTGTGTGCCTCCAAGGTAATTGCCGAGAGGCCTTTCAAAATCGGCGCCCAGGGTAGCCGCATCCCGCGGCCGTGTACGCAAAGTCCATTGGCGCGTGATAACGCATACAGCCGAGACGCGTCCCCGTGCGAGCGCGCGCTCAGCGCAACATTTCACACGCGCGTCGCGTTCAATGAGAGCAGGCTGCGTTGGCTTTAGCCGCGACGCGAGAATGGAGAGACAAAGTGCGACCGAAAGAGTAGGGCTCGTGGAAAATGCCGCTGGGACAGCTGAGTGCCGAAAAGTGTTTCATCGTGTTCCGATCAATCGGAGCGTTAAAAACCTCGGGAGCCCCTTCCGATCGGCCGGATGCGTTTTCGAAATTCACGCCCCTTCTCTCCGCTCCCATTTTTTGTTTTCTCCGTTTCTCCTCGTCCCCCGCTCTTCTTCCCGCCTGGCTTTCGCGCACGCCTGTCGCTGTCTTTTTGTTGCCCGTCGATCGAGGATTTTACACGCGCACGTCCACTTTATAGAGTTGCTCGATCATCTGTTTCCTTTTAGACTTCTCGCTTATCTGAGATTTGCGATGCGAAAAAGCTTTTTTGCGCGTGAGTGCACGTTCGCGCGGAGGCCGCGGGAAAGAGATAGAGATTTATTCGCAGTGAGGAGAGAAAAAGAGCCTAGTTTGCTGCGAGTTTGAACGAAAATGCGTTAAGGAATTTTCGTTTTAACGCAATTTTTAATCATACAGAGTGAAATTTTATGTACGCTCAAGGAATTGCGCAGGGAAATGAAAACGGGAATTTGCTCGTGAAATAGTTTGTTTTGAAATGTGGGTCAACGGCAACGTTGCTGTTGAATGTTTACCTTTGTATACAAAAAAACCATCTTTCAAATTGATAAAGACAGTTTTTTAGATTTTTCTATTATTAGGAGTAATTTCATAGAATAGAAAAGATAGGTCATAGTTTAAAAATAGAAATAAAGTTAATATTTTCTCTCTTACAGTAAAAAAAAGATAAAAGAGCAGGTACTCAAATCAAAAAACGAAATAGTAAGACAACTGGTGCTAGAAAGAGAGTAAACGTGTAGCAGCTGTATGACAGTTTCACTTCATCACTGCCAATGCAGCTTGTCAATGCATTAGTTACTGACTTCTTTTTCAATATGTTTTTCTCGTTTTTTACGATGCCCAAAAACTCCCCTCTTTCTCCCCCCTCCTCTCTCTCTCTTTCTCTCTCTCTTTGATATTTGCCAAAAGAAAATTAGAATGTATGCTTATTTTATTAGAATTCCTATCGATGTTTCTTATGTAAGTAGATCATGAAATGTAAACGTTGACCAATGCCTTTATGGGTGATGGAAATAATTAAAAATCAAATATTTTCGTTTGTTTTTATTCTTTGTGTATGTCAAAGCTCCAACTAATTATTTTTATGTTGATTATAGCTGTCATTTATTATCTGAATTTTTATCAATCAACTTGTTAAAATATAAAATTCATTACAACTTAAAATATCGTAAAAAATTAAGCTAGTCAAAACTGGAGAACACTTTATGTGAGTCATAGAAAACCAACTTTGAAGTAATTTATTAAATTCCTTTATAGAGATTCTTTTAAGAATCATTTTCTTTTTTGGTATACCGAAAATTCTATATATGTTACTTTATAGAATATTATTTCGGTTCATGGAATGGAGACTGCCCTTACATTGGTTGTGTTTATATATTAAATTAATATTCAATATTAGCCACGTATTTGTCATAATAATACATGCATTATGCATGGCTATTAATCGGGTAATTAATAAACCATTTCCTCACGTAGACATACATACGTAAACGTATTCGTATATTCCCATGATCAGACTTGTTGAAAAGAAGTCTAGAGAAAATTTTCTGTACAAAATTTTCATAAGTATTAGGTGTTTACCATTCACATGACAAAAATAGGAAAAGGTTTTTTTTTGGATTTCTAAAATTAAAATACATGCAGTTTTCAGAAAATGTTTGCATGCATAAACATGCATGTGCAATAAACATGTACCTGTTTTTGTTTATGTGTATTTATATAAACAATATATTTATTACTGATAAATATTTTTAAAAAGTATATTTTAATTCTAATATAAATTTATCTATAGAAAAAGTAGTGCTGACTGTCTGCATTTTGAAGATAAAGTTATACAAAAAATTTATTCATATACACATTTTTGAATTTGCATCAGTAATTTAACTATTATTTCAATCACGCATTTGTTGGAGCTTTGCAATACTAATATTTCACGAGATGCTCGTCTGCGACAATTTCCTCCGATGGAGATTGTAAGAGAGGGGAACCAAAGGACAAGGGCGCAGCGGGACCGACTCGCAAGGGGCTCTCACGTGGACGACGCACCACCGCGGAGGAAACCAGAGAGACGACCGCGAAGGAAACCAGAGACGTGCATATTTATAGGTGAGACGTAAGTAAGGCAAGGTGCGGAACCCTTGGCATCCGGAGTCAACGTTCGAGAAAATGAGTCTCGTCTCTTCCGGAACACGCGTTTAAACATTTTCCCCATCCCATTTTTCTCTTTCTTTCTGTTTTTCGTGCACTTGTCGTCTCGAGATTCTGTGTAATGCGAGTAAAGAGGCAAAGAAAAGTTGGCGTGCGCCGTCGGATACTTGCCTATAGTTATAACTTTATTACTTACTAGCCTCAACCCAGCGTTCGCATCTCGTTTATTTTCCTGTCTGCTTCAATTACCGATTATATTGATAAAAGTGCTTTTCTTCATCTCAATTCAGTTTTATTTTTTTTTACCTTTTCTGTAAATGACAGTGGGTTATGGTAATTACTGCTGTTGCTGTGCTTTCGTAGACTTTTACGACATGTCGATAAACATGGAATGTTAAACAACAAAAATATGTTCTACTGTAAAAATTTTAGGTCGTAATAAAAAATTGCAGTATCTATTTTGAAGCGTAAGCAATCTTCTGCAGAAGAATTCATTCAAGACTGCAACAATTATTATTATTGTTTCGAGTACTGAGCGGGCCTAATAAAATACACGATTCACTTAACTTCGCTCAGTTCTACAAATTGGGACATAAATATTGTAATGAAAATCACACATTCATGAAAAAAGTTATTTTGTTAAACGAGCAATAAGGGAGAAGTAATATGAAGAAAAGTCGTAAGGAAGGTGTGAGGTGAAACGCACGGCAGGTGTATTAATCTCGATCATTCTCTGCTCGATTGAGGCAGGCTGACACTGCTCTCGCATTTGCAAGACAAATCAGCGGAACGCGCGAGGGCGCAGATAATAATTCGGCGTCCAAGGGGTAGAAAGGAACGGGGAATAGTGCGCGACGGCAAGAAAGCGCTCAGCCGAGTTTTATTAAAAATCTGCCATCGGCCGGATGATGGATATCGTCCTACGAACGGGAACACCAGTACGAAATCTGTCCTTTTCCGCGCGGTTTTTATGAAAATCAACTTGCTCTGCCCACTGTAAATCCCCGACAATAGAAATTAATCTAAGACAAAAATATATTAAATTTCTTACTGAACTGAATACATTTCCATTAACTGATAAGCTCACAATGAACTTACAAACAGCAGTGACCTGTGAAAAAATTTATTTGCCATAATCTTGCGTATGATTATCAAATATTATACCACTGACTGACACCTCGGTCCGTCATAGCGACATGTACTTTCATTAAAGTTTAGTATGCTATATCCGGACGTTTGACAGATAGGTAGAGAGTAATGAATCGGGTATTAAACATTGTATAAAGTACTTAATGGATCATTCAATTGTGTCTGGATAAATCAATATACCTATAACTGTACATAGAATTTTAATAGATTTTTTTAATTTAAATGGATCATTCCAGTATTTCAATACAGAATTGCAATTTATCAAGCTTTTATCGTAAATTCATTAAATATTTTTAGTCAACGGTTATATATTTTTTTAAATTAATTATTAACATATAGTACCTTTACAGTTTTACATCTATATTAAAACTCCATTTTCAACAGTGATTGATAGACACTTTTTAAAAAAAATTGTTCTTTTCAACTAGACAGATTGAAAGAAAACCTTTTCTTTTTTTTTTTTGAAAATTTTATTGTAATCAAAAGAAGACCATAGATTTAACTTCTGTCTTTTATTAAATTCGAGGCAATATTTGTATATAAAAGATAGAAATCTAAAAAAAATATTAAAATGAATATTTTATTTCTTTCATTCAAGTGGATGAACCTCCATTTATTGAGAGTGAAATTATATTTGCTAACTGTGATTGATCTAAACCATACGTAGACATAAAAAGTCAATGAAATATTTGTCAAATATTAGTATTAATTGCTTTCTATTTGAACGTTAATATCATCGAAAAAAGAATTGAAGTGATATACTTTTAGTATTTGAAGTCTAAAACAAAAGAAATAGTAAAACTTGACATTTATCGTTTCCCAGACAGTGGCAAAGTTTTGGTACTTTTAAGGGGAAACGCTCACTGTAGTTATGTAATACGCGTATATATAACTCTGCAATCGAATCGGGCAAACTCTGGCAAAAGCACCGCAATTCAATCTTCGCTTTTTACCGCCACGAACGATAGATGTAAACATGGAAAAAGACTCGAGTTGCGATTCTTATTCCTTGTTTTCGCTCTTCGCAGTACTCTTGTAGAAGAAACAGGGACTGACAGAGAGAAAGAGAAGAAGGAGAAGTCGTAAGCTGCGTGGTCGTCGAAAAATAACTTATCTTACCATTAGCAAACAGGAAGTCGAGGCTTCCACGGAGAAGTGGCTGAAATGCTGTAGCAAAGACTTGCCGAGATGTGGGGGTAACAAGCGAGCAAAAAGGTAGGATCGAAGGTAAAGGAAGAAATGGAGAAAAAGGAACAAACGAGAGGCATGAAAATCGGATAGAAGATAGATCAGGTAAAAGGCGACAGGGTGCGCGAGAAAATTCGAGCCGGGAATTAAAGTGGTTGCCTGCCGCAGCCTTAACGAAGTCACGGCGCTACTGAAAGAGCGCCCGACGAAGAAGGGAAGAAGAAGAAGACGAAGAATGGATAAGAACGCCTCCGTCGTTAGACGGAAACTGTCATAACAAGCGTAATCTCATATACAAGGAGCGACCGACGAGGACTGGTACAACCTTGCCGGAGGGGTCACTATGGCAAACCCTAGGCAGTATGCCTCCCCCCCCCCCCCGGTGGGCTTCTTCAAACTTCTGTCCGGATTTGCGTGGAACGTTTATTGAAAATAAAAAAAATTTTTTAAATCAGTATTCCAAGGTAAATACTACTCTGGACTTAACTCATTTTAAACTTACTAATAGATCTATATATTATTCTACTCTTAGAATTGATAATAGTACTATTCGTAACACCCACGTTACATTCGAATTAAAAATGTACGTTCACTTGATCAGGCAACCAATTGAATTTCACCTCAGCGCATGCAAAAAAGATAATTCAACATTGTTTTCGGATGGAGCTATTCTCGAGAAGGTCACAATACATGGAATATAGTTATCTGAATCTAGCGTATGCCATTCATAGGTAGAAGAGAAGGGACTAAAACCGAATAATGAAGCAAAGCCGGATTTTTCACTTTTTCCATTACTACTAAAACTATTTTGATAATGGGTATGCCTTCTTATTAAAAACGTTTTTATTATTTTTCTCCATATGATTAGCATTTAAATAATAGCCTCGTGTAGATTTTAGGCGACGTCAAAGTTTACCGAGCCTTATACAAGATCGTATATATATTGTAACAACCACAATACGTATAATCTTGCTACAAGCCACTTATTCTTTCAATAATTTCATAACGTTATTATTTATGTGTTAACAAAAAGGTTCGTAAATGTAATTGCGACCCTCATTTTGTATTACTAGTAACTGCAAAGAATTAAGAATTATTGTTTTTCAATTTTCAAAGTATGGGGTGAAACCGGCTACCTTACTTTACCCTTTAATTTACCCTTATTTTAATATAATACTAAAATAAAATAATCAAATATCCAGTATATTATTCGTATATTATTTGTTTTTGGTACAAGAATACGGATACATAGTTATAAAATTTTCATTTAAAGCTGATCAGAAGAAAATGTGGCTTCATATAAAATCTATAATTATTAATAAAATATGTGTTTATGAAATAATTTTCTTTTTTTTAATTGGTTATTTAGCGTCACATCCCCCGTTTAGGTATTAGCTACGTGTTATAATTATTAAAAACTGGTGTTTGGTACTGTAGTGGTTGAACTATAAAAGTGGAGGGTCATGAGCTCGACCTCCGCCACCGAAAAAACCACTAGACATTTTTTTGGAAAAACGTGTCCCGGAATTTAGCAGTGACGGGGACTCGAACCCACAACCTCAAGCAGTCTTGTCTTGGGAAGCTAAGTGCGGAGTTTACTCTGATGTAAACAACGCCTTAACCGCTTCAGCCACAGACCGATCATTGTGAAATAATGTTTCTATTTCTTTTATACTTATTCTAGACTGTTTAATACACCCCGACATAAATATTATGTTGGTTATCAAATCATATTTTTAATCATCTTGATATAAACTGAAAATGATACCAGTATTATACTTTGCTGTTATTTCCTTTTACTTCATTATTTCATATTTTAGGATATATCCTTATATCCATGTATAATAAAAATATATTAAAAAACTCGAAAAAAACATAAATTAGAAGCTGAAATGTTTATAAAACTTTTTAACGATTATCTTGTATATCCTACTAGTAAATATTACGCGGTACCAAACAATTTCAAGTAAATGAAAATTATTATGAATACAATTCTTTGTATAGACATTTAAATTTTAAGTTTATTATTAATTTGCATGTCTGTATGTACGTAAGTATAATACAAATATCCTTTAAAATATGTAAAGAGAATTATTATTGTTGTATGATATTAAAATTCTATTTGCCATGCAAACGATTATGAACGAGGGACGATTGCAACCGTAGCAAAGCAGAGAACTACTAAATAACAGAGATTAACGAGATTACAGATACTGATGAAATTGGGCGTTATGGTCAGAATTAGCTGTTTGTGTATTAAGGGCGGGACACGCGCGCAACGCGCGGGACACAAGAGGAAAGCAACAGTAAAAGCGGTTGAGAAAGGGTAGGGTGGGAGTTCGAGTACGGAAACTTAGCGGCTATGTGGAATTACTCTTCATTCTACTCCCTCGTGCCGCAAGAGTCGCGCGTGCAGGCTCCCTCCTCTCGTTTTTTTTACCACGGCGGCTGTTTGGCACGGCGCGCGCGAGCCATTAAAATGATAAAATAATGTTTGCGATGGTAAGTGCCACTAAAGCCCGCTACTTATACTCCAAGCGCGAGCGCGTGCGCGCCGCCGCAAGGGACGTTGAAAGAGAGAGCGAGAGAGAGACGAGGGCGGCGGGAGGGGAGAAGGACGAGAGTATGAGGGAAAGCTGAATCAAATCTCCTAACCGTAAAAACGCTTTTAAAAAGCCAATGGGAGCGCATGGAAGGGGACATTTTTTGAGGAGCTCTAGCAGTGAGAAGACTACGGTCCTGGTTATTTTCTACTGTGTATAGGAGGGAAGAGGGTTCTTTTTGAGCTGCTTAAGAGTCGTTTAACGAACGGGATCCTCCCTCCAAACTAGGTGCCCTGCCTTGAATACGTTTCATAAGACGTCCTATCAGCAAATATTATTTGTGATGTTTGTTATGCTTTCAGGCGGCGAGAAATAACTTTTCTTAATGACAAACTTGCAATTATGCGCGGGTCTTCATTTAAATGCTAATTCGGCAAATCTATTCTTTTGTACACTGTTCACTCGTGACGCAAAACAGGATTTTGTTTAAAATCTCTTGTGTTATCCTACTCGATTAACTTTAACTGGTGCTATTACAGCCTACCGTTATAATTATTACTAGTAGCCAACTTAAGCCGTAAAGTTTTTGTATGTCTTTACAAGCAAAAAGAAAATGGTAATGCAATGTAGGTAGTAGAGACTTCGTAAAAAGTTAAAAACTATAAAATATTCGTTTGGACAACCGTTGGTCGTATGTATTATTAAAATAGCCAATTTAATTACAAAATATTTTTCCATATGATTTAAAAGCAACCCCGAAAAAATTGATAAATATGTTCCTATACTAAATTTATTATTCGAAATTAGCCTTGATAAATCCTGGCAATATAACAGTTAACACTGAGGTTAATATCACTATGTCGAGATTTTTTTACTTGAAGTAGAGTTGTCTTAATGTGAATGTAAAATAGCTACTGTCTTAAACATTTTTTCGTATTTCCTGCGCAAATATACGTTGATAAATGTTTGCTGTCATTGTTTAAGAGAAGAAGTCGGAAGAACTAACATCACGCCGACTGCGAGTCGGCGTGATGTCAGTTTTGGTTTTCGGGAGGAAGTCGGTTAGGGTGCAGGCGAGAGCGAGACACCGTGAGAGGGGGGATCGGGAGTTTGCGGCTGCGCCAAGCCGCGTGTTTGCGGTTTTGCTGTCGGTATTCCGTGTGTAGACTCCTCGTGGCGCACTCTATACATTGCGCCAAGTCCGCTCTTCCACTCTCTCCGCCCCCCCCCCCCACCCTCTCGCAATACTTGCCTCGCACTGTATAACAGTCCCGGCTCAACCGTCGGGTTCGAACGTGCACCTCCAGCTCAAAACACCACCGCAAGAGCGCTTGGGAGGCGCTCCTCCGTATACTTGTTTGTACAGCTGCCACGGCCTTGAGGATATTCCAGCCTTGACGCTCGCTGTCGATGATCGCATCGAAATAGAGATCGACGAGATTTAATGAAGACTAAATTGACCGGAGCCAGAAGATTCGATTAATCAATGTCACGGCTGGCTTATCATTGAGCCATTTTCTCTTTATCATCGGTATCATTCTTCTTACACAAGCCCAATAGTTTTTCGTTCAAACTAGTGAATATTCCATTGTCTCTGATACATCTTCTAGCTTACATTATTTTAATGAATTTTCTACTCTTGAATTGTCGATTAATTAAGAATGATGGCGGTTATTACATAAATTTAAAGAAATCTGGATTTACGAGTTTAGTGATACGTTCCCTAATGATGTATACAAATACAAGATTATATTATATAAATATATATTATATAAATATAGAAATAAGAAAAAGGGCGAAATAAAATGAGAAAGAAAAATGAAAAGATCCCCTTTATAGGGGGGTTTTTGATAAACAGTGCGATTTCAAGGCTATTCAGCGCGTCTTCCCGAGCGAAAGTTTGACGAGTCTTCCTGCGAGCGTTGGCGTCAGTGGTACAAGTCGCGCTTGTTCAGACGAGAGAGAAATTCATAGCCATCGCTATTGTGGCAGTCGAGTTCGCGCGCTCGCAAGAGGAAGAGAGGGAGTAAAAGAGACGGAGAGAGGCAGCCGTGGCGCGGCTAACGTCTTAATAATACAACCGGCTAAGAACTACCTCAGGAGTTCATTACCCATTCCTGTCTGGAGGTCGCGAAGCCACAGGGGAGAGCCGAATCGAGAATAACGAAGCAGAGCCGCCGTCGCTACCGTCTCTCAGAACGCGCGAACCGCGGCCTCTCATCGTCCTCTTCACTTCTCTCGGACGCGGCGAGAAATGAGGAAAGCGATCGTTCAAGGATCAATTGAAAAATCGACAAGGCTAATTAATAGTAATTGAACGGGCGGGATGAGGGGTAAAGGCGTTAACAAGTAGTTGCTTGGCACACTTACTCGCCCTCTCTATCTCTCTCTCTCTCTCTATATATATATATATATATATATATAATATACACACGGCTCTTTACATTTCGTTTGCAGATGTAGGCATCTCGAAAGTTTAAGTTGAAATCAAGAAGAATGTTATTGAAAATGTAATCAAAGCAAGGTGGAAATGAATTTTTCGAAAACAATTTAATTTTCACAAACGAAAAAATGATATAGTTATCAGAGAAGGGGTTTAAAGTATTCCATACTTTGATAGATTGGCTGTAAAAAATATGGAGAGGACGCGGTTATACAAGGCAACAGAAAGCAAGAAGCAACGGTAGCGTGTCGCTGGAAAATGGAAGTTGAAAGGATACGACCATAATTATTCGTGTATATAGTTGAGGAGTTGGGGCACTTCTGCCATTATGCAAATCTGGAAGTTAGATGAGTATCGGAAGATATTAGTTACTCAGTATGTATTTCTAACTATATGTAACCCAAGTAGGCATAACTTTTTATTTTAATATACAATGCCAAAGCAAATACATCCATTACAGTGGGTTGGTGAATGTCAAAAATAGAAGAAATTTTTATTTTCAGTAATTCAAGTTTTATTTAAACTTTTCGTTCCTGATATATGCTCCGAGAAATTGACCGCTGATAACCCAGAAAAAGCAATGCAAGAGAACTGGGTAAATAATTTAATTAGGCGTGAGCGTGTACGCGCAAGTATTTCAGTTAAATGGCGATTGCGCGAGTGTGTGTTTGAGTTGGAAGTCGTGGCGGGGCTTTCAAGCGCTAAAGGGAAGTTTGCGCCGGCGTGTCGCAGCCCCTTACGCGAGCTGTCTTACGTTGCTCTCTCTCTCTCTCTCTCTCTCTCTCTATCTCTCTTCCTCTACCGACTCTCCCTGTGGTATTTCGTTGCGTCGAGTGTCGTCGCAACTTCGGCTTGGAAAAGCGACGAGGGATCGCTAATACTAAACGCGCCTCTTAAGCCTCGCGCCAAGGTTCTAGGATCTGGTCGAACATACGTGATTAGCTTTATTACGCTCTTTCTAAATATTACACAATGTGTTTATCGTTTTCATAACCAGTCATTGATTTGCTAAATATTTCGAGCTTCTATTGTTATTTTCTTTTCGTGTAGTACTTTCATAAATTTATTATCTTCTTGTTATTATATAATAGAAATACCATTAATCACTCTTCTTAAAATTTTATGAGTTAAAACAAGCACTTGGCATATGATGCGCCTTATTATTTATCAAAAGAATCTATTAATCCTTCGATTTCTTCTTTGACGCCCATCGATTGATTCCTATTAAAAAAAAAGTCTGTAAAACAACTGTTAAACATTAAAAAATGTCTATTCGAATAATGGGAAAGTAGAAATTTTATAGAATACCGTTAATTTTGAAAATATATACGTTAAAAATAAAATGATTGTGAAGAAAAGCTAATATAATTTAATCGAAGGCCTCCTTTCGTTAAGAAGAAGAGATCGTCGATATAATGTGCACATGACTCGGATTGTAATATACTCATAACATACAAATGTTTTTATCGTAATATTTAAAGCTAATAAAAGCAACTTTCTCAATACACCCAAAAACATGAGTTTCTTCCGAGTAAAACTGAGGTTACTGTAACATACATTCTAGAGTTTCGTAAATTTATTATTTTATTTATTTTCATGAAGAATCTTCAATATAGGATTGACCTAGAAAGTTCTAAATATTTAAACAAACTGTTATCGATACATACATACATCTGCTGCTTACTGTCTTATAGAAATAAATTTATTCATTACATTCTCCAGTTTCCCGTATCTTATTTCAATCGATAGGGTTCTTGGTATAGGAACTTCCATCGCGAAAAATTAAATGATACTTTTTCTGGATCACCTGTATCGACATGCTTGTATACCGGTGATTCGCTAGATACGCTATATTTTTTATAATTTTGTAATTTAATATACATTGGAGAAAAGATACTTAATATATTTTCACATACCAATATTATAAAATATAGTTGTATTAAACAAAATTATGATGATTATAGTTATATATATATATATATATATATATATATATTGGTGGGTACTGTATCGTGGCGTAAAATTTACTAAAAGTTACTTTAAATGTCTGATATTTATCTAAGTATATTTATTTATTATTAACACATGATAGTTTATTTTAAAAAAAACATATTAAGACAATTTACTCAGTTGGACTATGCAATCTACAGTTAGTAACGCCTTTTTTCACGAAGTAGTGTAGATAATTTATTTGGTCTCGAGGTTGAAAAATATCTGGGATGATTAAATAAGTTTCTCTCAGTTGTCTTGTGCGTAGTTGAGATATTATCAGGTTTCACCAGAGTTTCCTCCGTGTACCATTACACACTTTCGTAGGGGCTTGTACCGGGAACTTGCTTGAAGACTATAGTTAATGCATAGGCGTGACTAATTTTTCGATCATTTATAAAATATTTCGATTGTTTATAAAATATTTTACCTGTAAACTACTATCAGCCTGTGAGGTAAATTATCCGATCTTTTGAAATGTTGGCCCATTACGTACACGCTGATATAATCACTTGGAGGTTCGCAGGAGCGTTTCTATCCGTCAACATAAAGGACGAACACGCCGATAAATCTGGCAGGACATACTTTGCAAATATGAAATTCGGCGAAAAAGGAGAGCGGAGGAGCGAGGGGAAGACCGTCGTCGTAAAGTAAATTTTCGTCGGGCACGTTCAACAAACCGGCACTGGCCTAATAAGGAAGGGGAGAAAGGAGCTTGCGATCGGCGAGCGCGTTGGGAGGATACCCTTCTCAAGAGCCACTTGAGCGAATCCAATCTCCGCTCGCTAGGCTGCGCCCCCCGGATTCCCAAAAATTTCGGCCTCGAGTAGTCCTCCCAGTCCCGCACGCACGGAAAAGCTAAGGGCCACGGGGCTTCCGCCGTGGCCTAGAGTAGCTCGAGGTTGCGCGGGAGAGGAAGCCAGGAGCGGCAGGTCCGCGCTCGGCCGCCTGGCAGGCCTCCAAAGTCTCCGGCAAGCCGCAAGGCTCGCTACAGTTCGGCGGCGGCGCGCGTGCACACGCACACGGCCGCCTCGACGCTTCTCGGCGCCCCCTTTTTCTCCCGCGCTGGCATCGATTAAATCCCGCGGTCGGCGCAGTCGTCGCGCGCGGGAGGTCATTGGAATTCACGAATCTGCCGCTAGCGTCGTTTGAAATGCGCCGGAAAGCAATTCGAGCGGCTGTCCTCCCCGCGCGCGCGTCGCCGAGCCTTTTTAAAGCAAGTCCTCGTTCCGGCGCGCCCTCGTGCACGCGAAACCGTTTTAATGAATGCGATTCATTGGAGGGTCTCATTAAAATCAAGTGTCGCGTGCATATGCGCGAGGCGATTTTCCATCGCGCCGAGCGCGCGGCAAAACTTTGAGGTCGCGCCCCGTTACTCGCTTTGAAGCCTCGCTGCTCCCTCTCCCTCTGATTTTCGAACGTTTTTCCTATCCGCGCGCTGCGGCATAACACACAGTGTCGCCCGGAGTGGAAAATCGCGCGCCTCGGGGGAAGCGTATGCGGCTCTTTGCGAGACTGCGGCCGTGTAGCTGCGGAAGTGAGAATGAAAATCTAAGTCTGGGGTCGCGGGTGGAAGAGGAGACCTAGCGGGGGTGTCTACTCACTTTGTACGTGCCCAAATCCTTGACTGTGCATGCGAGTTTGACGCTCCTACCAGCCGGCACCGTGATGTTGCCGATCTCTTTCACGAATTCTGGCTCCGCCATCGTCGCGACTGCAAATAATATATATATTGTCATTATTAATGTTGTAGTATATACTTGTAGCTCGGTGCAAACTTTCTAAACCGAGACAATTTACTCAATTACACCAGATTATAATTAACACATGCATATATATATATATATATATTTTTTTTTTTCTAAGCTGAATTCCTAAAAGATTTTATCAGTCTATACTGTAACTCTTTAATGAATTGCCGTCTGCCGGTGGTAATTGAATCATTATTTGACGAGTTTCTATTATATTTTGTTGAATAATTAAGAAACCTGTGTTTTATATATCTAGAATAAAAAGTTCATTCTACACCTCCTTCTGTTCAAGCAAAATGTCCCTTTGTCTCATAAACGAGATGTACATTACTTTGATTAGGTTCGCAAAGAGATTTAAGTTTACCCTTACTAAAAAATAAAAATGACACTGATATAAAAAAGTACAAATTTTTCCATTAAAACATGGTAATAATTACTAGAAAGCATGGGAATTTTTCCCTAAATTTTTCTACCAGTGCAGAAAGGGTACGACAGTTGAAAATAAAATTATTCGCAGAAAATCCAATAGCAAATAAAGCATCAACCGTCAGTTAATGTTTTCCTTTCAAATCCGTTTATTTTTGCGTGCCGTGCGTAAAGTTTATTATTTTCTATGCGCAAGCAGGTACGAAACGAAGTATGTAGTCACTGTAAGGTCGAAAGTATAGAAAAAGACAGAGCGCGAGAAAGCTGATATTCGATGCAACTGGTGTAGCGTCTTGGGGAGTCACTTTAAATCCTTTCTCGGAGCTGCAGCGCCGCCTGCCTCCGCCACGTGTAGCAGTCCTGACTTTTAAGGCGAATCGAAGTGACTACTCCACTTGGCACGTGGTAGACGGAGACGGAGGAAGACTACTAGGAAATTCTCTTTGGGACACAGCCATCGACTTTACTATCTAGCTCGGCTCGCGCCTCAAAAGAAGCTTCCATGACTTGTCTGACGGTGGTCCTGCCGCCTCATGGCTTCTTGCTGCGTATATGTTTGACGCGCCTTTGGAAGAGGGACAGGGCCAGCTCGGGATGTCGCAAGGAGGGACACGGAGAGGAAGAAACTGACGCTGGCAATGGAGTTAGCATTCCTTTGTAGACGATGCGGATAGCCCGAGTCGCTGAGTGAATTCTTGGCCGGCGAATTAAAGGGGTACATGTGCCGAGACGACTGGTTTTAATCTTGTCTTTTCTCTCCTCTCTCTTTTCCCAAATTTATCGCGGCCGGAATTTATTTTACGCGGGACGCGCTTTTCCGAGCTTTGATTGAAATTGCAGGGATTCTCGTTGATAGAAAATTACGTGGAGCGTAAAGCAATATAATTGAAAATTATTTTTACTGCTCGTCGGATTGTATGCAGTTAATTAATTTTTTAACTCAATAAAAACAATATTCACATTCTTCCACTGCGGTTACAGCTCCAGACTATTTGAACTAAGAGTTGTAAGTGTAATCTTATTTTTCAAGTAGTACGAAAGTAATGGATTCGTCGTCGGAAGCTCTACTCATACTCGAATTCATACTCGGCGCTCATACTTATTAATAAGGGTCGAAAAGCAATTGAAATAATTATTAAAATTCCCCGGGTGAAAAGCTGAAGGAGTGACTGGGAGCACACACCCGCACGGAGACCCCGGGAGGCGAGCCGGGAGGGGCATGCAATCTTGCTTGCGGCGCTACGAGTGGGCCCCACGACTCGAGTTAATGATATATAGACCTCCTCGTCCCGTCGGCCGCCATTGCCTTCGCTCTCGCTCTCAATTCGCCCTCTCATTCGCGTAATTTTAAGATCGCACAAAAGCATCGGGCGCTCTCGGCCTCCTTTCAATCGCGCGTGCACTCGCACCTCCTCGGCTCATTGCCGGCGCCTAGTGCTCGTTTGAATTCCGGATTAACAAGCCGTAAAGTAGCGGGCGGCGCATCGGTGCTCGCCGATTCTTTCGCTTCTTCTTTGAGGAAATTCTCGCTCCCCGATACGAAGAGTCGAGTGCGCGCGGCGTATAATTGGGAAACGAGCGAGCGCAAAAATGTGTAACACGCGCGCTGGTGATTAGAGGAGCGGAGCGACGCTCGGAGGGGAAGATATTCGTAGGGGGAAAGGGACACGAGGATCTTCATTAAGTGACGAGTGCGTCGAGCGCGGATTTTAATTACGCCGCAGCGGCAGCCCGTCGACGCGACGCGAATTCAAAGATTCCACGGGAGGGGAGAGAGATACACCGCTGCGTCGCGCCGCAGCAACGCAATTAAGGCGGAGCTTCCTCATTTGGGTATTAATTTTCTTTTCCCTCGTTTATTTCATGCTTCTTCCTGCGGTCTCCTTCAGCGCCGCCAGCGGGGCTCTGAAGCTTACCTTTTCCATCTGCCTTCGGCAAAGACGACTGCCATACGTGAACGCAAGGAGGTCATTATTGTGTTTCATGGCTCGCTTATTCCCGCACTGGGTCGAACAATTTATGTTAATGACGTACCAGTCTGACTTTTTATTTTATTGCATAGGGCTGCTGACACGAACTGAAACATTCAGCTGTCGCTCGTTGTGCAACTCAAAAATAACATATTCTGGTTCCAGAGAGTCCGGATCAACAAAATCTATTTTCCTCGGTGAAGTAAGTCTCCTCTATTACTCAAATATGCCATAAAGTTGATAGTTATTCGGTTTCAAAATATTTTTCTTCGATCGTTGTATAAGTATCCATATAAGTATTGGAAAATGCCCACGGGATATACATTTAATCATTTTTCAATGCGTATAACCTAAGAAACCTGTATCATCGTTTGGGAATAAAAATATATGATATTTGAAAACAATTTTCACCACTTTAGTAAATGAAAAAATTATAAAAATATCCATTGAAAATCAAGGTCTAGTCAAATTCAATTTACACTACTTCCATATTCATTTAGTATAAAGAGAAATTTCAATTCATCATTTTAGTAACTTATCCATCTTGTCATCTAGTCAATTTTTTTCATTTTCTAAATGATGATACAGATTTCATAGGTTAGATTTACAAAATAAAAGAAGGCAGTCGTGGGCATTGTTAATGGTGAGTAAAACAGTGTCTTGCAGTGACATCCTTGTGCAATATTATTCTGAATTTATAATGAGTTGGTGTAATAAAAAAATCCATTACTGATTTAAACAATTCTAGTAATAACAGAATTTTTTATTTTGAAAAAGTTATTAATATAAATATAAAGAGCGGTGTTTGGCTCAGGCGGCAAGGCGCTTGCTTCCCAAAACAAACATCGCTCAGGGCTCAGGTTCGATTCC
>JAWWEQ010000010.1:18643447-18665607 GCA_035583055.1 Torymus tubicola | reverse complement strand
AGTGCCTATTTTATGGCCAAGTCTAAAATAAATAGTCAGTTATTGGATAAAAAATGTTTTGGATTTCCACCAGGGTAGTTACTACTACTATATCGTATAATTGTCAAAATATCACGGTTCCTATTTTTTTAAGTAAAATATATATATTTTATTAGTTATTGATACTATATTATACCTAGTATTATTAGAAAAATTTCGAGTCTGTGAGTGTAGTAATCAACAAATGAAAATTACAAAAGTTGTACTAACCTCGAAAAAGTGAGTTATATAAGTTTATATGTGAAAATTTTTATAAATAATTTAATAAAATATATCATGATTAGTCTTAACGCTTTGACTCGTGCGATATTTATATTTTAGCGTATTAGACAATAAGACAACAAATAAATAATAGACTTGTTTTGACTATCTAACTACCTGTAGTACTCTTTTAAACAATGAATGCCTACTTACTTAAAAATACATTGTATGAGAAAAATATTATTGATTCTTTATTAAACTCCAAATTATTGAAATGAGCAGACCGCAATTTAGTGACGCAATAGCAAGGAGATAAGTAGCTCTTATCATTTCTTGCTAAAGGTTAAGGTATCTTACGAAGCTGATTTAAGGCATCTGCGTTAGTAAAAATCTGAAACTTCTCAAGGTTAGCTATTATTGATAAAAGTTTACTAGATTAACATCGTTCTTAGCAGAGGTATCACGTGGTGAATGCAGTAAAAGGAAAGGCGTATTTGCGCAGAGCAGAGCGTCTGACGGGCGGCAGCTGTGCACTTTCCCCTAGCTCGAAAATATGAATAAGAAGAAAGGAGAGCGAGAATCGCCGCGCGCGCGGCTTCTAGCCCGCGTACTCGCATCTTTTATTCATCCTGCCACTAATTAAAGGTAAACTCTTGTCCGCGAGCCGGCGCCGCTCGCAGGCGCACGCGATACAAGCGGCGTTCGAATTACCAGGGCGAGAAACGATCCCCGAGAAGAGGAGGGTGACGAGCAGGACGAGCGGTGCGCACGTGCGTCGCCTGGCTGCGGCAGTCCTGCGTGTTTGTGCGACGCCGCGGCGGAGGAGCGGGACGAAGCGAGATCCGTTGTTTGGAGAGCTTCTTACAAATTAGCCGTGAATATTCATGCGTCGACAGCACGTAAAACCCGCAGGTGCGCCAGCCAGTCTCGGACTCCCGCGTGCGCGCGGCAGCGTTTCCATCTCGCCGCTTCTATATCTTTACCCGACAGGAGGGGAAGAAACACCCGGGATGTTAAGGGGATACTTTGGCCTGAAAACCCTATTAAATACTGATATAGTGAAATATATGCGAGTCGGAATGCGGCCGGGCCAAATTTTCTCCCCCAAAAGCTCTAGTTAAATAAGTCGTGCTTCCATTTTTATAGGGAGAGTTTCATCCTCTTCATGATAATGTTATGCTCCGAGCAGGTGCCGCATGGGCCGCCACATGCTACATTTATTAAACTTTAGCACGCTTCACGCTTTTAATGTATTACGAGAATACGGATAATTAGCAAACAGTCTTTTATTCTGTCATTCAACATTTTAGACCTCAATAATTGCCTCTCGTTAATTTATAACGATTTAGTGAAAGAATAGTTATGTGCTATTAATTCTCATTCTTATTATTATTCTTATTATTATTGCCTGTACGAAACAATAAAATTTATTAACAATAATTAACATCCGAGTAAGTTATATTATATATGAATAATAATGAAAAGTTCGTGGTTAAAAAGGTTTACACAGGGGTTTGTTCTGAAACCTATAGTTGTTCTGTTTCTGCGTGAATGACATACGTTAGGTTCTTGATTCGAGATACATCAAGCATATCTATTATATGCTAATGCTTAAGAAAAATCTATGCACACGAGTTCTAAGATAATGTAGATGTGGGAATACGGGCATCGCAGCCGCTGGCAACAACAATATCGGATTTTGCTATGGGTGTTGATGTACTTTTACTGAGGCAAAACCAAAGCAATTGTCTTTGACCATAATAGATTTTCCAGCAAGCAAGTAGTAAGCTGAAAGACTAAGCCTAAGATAGTTGACCTATATAGGGGACGGAGTCTCTACCTCTATCCTCGATATGCTCACTTAATAAATAAAAGAATTTAACAGAGTAATGACAGAGGCTTGGTGGTTTTTCTTCATGCATCTGTAAAGCTAAAAGAAACTAGAGATATTTTATTCACATTTCACCTAATAATTTAACTGTATTTTAGCTGTCCCTGATACAGGAAACTATTATTTCGTGGCGGTACCCAATCCGATTATTTAATAGATTGACTTTTGTTCGTTTATTTAAAAGTTACCACGCATTCCTTATTCCTATCTTCATAAAATATTCTTGTTAAAAGATTATGTCAAAATGTCCATCCTTTTATGTACAAAATCAGTAGCAAGCATACGAATTAACTAGAAAATCTTTTTTTCAACACTCTCTTTCTTGCACCAACGTGAATCAGCTTGTTGGAGGAGGATTTCTGCTAAAAATAGGGCCAAGAGAATACTTTTCTACGTCGGAATTATCTTGTAACAGAAATTAATTTTGATAGTAGCTCATATACAATTATTTTATTTTTAAAACCTGTTAACGCTGAATTGAAATGAACTACTTGAAAATTGTCATATTGCACATGGTTGCATATTCAATACGTTATAAATTTGTAATACTAATCTCATGCACTGTTTGAGCGAAAAAGAATGCATCCATCCAAATCTGAATTTCGTCTAGTTGTCTAAATCTGGAAATAAATGAAATTCAAATACCTTTGTGCTCGCGAAAAATAGGAAATCGACGGATCTCTACAATTGTTTTGTTGGGCGTACAAGATGAATAAGGCAAGCTTCGCAAAAGAATGCATGCGTGACAAGTTCGACTGTGCGAAAGTACCGATGCGAAATATATGAAACTCGCGGTTGGCAAATCCACAAATACTTGACGCGGTTTCACCGCGTGACAAAGAGTCGGCTTTAACTTTACCACTGAATGGCGCGCTCGCGATACAAAAACCCGAGCCAAGCAGAAAAATCGCGCGCGCGGCTACAGAAACAAAGTGGAAAAAATAGAAGCTCGCGCGTGCGCGCGTAAGAGGATCGCCCATTATCCGCGCATCGCTTACACCCCCGGTCTTCTTCTATTTTTGTCCCTCGTTCTTTTGTTGCAATAATAGTCTCTAGCTCTTCAACTACGTGCTACGCAGCGAAAAATAAAAAAGATAAACATTCGCTCGCCGCTGCATTCCTCGCCCACGCGGGCGCGCACTTCATAGCTTCCCGCGCGCTCCTCCCGCTCAGTTTTGCGATATTAAAGGGTTTAATCACAGGGTTAGGCAGCGCGCGCGCGAGAGAGAGAGAGAGAGAGAGAGAAAGGGGGAGAAAGAAATAAAAAGTCGACAGGAGCGATGCACGTGGTGCGTGTAGTATCACGTGGCTATTGAGAGAGAAAAAGGGATGGCGAGGGCGGGAGAGAGAGGGGAAGGTTGTTATACGGTGCGAGAGGAGGCAAAGCGGCGGGCGGTGGCCCCCCCGGGAGGACGGACGGAAACGGCGGCGCGCATAGCTCGTAAATCTCACCTCCTCTTCTAGCAGGCGTCTAAAGGGCCGAGTATTCCCGTGTATACACGGGCGCATTGTCGCGTGTATAGTACCGATGCGCCCCACTCTCTGTCCTCGCACTCGTAGTCGTCGCCGACGGGTTAAAGAGACGACGCACGCGGCCTCCGAGAACGAGAATTAGCACGATGAACAAGGGATTTCGTTTTTATGGACGTCTCGTGATTTATAGCCCCTCCTCAACCTGCGATTATTATTGCCAATCTAATGAAACTTAAAGGACGATAGCTTGCGTGACTATCCATTTCATAACTTTCCAAAAATATAGCGCTTCAGGAAATAAGAAAACTCAATATCATGATGTATTACTTAAATTAGGAATATAAGTATATTTTTACAAGCGCCTTCTCTTTTTTATTTTTTATTTTAATTTTATTATTTGCAAGAAAATTTGACTTGGAAATCTCTTGGACATAATAATACAGAAGCTATATATTAACTTCAAAATATATAATAAATTACAAATTGAAAGAGAAAAAATTAGTATAGAACGTTTGAAAGTGACAATTTCCAATAAGGACATATTTATCCAAAAAGTGGATAGCTTGAACTGAAAAATAAACTCAAAAGAAAAACGCGACAACCATTAAAAAGCGAATTTAGACAGTCATTGAAACAAACAAAATATAAGAAAAGTAGACCTTGCTGCATTAAATTCGGTTTAGTATTTCAATTACAAATGCCGTAGAATATTTCTATCAAAATTTTCAATTAAAAGAAAGCGATACATTACAATGTCTGTTTCGAAACACAAATGAAAATAGGCAAAAAAATGTTATAAATTGAAAATAAAAAAATTTTTAAAATCTCTCTTTAAAAAAGTGATGAAGGAAAGTTGAAGCCAAAATAAAACGTTTGGGATTGGCCGAGTCCGATACATTATAAGCTCGTGATTGGTTGACGCCTAATTTAGCTCGGCGCTTAAGATTTTATCTAATTGAATAATTAGAAGTATATTTTTTGTTAGAATATGTTTTTATATAATAGCAAGCTGCAAAAATTGTATTTCAGTGAAACCCTAAACTCAAAAATGTCTTCATTGCAAATAATAAGATGATAAATACGATACGAGTTTCGGTATAAAATTTAGTGTGAATCTCAGAATATTAAAAAAAAAATACATATAATTTAATATTGCAATATTCATTGTCATACAGCATTTGTTACAGCAAAAAAAGAGCGCGGGGAGCGCGCATGATCTTGCTGGTTGTTGCTAAGAAGTTAATTTAATTTCTAATTATATTTGCTAAAACAAATTTTATTTTAAAAAGATGGTTTCAGAGGATCATCATTTCTGCACGTAATTCACTTGATCAATTTTTACTTCAAATTCATCTTTTTTTTTTTTTTTTTTTTTTTTTTTTTTTTTTTTTTAAATTGGTTATGTAGCGGCGCATCCCCCGTTAGGGTATTAGCGACGTGTTATAACTATTACAACTCGTATTTGGTACTGTAGAGGGTTGAACTGTAGGTTTGGCGGTCATGAGTTCGATGTCCGTCACTGAAAAAAAAAACAGTAGACATTTTTTTGGAAAAATATCATCCGAGATTTTAGCAAAGACGGGGATTCGAAACCACAACCTCGAGCAGCCTTGTCTTGGAAAGCTAACTGCGGCGTTTACTGTCTGTAAACAAACCGACGCCTTAACCGACTGAGCCAAGAACTGCTCGATTTTTTATTCAAATGTTTCTCTATGTATTTCTAGAACCAATTCTAATCAGTAAGAATGATTTTGAATGCCCTTTTTCGTAGAATTCAAATATACAGGAATGAAACAAATTGTTTTAACTATTCGAGTATTCGGGTTGTATACGTTGAAAGTTTCGTAAATTTTTTTGAAAATTGAACGATTTTATTAAAGATATCCCGTTACAATAAATATTAATAATAGTAAGAATCACTTCGATCGAAAAACAGCTGAGAGACTTTTTTCTTATTAATTAATTATTTCCATAGAGGATTATCATTAATAAAACCGTTAAACTGATATATTTTTATTATGAATTCTCATTATCCTTATTAAATAAGATAAGACAGTAAGTTCAATAAGAAATTATCCAACGAACAATAGGAGGCTGTAAGCAGTTGCACGTTGTTAGGCGAGCTTTGTGCTTGTTGTCAGAAAGGCAAATGAAGGCGGTATAAAAAGTGATGGACCCCCCGCCAACCCACAAGAAAGTCTCGTGACTTCGGCGCGCCTTTATCTCCAGGGAGCCGCCACGTACTAGTGCAGTAACATAATACCTTTCAGCGGATTCTCCCAGTGGCTATGCTCATTAAGGGCGGCTTAAACGCCAAGCGCGACGAGAACGAGAGAAGGTATCCTATTTTCGTCGATTGCACGTCCCCAATTAGTGCAAGGCGGTTGCTGACGACCCCGATCTTACTTTCGTCCCGATCACCGACAACAGATGGAAAAAGAAACCGAGTTATTACAAGTAGCTATGCATCTGTATTGGATCAGCCAACGGAAGTGAACTCGATAGGTATAACACTTGTTCATTACGAATTTTATTTCTATTAATGGTTTGACTTATTCAGAAATATTGATGATTATGTTCACCAATTAATTAGTCAAAAACGCCCCATTTGTTCAGCAGTTGTAAAAGAGATTAACAAAACCGCTTATCACAATGATTTCTTGATTACTGCCATTATTTTTATTCATTTATCTAACTAATCCTAGTAGTTGGGTCATTTTATCTCACTAATTGGCAACCAAAACTAATCATTTTTTCTGTATGAGTTCTATAAGAAAATCAAGTTAAATAGGTAGTTTAAGTTATTATATGTAAAGTATATCCTGAGATACAAGGATTATAAAAAATACTTTTTATTTTATTTGTATAAGATCTGATAATGTGAAGGGTTACGTAGCATTGAAACAGTAGAGCTAATATACTGAAAAAAAATTGTAATCCAAAACTATTAAATTAAATATTTTGTTTTTTAATATTATAAAGATTTCTTATTAAAAAATAATTATAATAATTGTTTTTTAAATAATAATAACTTTTTTTTTCTTATAAGTGATCAATTTAAAATATGTAAAAGGTGGATATTTAGATAGTTATTGAAGAAACAAAATGAGTCTTTGAGCATTGAATATGAAATTAAAATTTCATCAAAGTCTAAATATTCCATGACTATTTTTATTAACAATGTTATATTTGACTCAATAATATCATGAACAATATTTTATGAAAATATAATCGTATAATTTTGTGTGTGGAAATTTAATATTTTTAATCTGAAACAGAGTTTTTAAGTAATAAAAATAATTCTGTTTCTCTGAATTGGTCTACTTTGATAACATTGAAGTAATCTAAAGATAAAGATTTAATGAAATAATTATATATTAAATAATTTATTAAATTATTAATGGCATTAAAGTAATCTAAAGATGAAGATTTGATAATATAATTGTCTTTCATATAAATGTGAGAGGCAAAAAAGCTAATTGAGACAAAAGGACAGCTGTAACGTAGTCGAATAAAAGACTGGATCTGACGATGGCTAAAAGCTTTAACGCGTTTCCTGGTGGCCTTTCGCGCAAAGTGGTGGGTCGGCGCGGTGCTATCACAGAAACGTAAATAGCACATTCCGTCGCGGGAGGAAAATGCCGTTTACTTTCTCCGCACTCGTCGTGAATTTCGTTAGGGGTGAAGGCGGTGGAGGCCTGTGCACACGTATGGGCCAGGAGAAGCGGCGTGAGCCTCCGGTGTTCAATGACCGGCTCCAATCAACCGGCCAATGCGGCCTTCGTCCTCGAATCGATTTTCGTATAATGAATCGAGGTTGCGTCGCCACGCGCAAATTTGTAAGAGGGACCCCATACGATCCTGTCGTGCCTCAATTCCCATGACAAGTTTGCGGGCTAGAGGAGTTTCAGTTATAGCGGTTTGTTTAGATCAAGAAAGTCAAGTGGAAGAACAATGTTGATGGAAAAATTACCTAATCAACGGACAAGTTAATTACAAATTACCATTTCAAAGATTCAGAAGTAGAACCCAAATAGATTTTACTGTTCGATGTAATTATTATTTTTATTTTTCTTTAATTATAATTAAAATATCTTTTACAAAAGCTTTACAGAATTTTTCGAAATGTACATAATAGAATAAAGAAAAAATATGCCATTATTCTGCCTGTAACTTTGTGTCTGAATTTGGAATAGAATAACCAACAATAAACCATAAAGCTATAACAGTTCTTAAAATAAATTTAATCGAAATAGGTAAATTAATGTTATAGTGCAAAATATGTTGATCGAATAAGAGTTTGTCCACGCGTCGCAGCTCATTGAAGAATTGAATGACGTGAGAGGTAAAAATGATAGTAGAATAAAAGACCAACTCTCGGCAATTCCGGCTTAATAATCCGATCTATTAACGCGCTGCAGGCAACTCCGCGGCAAGCATTGTCTTGCGGCGAGCTCGGGAGCGGCTTATATCCCTCGGTAAACACAAACCGCAATGGTTCTCTCCCTCTCTTTCTCTCCTCATTCTCTTTCTCTCTCCAATACGTAGCTATACGTGCGTGTATACGCGCAGTCGCGCACGAGAGAGGAGCACTGTCTGCTCCACCCACCCCCGCTTCCTCCGCAGTCCTCCCGGCGCGCGCGCGCGAACGCGCAATCAGCGCGGCGCGCTCACGGCGGACTTTAGACGATAGCATCGACTCTCGCGCGCTAAATATTTGATTGCGAGAGCGAGGCGAGCGGAGGGCGAGAAGCCGATGGGCGCTCCGAGCGAGAGTGTGGGAAATCGTGCTAAATTGAGAACGCAATTGAGCCGTCGCTGGGATTAAACTTGATTGAATTAGAGCCCATGAAAAAATAAAACGATTCCTCAATTCCATGCTGTTTGCTCCGTGGCTCCAGCCGGTCAGCCGGGAGACTGAAAAAGGGAATTCCCTTCGTTAAGCTAGATTTTTACCTTAATGAGGGGAGAAGATTTTTTAGTCGTTAGCTCATTTCGAATTCCAATAGGAAAAAAACGCTTATTATGTCCAGTGCTGCTGTCGGCATGAAACTGTTCTTAAAATCAGCTAAATAAAGAAAGAACCAAATCCAAGCGCCTGACGTAACGCGGGTTTCGCCACTTGTAGCGAATTTCTGTATTAACTCTTTAATTCGATCTCAACGGAAAACAAGGCACGCTTCCTCATTTTATGTAGCACATCCTTGAAAATAATTTAACCTTTCTTCCAATTTTGGATCATGGTTATCTGAAATTGGATGTAATTTGCGTCACGGGACATAAGGTACAAAAACGTGATCGAGCTCCTAATTCACAGATTTGTCAAGCGACAGAACCCAAAGAGCCAGTAATCAGCCACATCTTGAATAAATGAGCAGCAAAAGTCTCAAAGCTGACTACCCCGAGACTGTTATCTCAGTGCGCAGGCGTGACAACTGCCAAGCGTGAATCCGTCATATCGCTGCGAGAAATCACCGCCGGTGGGTCCAGGTTAGCGGGCGCATTTTACAGGCGTGTGCTCGCCCGCTTATCGGATTACGTGCCAGGACAAAGTATTCTCACGCGGAAGCGGCGAGTAAGGAGCCGCGATAATAGGCGTAACTCCCCGTATCGTTATCGTTAAGCGGCAACGACTTAGCTCCGGGAGGCGGCACGGGAGGGATTCTCCTCTCACTGTGTTTACACATTAAAGCGTCTCCTTTTAGTAGCGATTTGCTCGTTCTTGCCCAAAGGGCACTCGCTGCGCGACGCACGCTCATGTCTTCAGATGCTTCAAATTCTAAATGTTATGTTCATATACCGAAACGCAGAATAAACTGTACCAATTTTCGGGCTGGAGCTACTGCTGCCTTACATTCGTCCACGATCTATCCAGTTGTTTTACGGTTCAAGCATTCATAAGGCCATTGATTAAGTATGGGGCTACGAATGTAGGTTATAGCTGGTCAGAGAGAGCATGTCAAGGTTATAATAGGACTTTTCACGGGATATGATTATTTGATAACTCTATTTTATTTCAACTATAAAACTTAATTAGTATTGTTACTAGCACTAAAACGCACGTGAATTTGATCTTTTAGTATGAACAATACACTTACTCGTCAAAATGTTATACCGTATGATTGGTTACAATATACTGTAATATTTAGAATACTAACCTACCTCTAAGTAGCTCTAACAAGGAGAGTATCTCAGATCCGGACCACAGATTTTTTTCAAACTTTGAGATATGACTTTAGATACTGAAATATGAGGGAAGCCACGATATTAGATCCTAACGCTTCAATAAACTGAAGTTATCGACGATTTCAGCTATGTATTTAAAAGAAGTACTGACAAAAGTGCTATGTTTTTTATATTAACTATCTAGTCTAGACAAGTCTCACATAGAATTGTAAAAAATACGATAAAACTAGAGAGTGCAAGCTTTCCGTTACTTCTTTTGGAATTGCACTCCTTCTAAAGTTACGTTAGTTTAAAGTTAAGCAACAAAATATGAATCAGATTCACAGTTTCCATCGATTTATAAGTGGTTTTTAGTTGCTTAACTTTGAACTATCATAACTTTGGAATGAGTTAATATTTTTTCATTCTAAAAAAAGTAATGGAAAGCTCGCACTCTCTAGTTTTATTGTATTTGTTAATATAAAAGACATAACCCTTTTTTCAGTATTTCCTTTTAAAGTACAGCTGAAAACGTCGATAACTTCAGTTTATTGAAGCGTTAGAATCTAATATTGTGGCTTCTTTCATATTTTGATATCTAAAACCATATCTCAAAGTTTCAGAAAAATCTATGATCCGGATCTGAGATACTCTCCTTTCGAGTCACGGGGTAACTTTTCAAATTTAGTTAATTTTGAAGTAAAAGAATATTTTTATAAATAAACTTACGCTTCATATTTGCAAGAAAATTTTTGCTTAAATTACATTTGTTAATATATTTAATTGATTGACAGGATTCAATTAATAAAACATAACACGTATGCAATATAGAGTGTACAACTAATATTATAATTACGTAAAACTTAGAATGATATAAGATGATAACTATATAACTTTGATTCTATTTCATTTACTTCAATAATCGTGTTGTTAATACTGACTAGGAGAGGTCACGGACTCCGGATCACGGATTTTGCTCAAACTTTCAGGTATGTTTTTAGATGCTAAAATATTAGTTATATATTTTTAGATGCTAAAATATTAGTTATATATTTTTAGATGCTAAAATATTAGTTATATGTTTTTAGATGCTAAAATATTAGCTAGAATGCTAGAATATTAGACCCTAACGCTTTGATAAACTTGAGTTATCGACAGGTTTAGCTATATTTGAAAGAAATACTGACAAAAATGCTCTGTTTTATTTGTTTATTGGTTAAGCTAGAAAATCTATATATATAATTGTAAAAAAAATAAATAAAACTAGAGATTACAAGTTTTATGTTGCTTTTTTCAGAATTAAAAAACATTAAATATATCAAAAGTTATGAAAGATTGAAGTTAAGTAACAAATATTGATTTTTTAATTTTGAAAAAAGCAGCGTAAAACTTGTAATCTCTAGTTTTATTTTCTTTCTTTACAATTATATATATAGATTTTCTAGCTTAACCAATAAACAAATAAAACAGAGCATTTTTGTCAGTATTTCTTTCAAATACAGCTAAACCTGTCGATAACTCAAGTTTATCAAAACGTTAGGGTTTAATATTCTAGTATTCTTCATATTTTAGCATCTAAAAACGTACCTCAAAGTTTGAGCAAAATTCGTGATCCGGAGTCCGTGACCTCTCCTAGTGAGTACAAATGTTATTATCATTATTTTGATGAATATTAGCAAACCAATACTATAAAAAAATCTACAAAAGGGCATAAAATCTTATTTTATATTATATTAAAAGGTTAAGTGGTCAGTGGTCGCCCCCCCCCCTCACACCCAATATTGTACATATATATATTGTACGTATGTAGAGTTAAGTATAAAAGGTTAAGTACAGTGTTTAAAAAAGGGTTAAAAAGGGTTTAAAAAGGGTTTAAAAACGTGTTGAAAAATAGATCTTGTGCATTATTAAACGATTCAATCAATTTTGTTGTTGATTTATATTGTTTCAATGCCGAGTGAGCGTTAGCGAGCGTGGTAACAGTTAACATTAAGGGAACATTTATAATATACAAATGTTATTTATCACATTAATATACAAGCACACAGGTTACACAACGTAAAAAGAGTTAGCAACTGTCGGCTCAGCAAAATAATAACTAACTTGTCATACATTTCCTGGTTGTTTTTTCACGTTTGATTATTCAATTCCTATATGTGTACGTAAAAAATAAACAGAGTACTAACCACCCATGAGTTTTCAACATTGAAAAAAATCTATAACTATACTAAAGACCATTAAAATAAATAGTTAAAATACGTATGATGCTAATTGATAAATAAAGATTTTTTGCATGAGATTTATCTTTTATGTAAGGTAACTTTAGGTAACTTGTTCAGTAAGTTAGTTTCGCCACTTTTCTAAACTAGGACGTTAGTGTCTAAATATAGAAAATCTACCTCAGAAATCTTTTTTATTTATTTGAGATTGATAGTTATATTTTTATGTAAATTTTTTATTTTAAAAAGCAAGTACTTTGTTAATTGACGGAATACAAGTAAAAAAGTCCAATTAAAATTCGTACTAGCAAAAAAATAATATATTTTTTTCGAAAATATAAAAATAAAATATAAAAATGTTTTGAATTTATAAAAGTAAAATACATTTGCTTCTATAATTCACCAAATTCAAGAATTATTATTATTGATAGTACTTTAATTATTCACAAATACTGAGTGAGATTAACGAAATATGAAATGGATGAGGCATTTATTTGTCCCTTTTGAAGCTGAGAATAAAATTGAAAATATGATCAACAATTTTTTGTTTAATTTACGCAAAAATCCCTTTATTGTATATAATTTATCAGGCTTATTCTATAACTTGCCTTCGGAGCGCTCCCGCGCTCCTTGATAATGCTTAAAATTTCTTGATTTATTTTACATTCAATTATTATTTGTATAATTTAATAGCCAAAAGAGTATTTTTGTAATCGAAAATATAAATTTTATCAGTTCGATAGTGTATCTATAACATTTTATTACCTAATCTAAATGAGGTTATATCTCATCTACTAAAAATTTTAGATTTTTACACTCTTTAAGGCTCAAAATATTACATCTGAGGTGTTCTTAATTTTTTCTTGGTAGTACATACATTAAAATCTCTTTTATAATTTTTTCCAATGCTTTTACAGAAAAATAAAAGATATTCCTCTTAAGGTAGATGAATCACTTTTGTTGCACTTCATTTTACTTGTAATTCATTTTACTGTAATTGTGACTAAAAATTGTTCTTTAAGAATGTTTGAAATAATCAAGAATGCTAAATAGTAGCGACTTCAATACGAGGAAGAAATCATTTAGTGAAAAACAATAAATATTTGGAAAGTTATCATGTACAGGGTATCCAAACAAACTATCAGATTCCAGAGTTACTCGATCGACGTGCAAGCCGTTCATCATAGAGACGTGCTCGCTCGCGGAGATGGCCCTCCTGCCGCGAATCCGACGATAGATTCGTTACACAAGCCCGCGAAATCTGAATACACACACGTCGCGCTACTTTGCCTCCGAGCCTCTGTCTCTCTCTCTCTCTCTCTCTCTCTCTCTCTCCCCTCTCCCCGCCCGCCCTCCCTCTTTCTCTCTCCTCTCGTCCCCCCTCGCCGCTCGGGATATCATGCACGTTGCCTGTACACACTGGCATCTGTGTACGTACGGCGAACGTGAGCTCCGTTGCCGGCGCCGTCGTCGTCTTGCATATAGGCACTGCGGTGACCGGGTAATAGGGAAACCCGGGCCGCAGGAGGAAGAGGGAATGGCTACTCAGTATGCATTGCGGCCTTCTGCTGCAGGGGGTAATACCGCACCCGGTATATGATATGCTCCGTCTGCGTGCGCGATATATACGCTCCTCTACACACGCGCGCTCGCTCGCGCACACGGAGACGCGCCCTACGAGGCGCGCATACGAAGATGCATTACTTGCGGGACGCGGGCCACGCTGCGCGCTGCTGCTCCGCCCGTGTCGAGGAAGAAAAAAAAGATAAAACTTTGTTTTACACGCTCTTTTCACTGTGTCCGTGCTCGGATCTAATCACTTGATGAATTTAAAGGACAATCGAAGATTTACCCGAACCTCTTCTTATTAACTTTAGCTCACACGTTTTTCAAAAAAATTCATTCCTATGAAAAAAAACTGGCCAATAGTCTATTAAGGTGAAAGCCTCGAACGAAAAGTATGGGAAAACTCTCGGTCTTAATTCAACTAGGTTACATCGCAATTATATTTTCAATAATAATTACGAGTCAATCGCGAGTACCTAATTGCGTTTCACCAGCATCGATGATTTCTCTCGCTGAATAGCTCCCCCTAAAAATATTAATTTCCCTCATATTTTCTCCTCCACCCTCAACTCTAGTACTTTATTTCTATTCTCCTTCCAGCACGTCACTCGCTTAATTTTATTACTCCATCGCTGAGCGACTCGTTCTGAAGCTGGACGAAGATTTCTTACATATGTATTACGCGTCGCTTAATGAAGACGCGTAGATTTTCGTTATTTTGGCTCTCGCGACACCGCACGCGCGTGAGATTTATGGCGTCGGCGGAACATATTATAAGGGAGAGGGGGAGAGGCCGCCTGCTACACCAGGCATGCACGCGCTCTTTTTATTCCTTCCTACTTGCTCGGGGCTTTTTCGGGGATATTTTACTGCGAAGTTCATAAAGACGCTGTTGATTGTGGCAACCTTGGAAGAAAGGCACGAGGGAGCCAAAAACCGAATAAAGTTAAGTGAGACTGTTATTGCACTAACTTAATTAGTCTGATTTCGGGGAAATTCAATTACCTACAATTAAAACGCTTCATTTCGAACTACTCGTCAACTTTAGTTTTATTGGTCAGGAAGTTTACTAGACTAAGTTAAATGGATGATTTTATAATGGACTATTGTAGAATGTTGGCATACGAAATGAACAAAATGACTTATAATATAAAGAAAACATTCAATGTTAAATTTTTAATTCAATAAGAAACGTATAGATAACGTTTTACGAGTTATTTCTTTTGACACTTAATTATTCAATATAACCACCCATAAAAGCTGTTTCTCATTTTTTCTATCAAATTATAGAAATAAACGATAGGGTCACCTGACTTTTGATAAACTCTAGCGCTAAATAAAAATCTCAGAAGTGAAGAATAATTCGTGATAGAAAGGTGTAATAACTGAACTATCTGACATAATAAACGTAGGAGAATCTCCATCGAAATTTATCCCATTAAGCCAGGAGCGCAAATTATTCAATCGAGCAGCCTGCTCCCTCCCGTATACCTGAGGGACGAAGTTGGCCGAGCAGCTACCTCGATTGGCCGCTGTGTCACTTGGACAATTCACGAGAGAAACAAACACGAGGCCCTGACTATACAAGTCGCGCAGAAGCGAGCGAGAGAGCGAGAGATAGAGATAGCGAGGGAAGGGGTGCGAACACCACCGCGCATAGAGATGGCTGTGCTGCGCGAGCAGCCGCTCGCCGGGACTAGTCAGATTATCTAATCAGCGTTAATCCGTAAAGCAATCAAATTCTCCCGCGGTATCGGCTAGCGTGCGGCCGGCAACGGGACGTTTCGCGAAAGGGTCCGCGAAAAGCGAGAAGCGAGTTGTGTAGTAGCGGAGAAAACACGGCAGGGCGAGGAGGAACGCAGACGGATTGCAGCGGCAGTGCTGCCTCTGCTGCTGGGCCCCGTTAAATTCGATTTGATCCATTAATGCGTATTGTCCGGGTAATGACCGAACGTCCCTATCCGCTCCGATTAGACCTGATTTCTATATATATATATATATATATATATATGTATATACACGGCTTTGCAGCCTTCCATCTCTGTCTCTCTACCACCGCCGGTATGTGCATCGCCTCTTTACCTCCCTCCCTCAGCCTCCTCCGATCTGTCTGGATTGCCCGTAGTTTCTGACGCTCGTATTTGCTTGCTGATTGCGTGTATTTTTAATGAAATAATTAGCGAATGTTTTATAACTTTTAATTCTCCTTCACGCAACTTTCCTTGATTATCACAACAATAAAACGACTTTGTTAGACTCTACAAAACCTCGTTATCTTTTCTATCAATATTCAGAATGCATTTTATCCATTCTTCTTTTTACACTAAAATATACAAATTCATTAAAAGTGCCTTTAAAATAATAAATCACGTAGGCTCTTGACCGTATTAATTTTATGTGATTTAACGCATAAAAATAAATATCGCTCTTATATTCACAAATTAAATTGACCGACATTTGAAGTGCAACGAGAACAATTTGATTAAAAAATGTCATTTTACAAAAAAGTAGGAATAAAGGTCTGCAGAGAAAAACTAAATAACGGCAAACATGACAAGTAGTTCAGCTCTTTCTCTGCATAGCCTCTCTTCCGCAGCCTATCTTTCATTTCTCGGGCGAGCTTCCTGTTTTAATTGCGACTATACGCAATTAGCGAGGTTATTCGCATAATTGTGTCAAAGGAGATTAGCCCGCGATCCGCGCGCAGAGAGAGAGAGAGAGAAAGAGAGAGAAAAGGACAGAGAGGGCATCGTTTTCCGCAAACAATTCGCGAAGAAAGCGAACGACGGCGCGGTGTAGCTATGGAGCCAACGGCCTCGTAAGCGTCTACCTCTCTTGCAACAATCATAATAATACCGACGAATTACACCGCGAGAGAAGACTCTCCTCCTCTCTCCTCCTCTCTTCTCCTCTCTCCTCCTCTCCCCTGTCTCCTTTGAGATTTCTCGCGCTTTCTTTCTCTCTCGGACGCGCGCATGCTTGCCTTTTTTCATCCTCTCTCCCGTATATATTTTCCCGTGCTCCCTTCTGCCGCACCTTGTGTCGAGATAACAAGGCAAAAAAGTATATTAATTGCGAACCGTGTTGCGCGATGTTATTAAATTCTTATGGAAATGGGTAGACGGAGTGGAGGAGGGGGGTGGGGGTAGGGGAGGCAACACCGGCAGCGGGGGAGACGGAGGACTGACGCGCGGCGCGGCGCCGGAGCGGCGAAGAGGAAAGAAAAGAGCGGACTTGGGATATGCGAGAGGGCAAGGCTCAGGGCTTACTCATAAAGTTGGCTATTGTGTTATAAAATCTAAATAATTTCAACTTCTCCGAGGCGAACAGCCGCCGCACAGCGGGAACCGCAGCGCCGCCGCTACGAGCTTTCGAGGTAAGGAGCCGCTTCTCCAAGAGCACGAAGACGAAGAGGAAAGAACGGGGCCGAGGGGCTGACGGGGGCCCGACGAGGAGCGAAAGTCGACGGAAAAAGGAGGGAATTGCTTCGAGTATCTATGTAACGAGCAGGAGGATGAGGACAGAGAGAGAGAGAGAGAGAGAGAGAACGAACGAAAGCACAAACCAAGGAGGGGAACTTAAGCGAAGCGGAAGAGAGCCAGGCAATCAGATATTCAAATTATGTTTACTAAATCAGTGCCTCCACCAACCTTCCCCCTGTCTTTCCTCGCGCTCTATATATAGCCGGTACTTCTACATACTATGTGTAATCTGTGTGTATATATGCATACATGATTTTTTAAGCCAACTTTTTAGCTCGTTTTTTCTTCTATTGTGGGACCCACTTTAAACTACTTTAGTTACCAGATCATTTTTGTACGCTCTTATAATAATGCATGGAGCACCAATGAGTCTCATTTAAATAACTTCTAATATCTAATAAATATCAGTTTTAGATAAATACTGTAGTAGTTTAAAAAAAACCTATTAATGTTACATTTTAGATTCAGAAGTATGATATTTCAATAAAACTTAATGGTAATGGGCCATTAGCATTGGGAAAGCACATGCATATTATATTTATCGAAATATATGTGGTAAGCCTTTCATGATTTTTTTTATATTTTAATTGCAAGATTAGTTGACATCTTAAATTATAAATTTTTGCAATTAACCAAATCCACGTTTTTTTATTTCCTTTCAGTTATGTAAATACGAAAAAAGAAATAATTTGTTTTAAGTTTTCGGTGACTAAATACTAGTGCAACAAATAAATTAAAAAATGTCATATAAACAGGTTCTTTACTCATTTTGATATAGGGAAAGTTTGAGAAAGACTGTAAGGTAGAAAAATTAATGATATCTTGCATTATTCGACAGCATGCCTAACTGAATTGATGCAAAGACAAAGAGGAGAGAAGTATAAGTAGCCTGTTGACTAGTAGATGGAGTAGCGAAACGTATTTATGCAGTTGGCCAGGTCATATTTAGCGCAAGCCGGGACGGCAAGAGAGCTTAGGCGTTGTTCGGAAAGTAGATGAGGTACGCGCTTGGGTCAGCACCGCGAATTTGGAATTCTTGGATGCTATTCCCCGGGGCGCAGGCGGCAAGCCGCTAGACTCCGACGACGGATCAGCGTGGCTCTAACTCTCGGACTTATAAATATGATAATGCGCGAACGAGAGACGAAGTGGAGGATGTACGAAATACGCGCGGGCTGCTCGCTTTCTCTCTCTCTCTCTCTCTCTCTCTCTCTCTCATCTTCCTTTTTCCGCGCGACGCGCCTCTCGTCTTTTCCGTCTCCTCGCGCGACTACAGCCGCGCTCTTGATATTGGAAATCCAAAAGCACGACTATTGAACTTTGTGCGCGTGTGGCGCTCGCTGCGACGGCGGCGGGAGTGGCGGGATGCGCGAGTGCGAAGAGAGATTCTTTTATTCCTTCGGGGAGAGCCGAGCGCCTGCGCAGAGGATGAGATCGCAGAGGAGGAGGAGAAAGCTATTCATGGAATTTATAAAACGAATCGACGATCGAACGCCGACTCGTTTTCGGTTTGGCTCCGTGTCCTCTTTGCCGGCGTCGTTTTTTCTTCGTTACTTCCAAGCAAACGTGCGGCTTCTAAGGTTTCGGGAATATAGCCGAGTTCCCAAGCTTGTCGCCGGGAGACTTTAATGATTCCGCCTTCTTTCATCCCCCTTTACACGTCTACGGCAATTGTATTTAGCGCCTCCTCCTCGAGATCAAATGGTAGTATCCCTACTTTATGCCAGTGTTGCCACAGTTTTAAAGACAAAAAACAAATACCGAACGCGCTCGCGGCATCCTGTAGCCTATCTCATTCTCTTTCTTTGTGCCAGTGAAGTCACATCATAGTCCTACGAAAAATGGGGAAAAAGAAGAAAAGTCACAAAGATTATTCATCAGATGAACAAGAAGACCTGATTCGAAGACTGGAGAAGTTGGAGAAGAAGAGGAAACATAAAAAGAAGAAAAAATCACATCGTCGCCGGCGTTACAGGTTATCTTCAACATCAAGCAGCTCGTCTAGAGACAGTAAGACCATTTTTCCTCTTTGTTCGTTTAAAAACGAAAATTGATTCAAGAAAAGAAGTCCTCTTAAGGCTACTTTATGAATGACTTAAAAGATTCTAATCTTTCAAAGTTTTCACATTTTATGTTGCATCATACATAAAGGTCGTTTGAGAGAGCAGGTCCTCACCTGGTCGTCCGACATCGTGTTTTGATTTTTCGTATATTTTGTTTCGTATATCATGTACAAAAGGTTCTAACCTTACAAAAAAGTGATTGAAGATTCTCTTAAGATTATTTTTCCTAAAAAAAAAAAAAAAATTTTAAGAAGCATTAATGATGAGAGATTTTTAACCTTCTTTCAAAAGTCATCTTTCTCGTCTTATCTATAAAGACTTAATAACATGCATGTCGTGACCAAAATAATTTTCAAATATGTTCGTACATTGCAGGCTCATCGGAAAGATACAATGGAAGATCTAGAAGTCAAAGCCCGCGCAAATCGTGGTCACGTGAGGTTTCCCTTATAGTCGAGTGAAACGACAAAGTTGCGACAGAGGCCTCACAGCCACTAGCGCCACTTTCGCTACAATCGCGAGCGTTGGACGACGAAATTACCGAGCTAACCTCCAACAACGTACAACAGATGTCTAATACGACGCCGTCTACGAACGCTTCATCGGAGGACAACGGTACAGCTCAAGAAGAAAAATCACGAGAGTTGGAATCTAACGATAACAACAGAACATGTGATAAAGCTCTTAGTAAGAAAATTCTTAGTGTCATAGGCCATCGCATTGAATAGGAGAAAGTGTTAGCGCCTCCCATACACGAGGATTTCGCCGTGCGATGGGCCGAAATCTTTAAATTAGGACTAACACTGGAAGAACGTACGGTCTTATATAAGAAATATCCTGGTCCTAAAAATTGCGCTTTTTTCAACCCACCAAAATTAAATACATTGGTAGATCGCGCAATTAGCGATAATGTTCGAGCACGGGATAAACGTATAACTGATAAACAAGAAAAATTGGTGGCAAGCATGTCAAGCATTGGAAAAGCCATTTCAACACTTTTATCTCAAGAAAGAGCAGACGACATTCCCGCCATTGAAGCATTAAGCGATGCTAGTCGTCTGATCGCAGATTTTATTCATGATGAAATTTTAATACGAAGAAGCTTGATTTTATGAAATGTGAGTGTGTCAATGAGAGCAACTCTTAACTTAACCTCTGCTGATGATTTTCTTTTCGGAAGTACGTTGGTTGAAGATTTAAAAGAAGCTAAGTTAGTTGAACAGTCTGCACAAGATCTGAGATTACGACTACCTCAACAGAAAGTTTCAAAAAACTCGAAGGACCCGCCTCGATCGCAGAGCAAAATACACGTTCCAGCGTCGGGCGGGCAGAAGCAAACATCATCGTTTCAGCGAGGTCATCGGTCACGTCACGCGGAGCAGACACAGCAGACGGAACGGATAGAACGAGCGGAGCGCTCACGTCAGACTACGCACAGCTCGCGCAGGAGTGCGCCGACGAAGTCGCGATATCAGAAGCGACCTTGAGTTCTTCCGTAAGTTGTATTGCGGGCCGCTTGAGTTTGTTTTATGTTGTATGGCAATCAATAACCTCAGATCCAAGGATTTTATCCTGGATACAGGGATATAAGATTCCGTTGAAGTCGGTTCCGCATCAGTCGAGACCTTTTGAGGAAAAAGTATTTTCTGTCTCAGAAAGAAAAAATATTGTTTTGTTTATTTCTGAACTTATTTCTAAAGGCGCTATAGTAGAATGTCATCCAGTTATGGGGCAATTTTTATCAAATATATTTCTTCTTCCGAACCCTGATGGTACTTATGGCTTGATTTTAAATTTAAAAAGTTTAAATAGTTTTGTCGATACAGAGCATTTTAAGCTCAAAGATTATAAAACTGCAATACGATTATTAGATAAAAATTGTTTTATGGCTACTTTAGATTTGAAGGACGCATATTATTTGATATCCATTCATAAGTCTCACAGGAAATACTTAAGATTTCAGTTTGATGGAAAACTCTATGAGTTTACGTGTTTGCCTTTCGAACTCAGCTCCGCGCCTTTTGTTTTTACAAAATTACTGAAACCCGTGGTATTTATATTAAGAAAGCGAGGGTTACATTCAGTACTTTATATTGATGATTTTTTACTTCTTGGAAACAGTTATAATGATTGTGTTGATAACATAAACAGCACTCGTAAACTATTACAAGCTCTCGGCTTCATATTTAATGAACAAAAATGTACTGAACCATCGCAAATTTGTAAATTTTTGGGGTTTATCTTTAACTCTCAAAGTATGACTATATCACTTCCAGAAAATAAGAGATTAACGCTTCAGAAATTAATAAGAAAATTTAAGTGACTACCCCATTGTACAATTAGAGATTTTGCAAAATTTGTCGGTTCTTTGATAGCTGCTTGCCCAACCATAAAATATAGCTGGTTATACACCGAAGAATTTGAACAAGCGAAGTTCCTAGCTCTGTCTAAAAATAATGACAATTACGATGCAAAAATGTCTCTATTTTTAGATAATAGACTTTTCAGTTGGTGGGAAACGCGTGTAATATCTAGTAGTAATTCTATTGAAACGCTTGATTATTCCATGGAAATTTTTTCGGATGCTTCGTGCACAGGTTGGGGCGCCGTATGTAAGTCGCAAACAACTCACGGTTTCTGGTCGGAATCAGAAAGGAACTGACATATAAATTACTTAGAGTTAAAATCAGCTTTTTTGGATTACAATGCTTCATCAAAAATCTTTATAATATCAATATACTTCTGAGAATAGACAACACTGCGGCTATCTCATATATAAATCGGATGGGTGGTATTAAGTTTCAAAACTTAAATAATTTAGCAAAAGAGATCTGGCAATGGTGCGAAGACCGAAACATTTGGATTTTCGCATCATACATAAGCTCCAAAGATAATTTCGAGGCTGATTTTGAATCATGACGTCTAGAGCCCGAAACAGAATTTGAGATTCAAACGTTGCCTTTAGTAAAATTATAAAGACGTTTTCCTGGTAGAAATTTGACTATTAAAAATGGGGCACAATCTCAGTAAATAGCCAAGAGAAATGACTAATTATTGGCTC
>JAWWEQ010000010.1:18608260-18643347 GCA_035583055.1 Torymus tubicola | reverse complement strand
TATATATGCTTGAAGAAAAACATAGAGATATATATTGTATACTTAGAGAATAATTAGCAGGTAATTACTTTGTCAGTAGCCTATTAATAAATCTCAGTTAAGTGTCGCCTTATAATTTTAACGAAGCACACTATACCAAGCCTCCCACTTTTCTGCCCAAAGATCACTCAAGACGATATTTTTAAGACGATAAAACAGTTTTGATAAAGTCGCTGCCATTTATTGGATGTTTTGGAAAATGAGCGAACAAGAGAAGCTATAGAGTATAGAAAAAAAGGAAATGCAAGCTATCGGAAAGCTCATCTGGATTGAAAAACTCCGTTTTCCACTCAGCGCGCGCGCGCGTGCATTTCCATGGGCCGCTACCCCCTCGTCCGATCATTTTTATTTTTAAAGCACATTCTCCCTGGGCAAGCTTTATCTTCAATGGGCTTGATCAATTGGATTAACGATTTAGCGTTTTAAAGCTTAGGCCGAACGCACGCGGCTGAGCATCGAGCTAGTAATCCAGTTAACGAAGGCTTCGATCGAGTTTGCGACTGCACTTCCTGCCCCCGCGTTTTTTTATCCGAGTCCTTTACCCGCATATTCAGTACTTTGTGAACGCATTTGCGACAAAAGCTTTATCATTAATTATTCCTAAAAAATGAAACACCCTTGTTGTTATTCACTTTATCAAAATTTATCCGAATATTTCGTTCATTTTATAATTTAAAAACATTAACTCTTTTTGATGAAACGTTTTTTAAAATTATTGTTTCAAAGACATTATTGAGTATCGGATACGCGATAATGCAAGTACTGTTAATGCAAGTTGCTTAATTTTGAATATCGATTGACACCCGGCTAAAATATCGGTCGTTGCCTCTTCGATAGCATGAAACATGAGCATCCGCGCGGAGCTCTCCATTCAAATTTAATCCCCTTCCATAAAGTTAATAAGTTTGAAATAACAATAAGCTTTTTGTAAAATAAACGAAAATTTATAAATGAGAAAAAGTTAATGCACGAATAAACTAATTTCCCACGGACTTGAATACAAGTTGCGAGGTGCAGGAACACGTCTAAACGAGGCGGCGGTGCACGTGCGGCACGCCACAACAGAATAACAAAACACACAGCTGCGTCGATAACTTTGCGCTCTAATCTGTTCTCGAAAGATTTGGTCGTCGTCGGCGTGTGTCTGCCAGACGTCGCGCACGGCGCCGCTACAGCCACCGTGAAAGGGATGTACCGCAAGGGGGTGAGAGCGGAGAGGCTGAGATGGCTGGGGAGAGAAAGTGAGGATGAGAAAACTCGAGAAATCCTAGTGCGCGATCTTGACTCGGCTTACCAACTTGGCGAAATACTTGAGGTTTCTTCTCTCCTCTCTTTGCTGCTGTGTATATATATGCGTTGAGCGCTTTGCGCGCACTTTTGCACCTCTGTTTCTCTCTCGGACTCCGCGCGCGTACTGTCTATACACTTCGTTTTTTACACAACCGAGTTCCGAGGAGCAGTATATGCTCAAATCAGCAGGCGAACTGGGATTTTCAGATTCAAAGGAAGAAAGAACTCGGTTGAAAATGTTTGCAATGTCAAAATACCAATGTATTTAACAGTTGGATATATCGTATAATACACTCATTAGGAAAATTGTAAAAGTTTAAGAGAATGATCCAATATTACTCTGAGTCATTTTTTCATACATATTTTTGCAACTTATTACACGTAAAGTTACCGGATACACTAAACCGAAATTCTATTTACAATAAGATATTTATTAAACATACATATGTGCATAGGGCATATGTCGATATTCCATCGAAACATGTCCGATAATGATGTTGAAAAGTTTTCGCGGCGACGTTATTGCTATACCGAAGACCACGCATGTCAGTTCTGCCGCGAATTGTGAAAAACGCGTTAGCAGCCGCGTCTCGAGTGTGTTGCGCGCCGGGAGCATTAATATTTCAGAAGTTGGCCGAGACGCCGCCACACTGCTGCCAGAATTTTTCCATGAGCATACCTACACAAACTATATAGTAATAGCATACCAAAGAGGTTCACATGCTGCCGCTTCTGTTGTACACCTACATTACATTAAAGTACCTCGACAGAATTTTCATATGACTTACACATTTCTGCTAAACTAAGTTTGATGGATCTTAGGATTTCTGAAAATTGGATCGATTCTCGACACTGTCCTATAAAGCCATTCGAATTTATCAAACCAAGATAACTTTTTTAATGCTTTAATCCCCACCTATTAATTAATTTAATTTTAATTTTATGGCAAATATTTGATGTATTTATTTGAAAACCTGCTTCTCTTATTTGAGATCTAACTATTTTAAATTTTATTAAACAATAAAAGCTTCTTTAAATACAAGAAATATTTATTACGAGTCACCAACACGTTATAATAAATATAGCTTAATAACCTTTTATCTTTTCTAGCGGCTCCAGGTTAAACTTAAATAATTAAAGTGGAATCCTATTATAGTTCAGCAAATCTTCACAAGTAAAATAAAAAATGTCATCAAAGATATATTTCGGTAAAGAAATAGTTCTCAATTCTCACTAACACGTACTAGAAGATCTAACTACACATCAAACACGAGTACTAAGGCAGTTCTGTACATAGATGTATAGATCCAAAGAGGAAACGTAGAAAAGTCCCTAGAACGTAAGAAAATCCGAAGCGGATTTTCAAAGCAAAGCGTCGACTAGACTCTCCGTCTGTAAGAAGGTCGCGTCGCATTCCCGAAGAAAAAAAATTGAGTTCGAGAGCAAACGGAAATCGGTACACGTGTGTGTATATGTATATATACGAATTTGCGCCAGCTACACACACGTACATAGACAGACTCGCTCATATAGGAATCACAAATAGAGCGCGAGGGCAAGAAAAAATTCGCAAGCTAGAAAGAGGATAGATCACCGTTAGAAGTAAATTTACCCAATCGAGTCCTTATGAAGCCACGAAATTAAGAGGATCTCCCGAGCGGCAGGTAGCGTCTGAATGGCAGAAAAACGTACAACGAGGAAAAGACGAGGAGGAACGAGGGGCTGGATGTGAGGCAATGAGCGCAGGAGCGCTGATGATCAAAGATAATTTCCAATATCGAAGATTAAGGATCGTTCCCCGAGGAGATGGAGAGAAAGAGAGCGGGGCCAAAGGCACATCGCCGCAGCAGACGGTTTAAGAATCAAAGTTCGGGGGCGAAATATAAAATGCATGAAGCGCAAAATCCCGAGGGTGCGCCGGCGCCCACGGAGACGAAGCCAACCCTCTTTTCTCTCCGGCTACAACGCTGTGTAAACGCGACTCGCCAATTCTCTCCCGACCGCATATTTTATCTCATTTTATTATTATAAACTTTTTTATCGTATTTCCGGGAGCCTTATTGATTCCAATAATAATAACAACCTCCAATTCTCATGAAATACTAACTGAGCACAAGTGATTTGTAAAACAACTGAATTAAATCAAGCTGAGTTTTCTTCTAGTAAAGAATCATGCTTTTCCATTTACAAGGTGATCCTATAACTAGGAGAAATAATGCGTATTCTTCCCCTTCCCTTTCTCTTACACAACGCACGTATGATTCTCTCTTCTTTACACCATGCGCCGACTTAGAATAGCAGTGCTCGAAAAATGTAAATCGACCATACGTGCATTGCGTCGCTTGAGCGAGTCCCGCGCGCGCACGCACGCACGGTGATATCGACGCGGCGTCCGGGGAGTTGGGCCACGGTCCATGGAGCATGGAAAACAAGGCTCTTTGTTTGGCCTCTTCGCACACGTATTACCGGGGAAATCGAGGAATGCAAGAGAGAGAGAGAGACGGGGAGCAGTGAGGAGGATGGGGAGTGGGGTGCTTTGTCGTCCCGTCGGTGCGTCGTTGCGCGTCGATGAATTACGGCGACGAGGGAGAGCGAACGCTAGCAATATTCGGAGGATGCCGGCGTGTAGGGACGATTTATCATTGAGACGTCGACGTCTTGGTGAGCTTTCGTTATGCGCCCGCCGCCGCGACTACCGCGAGAATCACTGTGCTTAATTGCCCAGATGGCTTCTGCTCTATACTATCTGATTTCTCTTTGATTTTTTTCTCCCTAACCTCGTGCCACAACATGCTGCGTGCGCTTCAAAGTGCCTTTTTAATGACATTTTTCCCCACTGACGTCTTACATTCAAACATTTATACCAACATGAAAAACGATCCGATGACAGATTCCACGCCAAATCGATGAATAAATGTGTAAATTCTCAAATGTATTTATTTAAGCAAAACTTTTGTGTTCATGCGCTATTTTTACGTAATAATTTACAAAATATAGTCATTTTTATCAATCATTAATGTAAGAAAAAGTTTTAAAAAAATAAAAATTCATAAAAAATTTAATTAATCAACGTTGTTTAAAATTTTTACTTTTCCGATGCAATTTTCTAAATTCAATTTGACATTATCCTTTTATTACATAATACCGAGTTTATGTCTTCATTTTTATACCAAATAACTTTTGTCGATAAAAAAGTAGTTATGATGGGCAATAAATCTACTTTTCTGTGGATATAATAGACGATAAAAATCATTCATCTCATTGTAATGAAAGTATCAAGCTATTTTTATTTCATATTGCCTTGAATTTCATT
Organism: Torymus tubicola; assembly: GCA_035583055.1. Classification (NCBI taxonomy): domain Eukaryota; kingdom Metazoa; phylum Arthropoda; class Insecta; order Hymenoptera; family Torymidae; genus Torymus; species Torymus tubicola. The sequence continues at coordinate 18,638,705 of JAWWEQ010000010.1, read as the reverse complement.
AAGCGAGACATGAAAACTGTCTTTCGAATCGTCTATTAATGTTACAAGTTATTAAAGCATTTAAAAGTAGACGCTAAACTGAAAAATATTATACGGAACGCATTTTGTGGAAATCTGTTTAGAGTGATTTCTTCTGCTTGTATAGTGTCTTATGGCTGGAGCTAAAAGGAAATCGTCCTGCTATTATACTAAACACAAGAAGCGCAAAAAAGAAAGCCGGTCGCAAGCCATCAGCAGTAATTTTTAAGCAAACAGAGGTGAGCCAGTGTTTACCGACGCTGTACACACAGCATCTTTCTCGTCGATAAGAAAAGCGAACGGGTAAAGAGAGAACGCGAGGTCGAAGGGCCAACGAACGACAAAGGTTGCATATGGTGCCCGAGACAAGCGCGGCTTTACACGCGGACAGTGGTATCGCCGCGGGGCAAGTTACGCAGCGGCAATTTCGGCCCAGCCCCGAGGATTTTACGGGCTCTTCGTATGCGTCCAAGCGAGGAGCTCGGCCGCGTGAAAATTAGGTGTAATGTCCGTACGACTGTCGTCGGAATCGTTCGCCCTGCGGGGAAAGCGATGCCCCCAGCTGTTCTCGCTAGTGCTGCTTCTACTCGCCCTTTTCCCAGCTCGAGGGGAGAGCCTCGTGGGCGTGTAGTACGCGCGTGTACCCGAGATGTTATATGGGTTTTTAAGGAGCTCGATTATCGGTGGATATGTTCACCCTCTACACGATGCTTTTGTTGCTGCTTAGTATTTTCGATTCCGAACTATTTTGACACAATGTTGTCATATATAACGAAAAATTCCCTAGTGGAAATTCCTCTATTGCGAAATGGCATCAATCATAGTAAATAGATGAAGAAATCGATAGTTAATGGCCATGATGAAACGCTTTTTTTCCAGTATTGGGCCATAGATTGGATGTAGGATGGCATAATCACAAAATTTTAGTTGTTAAACAGCATTAGACTATCACTAGTAGGATATACTAAAGTATAAAACAGTTTCTCCGTAGATATTACATAGAATGTATTTACGATCAATTTTTCTCAAGGTTCAGTTTGAGCTATGTGGTTGTTCCGCAAGTTTTTTAAGCTTTCTAGTTATAAAGGCATTTATTTCTCATGTCAAAACTCCTATTCGTACCTGTATATGATATATGAAAAAAAAAATATTTTTTCTATTTTTCATATTAGACAATGTACATATATATTAGCGATGTATACATACATACATACATTTATGAAAAGTTTTCCCTAAAGTAGTCGTAAAAACAACCAAAAAAAAAATTTGCATACATGCTTCTGAAATAATTCTTTTTTTTTTTATTCTATAAGTCATAGAAGAGTCAAGAAAAATTTAGAACAAATGAAAACAATCTCGTGACACCATTTTATCGTTAAATTAATTTTTGTTACGGGAATTTAAAATAGGAGAATGATAGTTACCAATCATTAATTAATATATTAAAATCTCAAAAATGCCATCAAATTTTCTACAACAAAGCAATTAGAGTAAAAGAATAAGGCTCTAATTTAAGCTAAAATTAGTTAAATTTCGACTTGAAAATTATGAAAAATGACGAAACCACTGAAAACCTTAAGCATTTCGTGAATTTGGAAAAAATGCTCATTTTCGTAATTTTTGGCGATTTTCAAATACGCGTAACTTTGCATAGATTTGTCTGATTTTACTCAATCTTCACCCCAAATTAAAGCTCTATTCTTCTACTTTAAGTGTTTTGTTGTAGGAAATTTATTGGCATTTATGGGGCCTTAATATTTGTTAATGATTGGTGACTACTTTTCATCAATTTTTCCTATGTTAAATTCCCACAAAAGAAAATAACGGTGTTTTCTTTTGTTCTAAATTTTTCTCGACTCTTCTATGACCTATAGAATAAAAAAAAAATTATTTCATATGCGTACATGCAAATTTTTTTTCCATTGTTTCTACAGTCTCTTTAGGGGAAACTTTCCATAGAATTCCACAAAGGTGCATTTTTTTTATCCACTGTCAAAATTTATATTTAATAACTTTTTCATTTTTGATACTCACGTAACAATTTTAATTTTATAAGTACTTTTGTCATTCTCTTTCTTTTCTTTTGGATGGGATAAATGGGTAATAAATAGATTTTATTATTAAGCAATACGTTGTTTACTGTACGGAGGAAATATTTCATGAATAATTAATATATTTAGTAAAGACTTGTATAGTTTATATATTTTTCTATTTTTTCAAAATACCGTGTACAGAATGAAAAAGGGCTTTAAACTGAGTAAGAGAAAGTGAGATCTGCGGATCGCGCATTTAGCTCAAACTTTGGGATCTGTTGTTTTTTAGTGTAGAAATATGAAGAATTTCACAATATTAGACCCTCACAGTAAAAAAGTTTAAGTTTTGGGTATATTTAGCTTTATTTCGAAACAAATCTTGAAAAGGTCACTTCTTGAAACAGTAAGCATTTAATCTTGGTAAGTCTTACGATAAATTTTATTTGAAAAGTGAAAATAAAACTGAATAGAAGAAGCTTACATTCGTTTTTGTAAAATTAAAAAATATTAAACATTAAATTTATTAATAAAAGAGCATAGAGAGTAAAACAGTTACTGAATTTAAGGGGATTAGAAGTTCATTTAATTTCATTGGTCAAATTTACAGCATGAATAATAATCTCAAAGAACCATTTCAAATTAGTGTTTCTAAAAAATTTTGAACAAATTAAATATTTTTATTATATAGTGAAAATCACTAAAATTCTTGTTATAGATAAACAAATTTGAATCATTAGACATACAATATGTTTACGTAACATATTAATTATTTGAAATGAATATACAACGCTTGAATTCCATTCGTCTGAAGGAACTCTCTTTTTGTTAAGGTAAACCTATTTTATTTTCAAGCGAACCATTTGATTGTATTCTTCTTTAGTAGAATTAATTATAACACGAGAAGTTCATTTGTCTGATTCGCGAATCAGTGGTTTTGGTTCAAGCGTAGGTCCCGTCACTATTTATTAAGTAAAGTTCCGATAGCTCACTTGTAACAATTAAAATGATTAAACGCCACGAACAGTTCCTGCGTAATCATTGAAAATTATAGCTTTTTTTCGTCAGACAATTCTTACATTCACCACAATTACAATGATTTTGTACAAGCAGTATTTAATATATGTATTATGCAGATTCATTTATGAGCCCGAATTATTTCTTTTATATCTTTCGCATTAGATTTCCATATGCGCGCGTGCACTAATATCACTGCACATCTGGCCATCGGGCGTATATGGTTTTATATAACTATTCTCCCCTACCCCTGCAGGAGCATGGGGTATGTCGATCCGACCGCATACTCGTACGTTTGTCTCTTTGTATCTCGTTGGCGCCTCTCGCTCCTCCCTTTTCATTTTCCTTTTCCGAAGCGCAGCGAGAGAAGAAAAACGGACGTGCTATGATCGTGGAAAAAAGCCTGGGCACGCTGGGAGCCGCACGTGACTAGGCGGCTGTTTCCAACCCGACAAAGGCAGTTGCCTCGGCCTCTCGCTTACCCGTTTGCGCGTGGAAGCTAGCCGACAAGTGCGCGGCGCCCGAGCTACAACTCGGCGGCGCTCTAGGGGCGACACTTGCGGATTCCACGCACACTCATAAATCGTCGTTTAAGCCAAGCAAGTGCGCGTGTCTGTGCTTATACGAGGGTGAAACTTTGCATGCGGGCTAAAAAATAATAAATCGGGCCAAACGGTAGGCCAAATAATGTGATGTTAAAGAAAAGGATGTCGTGTCGCCTTTTCCTTGTTTACTTTTTTTACTATAGTTTCGGAAGAATGTTTAAATAAATAATAATAAATTAACTATTCGAATATTATTTATTTATTTTTTTATCTTCATATTTGCAAAGATTCGTATCTTTACACATGAAATTTTCTGTCTAAATAATTTATTTAGAAAATGTGAAAACGTTTCTTAAAGCTGTTAAAGCACAATAATGTTTCACAATCAAATCATTGAAAAAGGAAGAATATCGTTAAAAACGGTGGTGGTATGAAACTCATTTATCTAAGGCAATGATTTAGACTTGAAACAACTATGGCATTAAACATGATAATAGAGTCAGTACAGGAATAAGTTAAAAATATTCGATAAATCTGGCTATATTCCAAAAGCGATTTGTCTATACAGTCACGCGCTATCCTGAAAGTCTATATAATATAATCGAAAGCACGCGTCGCCGCTCTAGAAAATCTCTGGTTAGTGCTGCAGCAATAGATTTGCCGCGGTAGCTCTTAAAACAATAATCTCTTGGAGCCTCGCGAAAGCTGCGGCCGCGTCAACGTTCGTTTCGCGAATTCCTGCGCGTGCCGGCCCGACGACGGCCGCTTCCCTTCAATCCCAGCGCCATAAACATTTATGAGGGCGGCGCGCAAGTACCCACGTGCGAAGTGGGGACTCGAAATACTACGGATTTTCGAGTGAATCTCTCTCTCTCTCTCTCTCTGTCTCTCTCTCTCTCTCTCTGTATATATGTACACACACATACCCACATACACAAGAGTGGAGAGTATGCGCACGAGAGTCGATCGGGGTGGCGGCTCTTTTATGGCCCGTCGATTACGCCCTGTAGTCTTTCGCGAGCAGCCGCTGCCTCTGTTTAATTTATCGTTCCACTTGCAAGGCCTTACCGCGATAGTATACACTTCGTTACGTGGCTATAGATTATTTGTAACGTTCTTCAGTACGCCATTGCAATCTAATGCTTCTATATGATCAATCGTCACTCTTGGCTTCAAATGCTATGATTATTAATATTTTTTTACATACCAATCTCTTCTCGCGTTCCTATATAACATTTGCATATCAATTTGTTGAATTATAGTTTTTTAAAATTATTTTCCAATTTCTCTGATCAAATTAATTAGTGGAGAAAATATCAGATTGTGAAGGGTAGTTACGCAGCTCAATGAATCATGCCAAGTCAATAGATCTGGTATCTATCGCATACCTATTTGTATAAAATTTTCAAAATAATATATTCATGCTGTTAAGCAAAGATAAGTTAGATTTTAAAATGTAAATGATAGCGCGGAATTTATTAGTACTTTGATAAGATGATATGAATAGCCCAAAACCGGTCTGTAAGATCATATTAAAAGGCACGTGAAAGCACTAGGGAATCGAAGATAAGCAATCCGCATTCACATCCAGGGAGTCTTATCTTGCGAACGATTTACGAATTTCTATTTCACCAATCATAAATCTGAAAATAAAAAGGCACGCGCGAAGCTTGCGGCGACTGTACATCCCCCAGAGCAGTTTTTAAAACGGCACTTACGTATTCATTGCACTCGCGGTACGCGACAGGGCGCACACCCCACGTGATATATACATAGCCGAAACAGAGCTAGCATATTACAGCGATAAACATCGCGGCGCGTATCTTAATCTCAAAAAATGTCTCTCGATTTCTCTCCTGTTCTCCGTTACTTATACGTATACGGCGTTCCTCGGCCGCGATAGTGTGGGTGTCGCCAGCGTCGCTCGGCATTCTAATTTTCTCCCGGCACTCGATTTCGTCCTCCCCTCGTGACGGTGTACGCAACACCGCAGAGAGCCGGAGACGTATTAGCCATCATTGCATTAGATTTCGCCGGGGCGCGGTCCTGCAACAACTGTCGCACGAACGGCCTAATTAAGGGGGCCGGGAGCTACGATCCGAAAAGCGAAACAGATGGCGGCCCTCGGGCTCTGTGCGCCCTCTCCTTTATAGGCATTAGAGCTGCGATCTTACGCGCGCGGGGGACTTGGAAATTTTGAATCGACTGCGCGAAAAGTCGATCCAGTCCATGGCAAGTTCTCTCGCGCTACTGTACGTGCCTGCGCGATAATTCATCCAAAGTATCTCCATCTCTGTCGCGCTGCTGCCTGGATAACGAGAAACGATATCGATGCGTGCCCCGCTCCTCTCATTCTATTCTCCCGCTTTGGTATTCTCTCGGCCAGGCTCTATTGTTTTCTCTCTCAGCCTCTCTCGTACCTCTTGGCTTTAACTTGGCTGTATCTACATCTCGCTTTATTTCTATTATTTTTCCTCTCTATTTCCCATTTTTTGTCTCCGAGCAGCAGCCGCGCTTGAAGTATATCGCCAGAGACAGATACAGTAACCGACGGAGACTTCGAGATAGAGAGAAAAGCAGAGGCAGGAAATCAGCTAAATGGTTTTATTTCTTTTCCTTGATTTCGATATCAGATATCGCTAGAGAATGAGACGCCCATCTAGTATTTATTTACCGAGATCAATCGCGATTAGAGAGGTCATTGCCCCTAGTGCATGGCTCGAATCCGAGTTCTCGATGCACGTATGTACACAGAGGCGGGGAGCATTAGGCGCCAAAATCGTTTTCTCTCGCCCACCGCGCATACCTGATGATACAGATAGTCATCGCGATAGGCGCGAGCACGCTTTTCCTCCGCAATTATACTGCTCTGAACGAGACATATATACATATATGCAGGGTCTTATCAACTACGACTTCGAAATCCAATTCAGTCCTGATGACTTCCCACGAACTAATTTATCATTCAATTAAATATTTAATTTTATGAAAATTCATTCATGTAATTGTTCTTTTTGAAACTACTAACATTATCAGACGCAGACTATTTTCATTTAATTTTATTACTTGATAACATTAACCATTCTACATGCCAAGATCTGAGTTATTTAAATAACTGATGTATGCTTTTTAAAGTTTCGAAACTTGTACGCTTCCTGTAAAGAAAACAATGATTTCTACAACAAACATTTTATAACAAATAAAGCACTCAAGGAATACTAGTGTCTAATGTATGCAGCACTTGCATGCACTTATTCTGAATTAATAATTGCATTTCTAAGTCACACATAGGCAGCTCATATGTACTCGAGCAGCAGTTTGGTTTCTTTTGAATTAGATACCATACCTCATTTTGTTGAAAAATCTTTTGAGCTCAGGTTAAATTTAACTTAGAAGTCACGATAGAAAAGCAAAGGTACTACATATTAAAGTTTTTTTGTATAATTCATTCGTATTTTGATTGTGAATTTCATAAATGAGAGATGTTATCGCACAGAAACTCTCGAGATAATTTTTAGTGTCCATAAAGGTGTAATTTCGTTATTACGTGTATCCAGAAAGGCTAACAATAATGGTCTGTAGGAAAAATGCAGCCCAGCTAATTTTTCAGCAAATATGAGAAAAAGCCGTACTATACTAAGCTAATAATTCTCTGCTTTATTCCGGGTTTTCTCTTCCCGCGAAAGCACTAGGATTGGCACGCAGGGAGGGAACACCTTTAGCAATTACTGCCCATTATATTCGCGGCACGAATACGCAAGACATGCGTGAAGCGGCGGCTGAGGCAATTACGACGATACGCCGAAACGGCGTGTCAATTGGCTCACTTCCGCGAATAGGAAGAGCTGTCTTCCGGAAAAAGCCGCGAGAGAGGCGGGAATTCGCGGTCGGCTAACGGGCGAACAATTACAGGCAGCCGCGCGGCCGCCGAGACACTCCATTAAGAACGATTCATTTGCATTCGTTTATGTGCTCGGCCGACTTGAAAAAATATGTTCCTTGCAAGGGCTGCTGCCGCCGCCGCCGCCGTCGTCGCCGTCACTGCGCGAACTTATGAATTATGCATGCTCGAGAGCCGTGCTGACGCGCCGAGAAGCTACTGCCTCAGCGCCGCTGAGCTGAAATGAGGAAAGCGCGTGCGCTACAACTCTCCGAGCTTGTTTCCTCTCTCCCCCTCTCACTTCCCACCCTCTCTCTGCTCTGCGCACTCTTTCGCTCGCACCGGCCGCGCACTTTATAGCAATTAGTATTATAATTACATATTGTTGGATGCGGTTAATTCCTGGCGTGAGCAGGGACGGGGCCGGGGGAGAGGAGCCCCACCACGCGACCGCTGATTTATCGAGGTCTGGAAGAGAAAGCAAGTGGGTACACATAACAGGCAAATTGGAACTGGGACAGATGGGGACGAGCCGTCTGATACTCGTCGCTCGTCCGTTCTTTCTGCTTGATGTGGCGACGTGGCTTTGTTTTTATCACCCCACACTCTGCAACTCTGGATACGAAATATGTCGCTGTCCATTAATATTGAGAAAATTCCATAGCACTATTCCTCATTGCCAATTAACATTTATAACGGAAGCTACAGCTGAGTAAAATCATTTCGTCACATTAAAGCTACATTACTCCTGCTAAAAGTTGTATTTATTATTTTAGCACTTAATTTGGCAACATTGTCTTTCAATTCCGTAGAAATAACCATAACTTACCTATTTTTAACTAACTTTGCGGCTACTTTTTTTATAGTTATATATATATATATATATATATATATAAATTTCAAGAAAATCTCAAGGATATGTTAACTATACTAGAAATGTTCTTCCGTGCTCATTAAAGTCTAAAGAGAAAGAAAAAAGAATGTGTTCTGATTACAATAAAATACTATATAATCTACACTCAGAAAAACGATTACACTCAGAAAATTATCCTGCTATGAAGAAGGATTCCACTTGCGCGAAAAAATTTCTTCCTGCGTGAAAAATCATCATCTCGCTATAGAAATATTGACTTCCTGTTGCAAGATCCATAAGAAGATATTTTCTTGGCCAGCTATTTTTAGCGGAAATCCTCCTCTAATTCTCGTTGATCCAAGAATATCGTTTTCTGAGTGTATAATATTATTACAATATTTTGAAGGATACTTTTTGTGTTTTAATACAATATATTTTATACCAACGTTTCGCATAGAAAAACACATCTTACTCACGCGAATTATCCATTCGCGGATATAAGAGTAGTTCTCTAAGAAAAACGTAAAAGTACCGCGCATAATTATGATTTCAGTAGAACTTTTGATTTGCGACAGAGGTAATAGCTGCATAAGGAAATTATAAAATAACATTAAAAACCAACATCTGTTTTACTACACTGTTTATTCAATAAAAACTGTTCGATTTATTACTTTTCATGTATTATTGATCTAAAAACATATTTAACTTATTACAGAAAAAAAGCATTAAGGTAATGTGAGTATCCGTTACTTACAATTGTAGAGACCTGTTTTTTTCATCTATTTTGAATTTGGAAAAATATCGCACTGATACGTTGTAGTTCATTATCGAATTGACAATGTGTCGAAAAGATTTTTTCTCAAAATCCAAAATTGAATAAGAAAAACGAGTCCTCACATCTGTGTATAGTACCAGTGGCTGAGGATGCGGGAGGGCTTCCATGACATTTAGTAATTATTTAACCTCTTTTTTCTTCCGATAATATGTTGACAAGAATTTTTATATTTATATCTTTTATTTCACATTCAGTTTATAAAATTAGCTCCAGTTTTATGTCAACTATTATTTTTTTTTCTTATTTATTTATTTACTTTTTTTTTATTTAATATCTTTATGATATTCTCTATGATAAAATAAAATATATAGGATTTATATTTAGCAGCTGGGGAGAATATTAATAATTAAAGTTAAAGTTTGTTGAGTCAGTTACTAATAAAAATTAATCTTCTATATACGGTAAGATTATATTATATTTTAGTGATAGGTTGAAGTGTAGTCTAATATTTCAAATTATATCATTAAAAATTAACCGATACAAAAAGATTTAGCCAAAGAAAACCGTGAAATACATCAAGCATAAATGTATATAATAAAAAAACAGCTCGACACGATATATGGTCAACTCAAAAAAGGAGTCAACTCGGCGTCCGCTTAAAAAAAGAATCAACTCGGCATCCGCTTAAAAAAGGAATCAACTCGGCGTCCACTTAAAAAAGCGGTCAACTCGGCAACCACTTCAAAAAGGAGCCATCTCATACGCGATTTTTTTTTCTCGAAATTTGGGTTGGCAACACCATTGAATGGGAAAATGTACCAGACATAAAAAATTAGATGAGAATTTAATATATTTATAGACTGTACATTGATTATAAAATATGTTATGTACATTTTAACGTAAATATATTTAGTACAAAATATTAAATGTGAAAACTTATTTTGTATTTAAGGGAGGAGAAAAAGTAGCCAGTTTATATATGATTATGGTTTTACTTTTAGTCATTTTTTGTACACATCTATGTATCACAAAAGCTAATTTTTCTTAAACATTTAAATAATTTTTCTTAGCAAACCGGTGATGTATTTTTATATGTAAAAGCTCAAATGTTTTTTTTATAAGCTATGGTACAAAGAAAAAATTTACATAAAATATACATAACATATATTAATATGCGATTAATATGCGAAAATTTTCTTATCTAATTTTTTATCTCTGATACATTTTCCCATTCAGTGGTGTTACCAAACCAAATTTTGAGAAAAAAAAAATCACGTATGAGATGGCTCCTTTTTGAAGCGGTCGCCGAGTTAACTCCTTTTTTAAGCGGACGCTCAGATTGCTATATATATACACAAATACGCGCACGCACAATATTTACAATATATTAGAGACCAGAGAAATAAATTATTATATGGATGTATGTATGTATGCGTATGTATATTAAACATTAAAATATTATTTCGTCTTTTTAATGTATTCTGTGTAAAATCTTCATTGTTTGAATTGAATTTCATAATAAAGTACCTATTAACAAAACCAAAGATAAATTTATTTATATATAAATAAAACAATTATAAAATATATTGTCTTGCTCTATATTTGAGAAAATATCTTGTAGTTTTGATATTCACGTTTTTCAAACTCTATGCCATGGTATTACTTTTGAATGGATTATATCTATAAATTTAGCTATATAATGTACTTCGATGCACATCTTTCTATCTCATAATCGGATTACAGAAAAAAAAAAAGTTTTGTTTAATGGAAATAAATTAAAATAATACAGTTGAACGGTAGAACTGTTACTTAACATTACTGCAGCTTTAAGATTGATTGCTTCTAAATAAGATAAAATCAAGACTGAAATAACACTTTGTTAATTTACTACTTTCATCATTACGACAATGTAATGTTCAGAGTTGGGGTTACAAAAGCTGAGTCACAATCTAAAAGTCCAAAGTTACTACTACACTGTACGTATACGTCTCCATCATTTAATCATTCTAGCTTAATCTATTCTGTTTTCCACAAATCTAAAGTAAATGAGTCGAACATTGACGCGATCGTACAATGACTAGTAAATTCCGACTTCATAAACAGCAATTTATCGATTTGTGCTTAATATCTTACTTCAAGATAGGAATACTTTCGAAGTTATCAAAATTACATTCACAGTTTAAATTTCATCTATCAAAATTAATATTATTATTTTCACCTTTTTTAAGTTCATTATGCTACAGATTAAATTTATATGACTATGTTCTTGTGAAACAGAAAAGCATTACCTCTTGTCACTTTTAGAAATCAAGGATATTTATCGTAATAAAATTTCGTTAACATAGTACCGCATTTAAAATCTGACCCAAATCTATTCTAAATTTACCCTTCCATTTTAGATATCTGTAAAACTTAATGTAATAGTTTAAAAATATAACCTCTTAATATGATCCTATCTTTAAAAAATGATGGGTTTGTTATGAAATTATTTCATTCGTGATTTGATTGGTTGGAGTATATAGGTTACTAAGTTACAAAAACAAAAGTGGCGCGCGAAGCACGCTTAGAGATGACTAGTTCTTTAAAAAGATTTAAAGGATTAATAATATAATATTTAATTAGAAAGAGTTAAAATAGATTTTTGACGCGATTCTATTAAAATCAAACCTCGTCCTTTTTCCTCTTTATTAATTTAATGATATTCATTAAACCTCCATTGCTATAAATATATTAAAACCAAATATAAGAACGTTCTTTACTTTTTTGAAGTATTAAAAATAATACCAATAAAATGTTAAAAATATATACTGCTTGGCGATGAAAATAAAATTGAAATTTATTGGTTTGTAAAACCTAAGTGTTGCTGATTAATAGACATAAATTAAGATGCCGCTACAGTAAGTTGGGTTAGCTGTGATGGGTACAGTCTATCTCTGTATAAATTACAATTGTAAACCTTGATAATTTTGTCGGAAACACCTGCGCTCCACTCGTCCCCAATGTAGCGCGCATTCCCCTCGCACTCACGCGTCCCCGGTGATTTCTATGACTCTTCCGATACTTGATTCAGTATAATCAAAATTAAACCTGCACTACTGTTAAACCGTCTCACAAACACTCATTTATATTCGAAAGGCCGTAGTTTTTTTTATTTATGTAAATCTTTATAGAAATAATATAGTTTTCGACAACTTTTCATAATTTAAGTTCAATTTATTTATCGAATATTTTATATCTGTCACTAAAAATTTTAATTATAACTATTTAATAATTTAAAAAATTTTTATCAAATCTTTGTCCGGACTGAAATTTTCGGGACGTATATCAAGATAGCTACACTATAGCCTTTTATTACAAAGTTTTAACACAAAAAATTCAAGTATTTCGTGAGTTCAATAAGTTGTAGGAGAAAACGAAAGATTAGTAGCAATATTGAGGAAACGTTTTTTGCAGTGTCTGAATCTGAAGATGCAGAAATATAATGAAAAATGGAAGCCAGTTAAAATCAGGCTCTAATGGAATCTCGGGCTCGGCTGCAACAAGCCGGCACAACGAGGCACTAGCCCCTCGCGAATGTACGGGAGCGCAGCAGCATAATAGAGAGCGAGCTAGCTGCCGTCGCGTGGCGAATGCGAACGGCGATGCATCCCGGATAGATAGAGCGGGAGACAGAGACAGAGCCGTTTATCGTAATACTGATCGCGATAAACCGCTCTCGATATTCGACCCCCGGCCTCGATTGACCGGCTGGCGCCCGACTAGTCAGCCCGGCCGCGGGACGACGTGGCCTCCCTCCTCTGTTCCGTGCGCGCAAACCGACCGAGTATATGGAGCGATCGCACTCGGTGTGTACATATACACATGCGCGCGTGTACATAGCGCAGCCCACCCCCCGTCCCCGGAAATGGCCCATAAAATTGCCAACGACTCGCAAATCCTATACCCGTCGTGTAGTAGCACCAACCGCTCTTCCGAATTTCACCTCGCGAGGATTTATCGCCTGCGTCAGATCTCTTCCCTACTCGAATCACCCCTTCCTCGATCGGGTTTTAATGTCTTGTGCTGCTGAATACTCAATCGGCTAATTGTTTACTATAATGGAAATTATGGCAAAAATCACATTACAACATGCACAGGCCTTGCCGGAAGTTTCATTCAGCATGCCATAAAAAGCAGAATACTCGGCACTCAAATTTTTATTAAAATTTAATTATAGTGAAATACTGTGAGAAAATATATGATTTCAAATATGCTAAGCATTATTGGAATTACATAGGATGGCATTAATGACCATAAGGTTATTTAATTACATCGACAAATTAGTAAACTTGTAACGTCAGGTGCCGCTACTACTTAAATCTTCAAAATAATGTTGATTAACGTTAGTCACAATTCATTACCATGAAAACCGTACCACAAAATGTAATTATAAACAAAAGATTATAAAATTTTTGGAACAACTATAAAAATTTAACGTTAAGTAATTTTCATTTAATAATAGAAAAAAAACTAACAAATTATTAAATTTTGAATTATTAAAGAAAGTGAGTCTTATTTTCTATTATCTTCTACAGCAATAAAAACCAATCGTGGTCGAATCAAATGAACTATCTATACAATAAATTGTTGTTTTGATACTCATCGAAGTAAATTTTCCATATAAAAACAATTTTGAAACTTATTAATGAAAATAACTGTTAATAATTATTTTGTACTTTAAGATTTAACATTAAATTATTTAAAAAAACTTTTCAATAATGATAAAATATTTTTCAATAAATATGAAGCGATTGATAATACTTTAATATATAAGCGAGAAAACTACGCACCAAAATGTCTATACTTCCTTATATTCTAATTCTCGTTATGTTGAAAACATGATTATTCTACTTACATTATTAAATTTTAACTACTACTTGAATAAACAACTTTAATTTTAATCACAAAATTTGACATTGTTATAGAATTTAGTAAACATTTATTGACAAATTATATTATATTTTTTCTTAACTATACATTCCTACTTCACTAATATTTAATTTTCGGTGACATTGATATTATTAAAATAGAAATTATTATTTCACAGTTACGAACATGACCATGTTTAAAGTTTCACTTTAAAAGTTTGAATAATTACATGATAATAATTTAACTTTGATACGTCAAATAATAGAATTTATTATATAATATTAATTATTTAGTTTTAAGTACATACTCAAATTCGAGAATTTAATCTTAAAAATTTGAGCATATTAGATTTTAGCGACTATTTTATATAGACTAATCAAAATTATTGTTATAACAGATTTTACCCATAAGGAAAGGATTTCTACAATTTTTGAATCAATTACAACAAAAAACTATGTATTAAAAAATATTTTATATATTAATTTGTTATCATTTAGAATAAAGTTGTTTTTGATCTTATTTAAAATTTATATTATTCTAGTTATTATTTTCATCTGTAAAATCGTCGCAATAAATTTTATGATCAGTAATTGTAAAATAAGCAACTATTGACAGTATCCTCTAGTGCATACAATTTTGAATAAAACAATGTTTGCTCGAAAATTGAAAGCTGCGTATTATTTTATTAATTACTTAGCGTAATTCAGTTTCCAATGCTTTAAATTCTAAAATGATGTAGAGTGCTAAATTGGCAAAAGCAATATTTTACATAAATTTAAAAATTTTATTTTCGTTCTGCAAAATAACACGATAATATCATTGGAAATAAAATATTATGAGAGAAAAATTCAAAAAGAACACGAAATATGACATCTGTGGAATAAAAAATTACACACCCGTTTTATGTGTTCCTGCAACGCTAATTGAATAATAAAGTGTAAAAAAATAATTCTACGGATCTCACAAATTCAGTCTCAAGCTGTACCTAACGTTGTGATTCTATACAGAGTGCATTGCAGTCTACATTTATTCTTTGCTCAGTTGTCATGTCTCTCGTTTCGCGCTCTTGACCTTTATCGGGGATTCCGTTTGTAATGTGTGTAATAATACAACATTTAATTTTCTCATTTGTAACAAATATGATTGCCACAGTCTTCATAAGATACTTACACGCGATTGTCTATTCTTACACGACTCCAATTTATATGCGCATTATATAAATATATTTTCCCTGATAGAAATCGATTCCATTATTTACCTAATAAACAGCTAGTTTCTCTAATAATTGCTAAAAACTAGACGCTTTTCTTGGCCATTACTATCCATCAATGAAACGATTTTTTCGATCATATTCTCCATTTAATAGGCGGAATAATAGATTCAGTTTTTTCACAAATTTACATTAGCTTATTTATGAGTATTTAAAAGATATTAAAGTTGGCCAGTTTTTTTTATTTAGGAAATGGCTAGTAAGAGGCTTACTATTATGAAGATGAGTGAGAGAGACAGAATCAAATGGGAAAATCATTATTTTCGTTCGTATCGCATGAAGCAGTTTTATAAACGAATTAAACACAAGTAATTTGTATTTACCTTTAGTTGGCAACCTTCTTTTAATGTTTGTTTTTAAATATATGATCTAATGAAAAAGAAAATTTAGTAGAAGTATTTTCAGGTTATGTTATTTTGATTAAATAGAGAATATGACCGAAAAAATCGTTTCATCTCTACCTAGAAATTGACCATTTCCGATAGAGAAATTTCTATCAGGGTTTTATTTATTTTAATTTGTTTGATCAAATCGGTTATAGTAGTTTAATCTAAATAAGAAAAAAAATTGAAAGGGCAAAAAATATTTTATAACTCAATTTCATATAATTATAATGTATTTTTTATTTTCGTCTGCTTCTTGTACCTGATTTGAATACTTTCATCTCATTTTTATAAATATATTAATTAAAAGATTTTTAAATAAATATTGTTTTAGCATGTATTAAATAAACTCAAATAAAATGCTTTTGTATGTCACTGTTACGATTCACCGTATATAAAAGAAATGTCATGTATTTCTCGATTCTATTTTATTCAAGAATAAGGAATAAACTTATTCCTAAATAATTAGCTGAATCCCGTCACTGTGTATAGACACTTTCTTTTTTATTGAAACATCAGAATAGCTAATCAATAACATAGTTGAATTGTTTTTTTTCGAACCATCATCTTTTGCAAGCCTTTATATATATATACATTGTTGCTCTCTTCTTCATCCAGAATATTAGTTTAAAAGTGTCAACAGAAATATTTTATAAATATTACTTTAGTTTTATTCGTATTTCGAAGAGTTAACAATAATGCGATTATATATTAATTCAATATAAATGAAGAATGCGTTACTTTTAGACAGAATACGATTGAAATTTTGACCAACACTTACAAAATAAACTACCAGATTGTAACTTTTATGGTTTAAATGTTATTATTATGTTTTACAAAACTGTCGGGTTTTAAGTGATTTCGAAATGAGAGTAAAAGGAATAAAAACGCATTAATAATGACTGAATTTATTTCTAATCGAACACCCTGACTGCAATCATTTCAATTGAAATTCAAATATGCTATTCTTTGGCTTGTTTCATACATAGTTTTTTTATTCTTCCATTGCTCCAAAATTTTATCCGCCTGCAATGTTCAAAAATTTTTATAGTATACTGACTTTGAAATTTTATTTTTCAAAATAATTTTCAAAAAGTTATTGTATTACGAGCTTTTTAAGCTTTCGGGCAAAAAATATAATTTTACTCAACTGCACGGTATTTTGCAAAAGTGGAAAGTTAATAAGACATGCAGATTTTCCTAAAAGTTGTACTTTAAAAAAATGCACTGGTTCGAAAACCCCCACTTGTTTATTTATTTATTTATTTTTTGTCGATTCATGAGAGCAGAAATCCCTGTAAAATCATGTCATATTGTTCACTTTTTTCGTAATAAGAGAAATCAGTTTTTCTGTCTTATGAGATATCAGTAATAATCTACAGGTGTTGTTTTGTGTAAAAGTTTTTGTTGCTATGTGTGAAATTGTTCAAAATTTTCTTCTTTATAATTTTCTATATCTGTTTGTAAATATTTTAATTTGATTGTATCCCCATAATTTTAAACAATTATTTACTAAGCCATTAACATTTTGTATAGTATCGTTTAGGGTTATACAAAGTATCATAATGATTTAAAAGCTTTTAAGGCCAATAGTAAAGTCTTGACGCCTAGATGACTTGATTTAATAGTAACGTATTGGCAATGTTTCAATTTGAATCACACCCATTTTCTTATTAAGAGTATCAGTTAAATGTTTTCTATTATCATTTATAACTGTAAAATTTCTAGTAAAACTTCTTTGATAACAGACGACGATAACGATAGTTTGGCGCTTTATTTAATAATTTTCTTGAAGAACTATTGTAAATCACATTGAAGCTTTGAGTGAAGTAATATACGAAACTATGCCAAACGGTAATAGTTTCGAAAGCCATTGTTTACAGTTATAGTGATACAATTAAAGTAATATATTTACGAAAAAATATAAAATTAAAAAAAAGAAAGTAGTAAATAGCTTAAAGCTACGAAATTGTTCATGAAATTTAAAGAATTCATATCCTATTTAAACAATTTATTTTTACAGCAAAAAATGTTAATCATCAATTCACAGGAGTAGAAACAAGAAAAAAATAGAATAAAAAAACAAAGATGATTCATTGTGTGTGTATATGCGCAGTGACGTATGTATTTTTAAATTATTTACATATGTAAACAAAGCTACTTATAGGGACCAAGCTTAGATTACTTGAATTTAATATTTATATTCTTCTTGTATGAGAAAAGCGAATATTGACATATATAATTTAATAAGTATTTATTACCAATAATCAGAAATAGAAATTCAATAGATAAAGAGACACTTTTATTAAATATTATGCAATGGGTGACAGAGCATGGTAAACTATGTAAATTGTTTATAGCCTCCTCAAAAACGTGTGACGAAAAAACTGGAAGAGGATAATGTAAAACATTTGAACATTGCAAATACGTGTCCAATCATTTTAAGAACAGAATATGATACTCGAATACCAAAATGATCGATGATACGAGCGTAGTCAGGTCGTAGAATTCGGTCAAATAAAAAATAATTTCATAAAATGTTGTTCAACATTTTGTGGCGGGATTTTGAATTGCATATCATTATGAAACTCAACAGGTTCAGAGCAGTCGTGGATAAGACAATACAACCTGGTACTTGGGTAGTAAAATCTCAATTGAAACGTCAATTTCCAAGCGGAATAGTTAAAGTTGAAAACACATAGAAAAGAGCACTTGCCGGTTGTGTAGGCGGCCGCGGCAGCGTTTGCCGACGCAGCGAACAGCGCGACGAGCCACGTGATGTTCGTGAAGAGGGCCATGATAGCGGTGGACAGCCGTCGCCTACGTGGTAGCCTCACCGTCGTCGCCGAGGCCGCTTCGTACCACGTGCTCACGAGCGTCGCCCGACAGTCGCTGCTCCGCGCTTTCTCCTTCACCCCTATGACGTTCCGGTTGTGGTCGAATCGGCGCCGATCCATTGACCTTCCAACACTTTACCTCTAGCTTTTCCTTCACCGCCCCTCGTCCCTTATCACTCCGAAGACCGTTTAGCACACTGGAAGCTCGTAGAGAACTAAACTGCGAGCGGGCATCCTCGCGAATCCACCTGGCCTCCTTCCCCCAGTGCAGCTGGGGACACCAAGCACGCCCGGGCGGCGCTTCCCCGCAGTGAGCCGGCCGCGTCCGCGCAGGAGCAGGGACAACTTCAGCACAGCATCACGCACGAGCTCTTCCAGCCACACGCACGGTCCAGGACTCGCTCGGAAATCGGGCGCGAGGCGAGGCGCACGTGGCTCCGGCTCCGTTCGCGGACGCTGATCGGCGTCGACTGGCTGGCTGCGGCGGGTAGCCCGCGGGACGGCGGCCGCGCGCACGGCTCCGTCGTAGTCTCTGCCGCAAGGCGCAGCGCACACGCGAGCGGCGCACCCCCACCCCCGCGGCCGCGAGCCCACGAGGCCGCTGCCGGGCCAATGGCGGCGGGGCCGCGGGCAACGCCCCCGTGTCGCGAGGGCGGCGCCTCCGGATTAAGATTTTCGACTTTGCCGCTACGCGCCCGCGGACAGCGCGCTTCTTCGCGCGCGGCCGGTATTAGGTCGCCGGCGCGCGGCTGCGACCGCGAGAGAGAAAGCGGGGGAGAGGGAGGGCACGGATGGCTAATTTCAATCTGGAGGACAATTTGAGGAGCCCGCGACAGCGCGTGCGACCGCGCCGCGGCGGTGTTTGGCCAAGGAGCCGCGCCGCCGGCGATTGATTCCGCGGACGGGCCGCCGCCACCGCCCTGCGACGGCGGAGGGGGGCCCCGACTTTATTGAGTCGTCGGCTGCTGCACTCCTTCTGCGCTGATTTTTAACCTTACCGCGGTGTGTCCGGGGTTTCTGATGCCTCATTACCAACATCTTCGCCGCTGCGTTTCAACTTTCTGCCCAGCTCCTTTCATTCGGAATATCTCACGTTATTGAAAACGCACTACTCTATCTTTTAATTACGTACCAACGTCTCAATTTTCAATGCAGATAGGCTCAGGTATAAGAGTTTCGTACCAAATGCAATCTGAAGAAGCAACACTCTCCATTTCTAATACTTCATGATAATAGTTATGGTATCTTGTCAATAGCTATGGAAACTGAATTCAAACAAAATTGGCCCATCTTCGATTCCTTGTCTGAAAGGGTTATAGGCTTGATTACGAATACGAAAGAAATTATAATCTTACAGGTTTTGGTAATGAAATTAATACATTCCTCTAGATTAAAAATCTCTACATTATTCTAATAAAAGTACTCTACTTGCTACTGGAAAAAGAATTTTTCCAACTACTTTTCGCTGTTATCGCAAATGACCATCAGATTGTACAAGACCTGAAAATGCTCGCCTTATCGTGCTTTCGGAAAAGAGAAAAATCTTGCGATGAAAACTACTCTTTGGCCTGGATAATCCCCGACAAATCCAAGAAAAGCGTGCAGGCATGTCCATTGAAATAATACGAGAGCTCTTCCCCAACTCGCACATATACAGTTATACAAGATGATGCGCCGGGAAAAAGATTTTTTCCGCATCCGCGTTGTCCGTGTATGCGTATATACACATTGGAGTCGTGACTGTGCGCGAGGAGACGGACGGGTTGAAGGGTGCGGCTTTCATTTGGCTGATGTAAGTTTGAAGCTTCACGGATTTGACGAGCTCGTGCCGTCCGCTCGGTAGATAGCCCCAAGCGGAAGTAAGGCAAATCCGACAACTCCGGCTGTGTGCGCCTCCGCCTACCTTCTCTCACTCGCTTTTCGCCAGAAACTTCCGATATACCTCGCCAATCAGAATGGAGAACAAGAGAGGAAGAGAGCGAGAGAGAGAGAGAAGGCGAAAAAGAGGCGATTTACGGATTTAGCTGCAAAGGCCTAAAAGCTTAGAAAAGTATTACGAATGCTGCTACTCACTCATATTAAAAGAATAACGACTGTTATAAATGTGATGTGAACATCTTATCAAAGTCTATTTTGCAGTTGGTAATTTAAAAAAAAAACAATCATAGTAGTGTATAAACTTATTACAATTACATTTCATTATTTTTATATACCTTTAAAATTTTTAATACCCGTTTAAAGTTATAATAAATTAAAGTCATCTGTAACATTGGTAGTATGTATTTTAAAATAATTTGTATACTGTATGATAACCCGTCCAAAAAAAGACTTCATAGCCAATATATCTCCTATGGTATGGGCAAGACGTGAGACATACTTTGTATATATATATGCACCATATAAAAATGTGAGGTATATCGCAACCGCGCCGAAGCCAAACTTCGGCCACACTATTTCCCATATAATATCTGTATCACTTCTATATTTTGTTTTCTTAGAGTATGGAATAAATATAAGAAAGATATTGGACTTACTCTGGCCAAGTATGGCCGAAATTTAGCTCCGGTGCACAGTGGGACCAAACTGCAAAAAAGTAGTATAAATTTTTCTTTGTTCGAATTTTGCCTAAAAAAATTTTTTTCCAACGGCATTAGTTACCTTTTATATCACACTTTTCCATACCGTTTCCCTCGCAGGAGTCAGTTGTAATTATTACAATAAAATCGTTGCCTTTCCAGCTCACTATCTCCACTTCGCTTTTATTTTGATGTGTCAGTTTTAATTTTGAACGGAAATAAGTGATAGTATGTTACATTTACTTTTTTCAGATAATAAAATTATATATTATGTCTATAATTATACCCCTCATACAATCTCATATAACCATATATATATATATATATCTGTGGCTTCGAGACATAACGACATAAGTCCACTTTTTGCATTTCTGAGAAAAATGGTTTTCAATGTTCAAACTTATTCGTAAAATCGGAATAAACAAAATTGGATGCGATACTGTACTAATCAATTAACACATTTAGAACAAATATTTACACGCTGGCATGACGAGGTTATGAATTTTCTCTTTCGTGAAAACTCAAAAAAGTATGAAGGTATGTCGTTATGCCGGGAACTTGGACTTATCTACTAGTTCTGTTCTCGTTTATTTTTTGATCATTTTCGTTAATTTAATTATGAATTCCGATCAAAATTAACAATTAATCAACGAATAATTATGTTAAAAATAATACAACTTGAATACAACTTGAATTCGCGATAAATTAAAAAGCATTTTTTTTATTTCGTAAAAGAACAGGTATTATATGAACTAATTTTCCAAATTCTCACTCTAAAAATAATTTTTATATTCAATTTGGTTGGATAAAATAAATCACTGCTGGACTTATACTATTATGTCGCACTAAATTTGAAAAATGGACTTATGTTGTTACGTTTTCCGTATATCGTAGCTGTAGGACAATATTTTAGCTACTATTGACAGTTTTAAATGAAAAAGACCCATTTAAAGATACAAAATCCAAGGTTTTTCCGATTAACAAAAAAAATGGACTTATGTCGTTATGTCTCAGAGCCACAGATATATATATATATATATATATAACAATGCGCGTGTATAGTGTATATATAGCTATACAGTTGACTATAGAACTATGTACAATATATACACATGTATACATATAAGTGTACATACACAAACAAAAATACACACACACACGCACACGCATTTAATCGCTTAAAATGAAGACCATTGTTGAACCATTTTCTTACGCTATCTTTAATAGCTTATAATTCTTTGAACAATCAATGTTTTTCAAACTAATCATAGCGAAAATTGTAGCTTTTGTTGTCAATTTTTATATTTTTTTTTCTTATTTTCCTATCTTAAATACTTGCAATATGACAGTCCACAGAAGAGACATCATTTTTTAACGAAATAATGAATATTTGAGATGAGATTACCCATATCTTAGGAAAAAACGCCTATGAGATGAAAGTATAAACACTGTACTTCATTTTTAGGTACCAGAAATCAACTCTCCAATGCCCGATGAAATTCGTTTCTCGGAGTATGTGCACCCTCCTTGCTAGTATTATTTATAGAAATTAATAATTAAATAAAATTTTTACATATTTAAAAAGATAAATTTTATCGATTTGTAAAGTTTATGAGTTTCCTTATACTATTTCTTCAGTATTGGCCGAATTAGGCAATATGTCAGCTAATTTGGCAAAAACGCACATTTTACACTTTGCATCCTACAAAGCCAATATCACATTTCTAATTTTTCTCCTGGTCGTATATTTAGTATACTTTAAAGCCTTTCTTATAATTTTTTCCCAACGTATTTACAGGGAGAGATAAAAGATATTCCGGTTAAGGTAACCGAATTACCCAAGTTACCTTATAATAAAAATCATTCGGAATTCATTTTGTTAAAATTTAATAAAATAAACTTGATAAATGAAGAGTATTTGCATATACTGTGTGTGTCCGCGTGCGTGCGCGCGCGTGTGTGTGTCCATAGATGTTTACATGTGTATGTATTGTACATAGTATATGTACGTAAGTTATATATATAAAGTCAACTATACACGCAAATAGTTATATACATAGTTATATGAGATTATATGAGTAGATGTAGTTATATAGACGTAATATATACTTTAATTACCTGAAAAAAGTAAATGTAACATAGTATCGCTTATTTTCGTTAAAAATTAAAACTGACACATCAAAATAAAAGCGAAGTGGAGATAGTGAGCTGGAAAGGCAACGATTTTATTGTAATAATTACAACTGACTCCTGCGAGGGAAACGGTATGGAAAAGTGTGATATAAAAGGTAACTAATGCCGTTGGAAAAAAATTTTTTAGGCAAAATTCGAACAAAGAAAGACTTATACCATTTTTTGTAGTTTGGTCCCACTGTGCGGCGCCGTGACGGTATATTTTACTGAATTTAATTATACAAAAGAACTATCATACACATAATTGTTGAATTACGACAAGAGCAGAGAATTCGACGGATAAAGACTGCAAACACAAGTCTCTTGATGCACATTATGAGAGCCCATGCGGTATTAGTTGTCTCAAGTCGAGAGAGCAGAGAGCAAAGCCACCTGCGGCCCAAGAGATTGACGTTTAGCTTATCGCCGGGGGAATTTTCCTCGGTTACAATTAAGCCTCGGCG
The DNA here is from genome assembly GCA_035583055.1 of Torymus tubicola. NCBI lineage: Eukaryota > Metazoa > Arthropoda > Insecta > Hymenoptera > Torymidae > Torymus > Torymus tubicola. Next base: position 18,614,977 of record JAWWEQ010000010.1, on the reverse strand, counting down.
CTATCTGCGCTCGTTAGCGCTCTCTCTCTCTCTCTCTCTCGCTCCTCTCTCGATGAAGATTGCCGCTGAAGTTATGGCGACAGCGGACGCCGGAGCGCCGCTTGATAAGGAGCGCGTCGCGACGGCGAACTAATTTTTACGAGCCAAGCTCATGGGGTTCTCGATGATGCTCGCACGCCTCGAGCATAATGGCCCGCTCCTCGAACTTTGCTCGCCCCGCGCCACCGACTGATACCACACGATGGATATCGTAATTCACGCTCTCTTTTATCTCCACTAGTCTTACTTCTTTTCACTTGTGTATGTGACTCACTTGTGAAAAAGTGTACCTTTAGATTAGAGCAAATTAATTTCCTTGTCTACTTGTCTACACTTAATAGATTGAGAGATACCAAGTGTCTGTGATTTACAATGTTATTGTAATTGTTGTTGGGATTATAAAAATTTGATACTTTTAATTGAGAATGATTTCGAATTTTTTATGAAGATGATCAAGCATTTGTAATGGCTGACTAGATTCGCACTTTAACTACTCGCCTCTATGATCCGGATCACAAAGTAGTTTACAATTTACAGGTGAATTTCAACAAAAATTTTTTTCATAACTTGCCTATATTATTTAATATCTTTTGTATAGTTTATTAATATTGGTACATAAACTCAATGGTTAAAACATTTAATTAGTTCAATGTAATGATTCATCTATAAATCACATTGTAATAACGTTTGAATTTTGGCTTTACTTACAGTGCTGCTATATATCAAGGAGTAAGTTTCGAGTGGTAAAATCTTATCATGCCCCGAAGGCAATTACGGCAGCGAGCCCCTCATCCGCTAAACAGACAAAACGAGTAAACATTGCAAACGAACAGCGTGCGCGTTCGCTTCGTTTCCAATACAACCGAAATTGTTTACTGAAACGTAGTAGAGATAAATTCTCTCTCTCTTCGATTCGCGAGGAAAGCGCGGAGCGCTCGGCGCTTCCTATACATGTGGTATATACGTATACACAATTTGCGGAGAGAGTGAGAGAGAGAGAGAGAAAGAGCTGAAAGGTGCTATCGGCTCTCGAGCAGGCAACCAGTCAAGCAAAGCCTCGCAAAACTCTGTAAACCAATGAACAGACGAGAAACGAGAAACGAGAAACGAGAACGAGAAATAGTAGAGAGGAAGAGAAGGGAGTAGATCGCGGCGCAGACAAAGTAAGACAGATGAGGAGACTACTCCTCCGTCGGCACAGAGACAATCATACTTTAAACTACGAGTCCACAGTCAATTAACAAGTCAATACGCGACTGATACAATATCGATCGATCGGCGTCCACGAGAATAAAACTGCCTTTGCGTGTATATATATACATAGAGGGGGGGGGGGCAGGGAGGAGTATGCTACAAAAAGAAGATAAAGAGAGGAGAGAAGGAAGAGAGGAGAGACTATTCAAACGATGAGACAATCGGAATGTAATTGCGCCGTCCCAATCCCATTCAATACCAATTCATTTTGCGGCCCCCTTCGTCCGCCCATTGTTTCGCGACGGAGCCCAGTGAGTAAGAAACAAAAAGAGAGGGAGTGAGAAAGAAGAGGAACATTCTGCTCCTTATTCCCCTCGGCCTCTCTCTTTCCCTCCTTCGTGCTCCATGTTCGCAAGAGAAAACGTAGAAACGCCTTTGCGGCTTCGGGGAAATTACATGCGACTTGTTTTCGAGCACAAAGGCGCTTATAAAATTTGCATTAGAGGTCGTGAGCCAAGCAGACCGCCGTCATTTTGACGGCTCGTGGAAGGCTCTCCTCCTCCTCTTTGAGTACCCACGCGAAGCAATTTCGACCATTTTACGCTGTGAACGGTACTCTGCGTGTCAAGTCTTAAGCAGTTTATTGATTTTCCTATCAGAATCGGCTTTCAATTAAGTAATTAAAGACTTCATGTCTGTACCTACAGTTGAATGCTCGAATAGATAATATTATCGTCCAAAATTCACTTTACAAACTTTGTTTCCAATTATATAAATGTCGTTATGAAACGTTAAGTATAAAATGAATCAATAGCTTCGAAATTGAATGGTCAAGCACTTCTGCAATTCGTTTCCTTTATCAAAGCAATAAGTTATGCTCATAAAAAGATTAAAAGCGGATATATTTTTCTATTAGATTATATATATATAGGTTTGGGGACAAAAAAAGGTTTACTTACCTTTTTTGTCCCCAAACTTATGAAAATGTTTTTTTTTTATCCATTCAGTACTTGCTTTTTCCTGCAAGAAAAAATTCTTTTTGATCATTTTTTAGATAACTTTTTTCCATTTTCGAAACTTTTTTTTCATTAATAGTTTTCTCATTTTTTACTGATCGTAAAATAATACTCACTTTAATCTGATCTATAAGTTTATTCATAGTTATCGTGACATGATTTAGCGAAATAGAAAAACAAATCGAAAATTAGCCTACGTATATTGCAATGTACATCGGATCTGAAAAGATTAAGCACGCGTTCCCTACATGGTTTTTCTTAACCTCTGCGTTACACCTTATAATACATGAAAAAAATGTTGAGCAATTCAAAACAGTCTTGTGACGCGGTTTTGAAAGGACATAAATTTCTTGCGGGAATGAAATATAAGGAGAATCGGCAAAAGGTAGTCACTGACGAAGAGAAAATATCAAGATTTTAAAAACGTCTCTGCTATTTTCACGTCAGATGTATGTATACAAAGTACATACATATATAACGGAATATAATTTCTCTAGTCAGATGTCAAAACAAAACAAACATCACAGCGACGTGTTTTGAAAATTATTCTCTGAATCAATGTACTTTACATCTAACGTACGTTTAGCAAGAGCATTTTAAAAATATTAATAAATTTCAACAAAATAGCATTGAGCTTTAATTTGATTTAAAAATAGTTAAAACCGAATGCCTACGAAAAACGCGAAAAATGAGCAATTTTGCGCGGATTGCTGAAATTGTTAAGATTTTGCTCATTTCTCGACATTTTAAAATGCAGTTAACTTTGCATAGGATTGTTTAATTTTAACTGCTCTTAGCTTAAATTAAAGCTAAATTTTTTTACTTATAATCTTTTTTGTGAAAAAAGTGTGGTAAAAAAGTGTTAGTAACTAAAATTTAATGTTGTTTACTCATCAATGACTACTTTTTATCTATTTTATTTATATTAAGTTTCCAAAGGAAAAACTAATATACGATTATAATAGTGTAATAAGGTTGTTTTTGATTATTCAGAAAAATCCATGTGTGAAAGGTTTGCTTAAGAAAAAAAAATCCACTAGTTTTGGAATAAAGGAACAATTAAATCTAGATTTGCTCATGCAACCCATTATAATAGGTGACTAAATATATCGTTTTTACGTTAACTCATATAGAGATCTCGGAGTTAGTATGGAAGCATACATCGCATATTTCGATTCAAAATATTTGCTAATTGATAAAAATTTTAAAGTGACAATCATCAGAACCGGAAAGTTTTATTTTAGTGATCAGTTCCAATGAATTATGAGTTATTATATAACTTTTGTTCGAAATGTATATAATCATAATAATTTATACAAGTTTCCCGAATTTAGACAGTAGTAAGTTAATATTGGAGCGCTTTCGGTAAACAGTAGTTGTAAATGTTATTTGTATATTAAAGTTATATTTTCTTTGGAATAATACGAATCCAATAAGCCATCGCGAGAAATAAGATATGTTTTCAGATCTGATGGAAGAAAAATTGGAGAGGATTCGGATATAGGATAGGAAAATCCAGAATGTTGGGAAAACATCGGGGCTGAAGCTCCCCCACTTTCGGCGCATAATATGCAAAGAAACCCCTTCGTATCACGTGTATAATCTTTTTCTCCCGAATGCGCGGCACGCGCCCGTGCGCATTTTTGCTCGTGGCTTATAATATCCGGCCCCGCACACGTGCGCCCGTCGCGGCGTTTAGAGCGCCGAGATTGTAATTGCGGATTTACAGCCGGGTGACACACGTATATCCCGCGAATGATTAACGAGCTGTCGTCCCGCGGGGAGGAAAGAACTCGGAAAAGTCCTCGGGGCGCGCAGGCAGGCAAGCGCTGCTATAAAGAGGGGAATTATGATAATACCTTGCGGCTCGCCGGTGAGAGGGTGGCACGCGGAGGTGCGAAAACGCGTCACGCCTGCGTTGACGCGCGGCCGCGACGCAGGACTGCGACAAGCCTAAGCGAGATCCCGGAAGCCTCGAATATTCCCCGCTAATTCCTTCGAACTGAACTTTTCTGCGTTTCCGCAGATGCGTTTTTAAAGATCTGCACCCCTGGGCCGAGGCAGCTAACGCTGCGGGAAACCGAGCCTTCGTGAAAGAGATAGTGTACATTTGTCACCTTTGATAAGCCCTTGAGGAATTGCGTTCGATGCCTTTTTTCTTCGCTTATGCACGACGCGTGTCTCCGCAGGGGCTGGGAAACTTGTCAAGAACCTACTTTACACGGAGAAAAACGTTTCATTTGACATGCACATTTTTAATTTCTATACTTTTAAATTCCTCTTTCATCAGACAAAATGATTGACTTTTGAGCATCTGTGAAGTATCAGTTACAAGCGAACACAGTCTACAAGCTCTTACCCAATACATCTACAGTCATCAATATTGATCTATATTTCAAAAGCAAAAGGCACAGCTTACCATTGTGTATCCAGAGCTTTAAGGATCGGGGGCGTAGAAAAATCGAATTACCGTTGAAAGATTCGCTTGCGGTGCAAATCCCATTTGGAAGTTGCGCGGTGAATGTTGCGCGGGCAAATCGTTCTACGAGCACTTCCGATTACCAGTGGCGAGTCGGCAACGGGTCACGCTCCGGAAGGTCAATTTACTGGGAAGGCAGGGCTGCGAAACTCTATGCGTGGCGAAGATGAAAAAAAGAAGGCCAGAAGATGTGCGAAAGCAAACGGCCGAACGAGATTTATTTTTGGTCCATTTAATGGAGTAGAGAGGGAAGAAAAGCTTGTAATTTTCGCTCATTATCGTTCCTACGTGTCGAAATGTGTTAGTGCTCAATTAACCTAAACTTAAAGGATCAAATAAAAATATCAAGCTATAAAGAATTCGACAATGGTAACGTTAAGTAAGTATTAGTAAGAGTACACTATGCAAATAAGGCGAAAAGATAACTATCTAGCGAGAATGATGATTGATCAATAGTAGTTTCACCGTCAACTGTGTTAACACTTATATCTTATTATCTACTCTTAACACATAGTATTTTTGTAAGTATTCACTAAATTCTGCCAAAAACACTGACAGACTGATCATTTAGTGATTAATAAAGAGTTATTCATAGTGTTTATATGTCATTTCTAAGCTTAAGACGAAAAAGAAAGCAGCGGGAATCTCAGTGGACGTTCGAAATGCTTAAGGTAACTATTTGTCCTTAAGTATAGAACGAGAATTTCTCCCACGAATTGTCTACATCGCGATTGTATTTTCGCTATTGCCATCTCTTCAAATACTAAAAAAAGTAAAATATTCAACTGTTAAATACTATTTTTTTAAACAAATTCGGATTAAAAAATATACATGAGGGTGAGCGTTATGTAAAAAAATATACAGGGAACAATTGTTCTGAAATTTTCTAGTAAAATTATTATTTTTTATAGTTACCATGGGACAGGCTCATACACTATATAATTTTTTCTGTTAACTTTTTATAACATTTTAGTTCATATTCGTTTGATAATGTTAAGTACGAGAAGAAGGCGAGTGAATAAAATGAAGTCGCATAAAAAGATACGCGACAACCGGAACTCAAACACACGGACCCGCGGATTCTAATCCGGCACTTTGCCACCTTTTTCTTTTTTTTTAAACATCGTTCGCTTATCATAAAGGGTACAATAGTTTTAAGTACATAAAAAAATCGAGTAAAAAAGAGGAGTTGGCGGTTATAATACTAATCTATACATATGGCGCTGCTGGGGCTCTAAAGTATAGAAGCGGTGAGATGTGTTAGCCAGTTGAACAATTGTAATGCATTTACATATAAGTAAAATTATGACAAAAACATTATAAAATATGAGTTGAATTTTACGTATTTACAGCAACTTAAAACTAAATTATGTATTATCTCGCCTCAAATCAATTTATTATACGATAGTACAGTTTGAATTTATTTAAGAAAAAATAAATGTTAGATAATACCTCTAAGTTTGATTGATCACTGGATACTTCGGTTTTTTACAGGTTCACCTGCGAATTTCTGCTATATGAATGCTGTTATCACTGAGCCACCGGTACGTTTTATAGTTGAGCCTTTGAGTATTGTTAAGGTCGCAGTCTGATAAAGCTGTGGAGTACTTGAGTAATGGTATCGCATTAACATTCATCGATATGTTTCTGTTGGCGATTTTGCGCGACCAGTGATAGATTATAGGGACGTCGAGTTCGTTTTGTATAAGATATTGGTGGCCCAATTGGGTGAACGCTGCGAGTGGTAAATAACCAGAGGTCACACATTTTTCAAAATACTCTTCGCTGTTAGTATATTACGATACACCTGACATAAGTGGCCCATTATTGCACGGCGTGATGTTAGCGCCCGAGCGTGGTGAGTCACATGTATCGTACGATATTTTGTAACACGTTTATCCGAGTCCTGGCGCCGCCTATACTCTACACATTCACACTCTACACAGGGAGGTTATTCTACACGGGCATACTCTACACAGATTTTCTCTA
>JAWWEQ010000010.1:18586154-18608160 GCA_035583055.1 Torymus tubicola | reverse complement strand
GATAATCTGTGTAGAGTATGCCCGTGTAGAATAACCTCCCTGTGTAGAGTGTGAATGTGTAGAGTATAGGCGGTGCCCGAGTCCTCTGTCATGCTTATTCTTATCATAAGCAGTCCATTTTTGCACCGTGAGATTAGCGCACGAGCTTAGCGAGTTTATATCGGTTTGTGTTATACTCTGCCAACTGAGCTAATATCGTGAGGCTCCCTCGAAGAACTCGCACGCATCTTATTCTTATCGTTATGCTGACGCGTCAGGACTCGGATATACAGCGAGCAGTTATGAACTCGTGACAATACCTAGTTTCACATATGGTAGACAATAAAAGTGACAACATTTTCTAAATGATACATTTTTAAGATTAGATAATTAGATGATGAGAAAAATGAGACTATGAGAACTAATTAGTATTAACGATTGTTTTTTTTAAGTGTTAAAAATAGATTTTCAAAGCCCAGTTAAGATTCACTTTCGAAATGTTATACACAATCTTTTTATTAGTATTTGTCACACAATCAGTATTCAGTTTCACCCGTGAATTACAATTATGGCATATAATGGGCGAAAATATAAACTAAAACAAATACATTTTACTATAGTTAGTAATTGTAAAATATGTAATAGTTATTCTATAATCTATTCAATAGATTTTAGTTTTGGAGCTGTACAAAAATAAATGTAAATCAACTAGTATATGAAGAACAAAGATGGAAGAGATTTGTCGGAAGATTTCTTTCCGTATATCACCACCCTCCAGTATCAATGTATGTATATATTTATTTCCGTGTCTTCATCTCTGATTAATGAGCAAACACGGGTTAGAGACTCGGAGGGAGGAACGAGAGGAGAGGGGAAGATAGAGCAACGTGCGGGCCGTAGTGCGGTCGATGCGATTTAACCAGAGCAAACGAAGCCGTCCGATAAATATCCGATGTCGATCCATAAACATCTGTGGCTAGTATTACTCCTCGCCGCTGGCTCATAAATCAGATTTGCTACCCAACTGTTCTCTATCTCCCTCCCAAGTTGCGCACATGCTGACGATATGCTCCTTGAAAGTAAAGAGTATAACTGCGAAAAAGCCTAGCGTGAAATAAAAGATTTTGCTCATTACGCAGGGACGCACGTACGACACTAACGGACTAATCAGACGATTATCAGTAACAAATTTATTGCTTGTGCCGGTATTACTGCCGAAGCTTTATTCATGGTATTACGCTTGCTTCAGTTTAGGACCACTGTAATTTCTCGGATCGTTGACGGCCTAGCTTGTTAAACGTTTATAGCTGAGAGAAACTAAAATCTCTATCGCTGTTGTTACCTTTAACATCTTGCTTCATTTCACCTTAGCAAATTTGATAAATAACATTTTTTTATTATTAGACATAGACATCTGCATCGTAATAAACAATGGTAGCCGATAATCAGGAAGAAAATTATCAATTTACCCATTCCTATTAACAACAACAGCTGTTAAGTCTAGATAATAATTAATTGTTGCGAGCATAGTGAAACTTGTAATACTTGTATCACTTGCGCGAAACAGCTTGCCCTTAAGGGGAGCAAAGGAATGTACAAGCGTGTATGTACATAATATCTAGAAAGGAGAAAATAAACATCCGCGAATAAAAGATATAAAGGGAAAGAAGAGACCGAAAAAGAAACAGCAGTCAAGTAGGGGAAGAAGATGAAAAGGATGAGGAAGGGGCAAAGGATTGAGAATCGAGCGGCGGTGGCGGTGGCAGCGGCAGCGACAGCAGCGGTGGCGGCGGCGAAAACTCGGCGAAAATCCAGCGACATAAGTCCTGTTGCTGACAGTCCTGTCTTGAAAGGCAAATTTCATTTTTTGTCAACTACGTACCGGCCCCCACTGAAAGGAAGGAATATTGGATTCGGTTATTACTTCCACGACGTCATTCGCCTTCGATGTCATACTTTCGATACTCTCCCTCTCGTCTCTCCCGCATCCCATCCCAGCCTCGGTTAGTACTCATCCGAGTGCCGGCAGACGAGCCATATTATGTAGTTGGTGAAAAAGCGCGGGAAAAAAGCCGTTGCTCTCACGGAATCCCTAATGAGCCCGCTGTCGGCGGCGCCACCCGTCCCTTTTTATATCGCCCGTTGCTTTATTTCTTCCTCGGACGTTATTTCGTCCAGCGCGGACGTCGCCACTGCCTCGACTATTTTCGGTGATTAGTTATCGGCGTCCGGGTTGCGCTGCTGCTGAACAGCTAATTGAATTTATTAGGGGCGACAGGGAGAGGGACCAATGGCACCCACGGTGAAAATAGCTTTGTTTCGAGAGATGCAGACGGGGAGCGCGAAAGAGAAAGCCTCGTAATTATTCACGATGAAAATGGGCATCGATAATTTTTTTTCGCCCATCCGGCAGTGGGAAATTTAGCGTTTTAAAATACACAAAGTGCTTCGCATCTGATGGGGCATTTACTTGACGGCGTTTATTACCAGGCTAAATTTTTTAGAAGCACATTAAGCCAATTACGAGTTATGCCACCAAAGAGTAATGTTCAATTTTAGCTCGGCAATATATTAAGTAGAAAATACTGCGAAGAATAAAATTAAAGTCAATAAAGAAGTTAATATAGATTCGGATAACAGTTTGAAAATTAAAAGGTTGAAAATTTATAAAATAACTGCAAAGGAATATCAAGTTTTAATAAAAATGTAAATTTTTTGCCATTGTCGAAAATAAAACGTTTAACATCAATCAAATCAATGGATAGTATCCTTGATCACTCGCCTATTTTGATAAGTCAAATTAAGAAAACGAATCTAGACAAAATATTTGAGGCTTCCTATTAATTCAGGGCTACAATGTTAGAAATCTTCCATATATATAGATATACTGGGTTTACATTTTGAGTTTCCAAATGTATACATTGTATATCTATATATATATATGGAAGTTTTCTTACAGTGTACTCAACGGACTAAAACTATTCACAACATCGTTTTGCTATTTCCAATTACCACATTACGCTTCAAGTCAGTTGAAGGAAACGGTATAATTTTTTTATGTTCCTATGAAAAATCGACTTCCGGTTTATAATTACGTGCATCCTGAAATGAAAAGCAATACTGAGAATACTCGTAAACGTTTTAGCGTCACTGATTAACTAATAGGAACTTTCAGAGTTTTCATTTGAGTTAATTTTCTTCATTTTAAAGGGGTGGGCGATGGCTTGGAACACTCTGTACGAGGCAAATGAATATCATCCGTTAATCATATAATTAACGTCGCTCATTTCTTTTGCCATTCTTTATATTTTATATTCGTGGAATACGGTACTTGAATAAAATATTATCTTTTTATTAAAATAACTCTGACAATTACAGTTATATAGAAATATTATCGTCTCCATGTAGAGTTGTGAAATTTGCTATTACTCTTAGACACGCCACTAAAAAAATCTATTACAATAAAAATATATGCCAATTTGTTGGCACGTAGCTTCCCAAAACTTAATTTACTGATTTCTTTAATTAATTTTGATTGACAATAGTTAAAATTTAAGACTTTATTTTGTACAGGGAGAGTATGTTGAATGGTTTGTTACTTTGTATTTCTACTCTTTCTATTATATATCATACAAAATAATTAATTTATAAAATTTTATATTTTACAAAAAAAAATAAAGGTAAGCTTTTTTTCAATATTATTTTCGACTCTTAGAAAACCTTTTTTCTTGAAAAACCAATGACGATAATCTCTTGAAACTTCAACCAAATATAGTCTAATGAGTTTAACCCCTACACGAAAATTTATGAAAATCCATCCGTAATATAATTTGTGACTGAAGGGTTAAATTTTGGATGGATTTTCACAAATTTTCGTTTAGAGATTTCGTATTGGAGTCAAAATAGTGAAATCAGACCAGTCAGCTGTCAAAACTATCATTTAGCTGTCAAATTCCATCGTATTTGCATTATTATTTTAACCAAGGTTTAATAAAATTCAGCGTATGGGGGTTTTCGAGCTCACTGATTTCGAATTTATGGAGAAAACAAATGTCAAATCTATTTCAAGACAAATTAATTATATTAAGTAATAATGGCTGCAAGATATAATAAAAATAAAAAAATAACTAAAAATTCAAAGTGGTTTGATGGTCACAAAAAAAAAATTAATAAAAACTCAAATCCATCAGGGTACTGAGTTTTTTTGACAATATAAATGGAATAGGCTCTATAATCGACGAAAATCGGTCGATTCGTTTCCGAGTTATATATAAGAGTTTACACACACACGCGCGTGCGCGCGCACATACTTACATCCACATAAAGAATTTCTCAAGAATTTCTCTATATTGTCTTAAAACATCGTTTTGAACATTTTTGTCTCGAAAATTTGTTTCATTGTTACAAAGCTTCCTCTACGAGAAAGAAATGTTGTACAATTTATGACGACAAATATATTTAAAACTTTTTTTACCGCACGAAGTATTCTTGGCGAAGACACGAAGATATAGATTTAACGTTGCTATTTTAAGGCACGTAATGATTTTATAAGCAACTAAACTGTCTGTGGAACAATTCAATTATAAAAGTTGCGGCGAGATTTTAACGTTGACACTAAAACAACGTTTCCACAACTCAAAGACTTGCCAGAGGAGCGGAGGGGTCGCGACGCACAGCTATTACGCGCGGTATCGAAAAAGCGCACTCCCGCACTAGCGTAAGATATAAACCTTTTCATTAAACGCCACGAGGTACATACAGACGCAACGTAATAAGCCATTCCGGCTCGAAGCTACCGCGAAGACGGCAACTACGACGAGTCGGACGAAAAACGAAGTCGAAGAAAAAGACGCGCGCCTCGTCGTCGTCGCATGCAGTGCAGGCGCAGCAGCAATCATTAGACAAGTGCCGGTATAGCGAGCAGTCGCCACGGCCGGGCCGTATTTCAGACGACGACTCCGCGGTAGCGAAGCCATCGCGCACAAGAAACTTTCATCTCCAATAAAAAATCTGCTGCCCTCCCTGTCGCTCCCCGCACACGAGTCCCGCTTTAATATCGGGTTAGTTCGCGCATCGGCCAATGCACCTCTATATATGTACGCGGCTGGGAGAGCGCCGCCGAGGCCCGGGGTGTTAGTTTCCTGGCCGGATATTAGCTGTCACGCGGCTCACTGGACAGGACACCCAGACAGACGCGGCCGCGTAGCTGTGTACGTGTACCCCGCGCCTCGCTAAGTAGCCCAGGATTCCGGCAATCGTGGCGCTATATGTTGCACACTTCTGCGCCTGGCCGTGCACGTGTGTTTGCCGGCGGGAGAGGAGAAAAGTCGAGTTAAAAGAGTACGGAACTTTTCTGGCTTTTTGTTTTCCCCCTCTTTGTCCGTCTTCGCCGGTGTGCGTGGCCTTCGAGAGCAACTCGCGCACCCGAAATGAGAGAAAGAGAGAGCGGGATAGAAAAACCGACTGCAAAAAGAATCGGGGCCGCGACACGCTGCTAGAATGTCAAATGCGCTCTGCTTCTCCATACGTACACTGATGCACGGGGACGACTTAACGAAGATAAACGGTTAATCAGTGGTGAATTTTATTCTTCTTTTCTTTGTTTAATTTTTATCTTGTTATTTTGATTTTATCATTTGCCAGGACAGGGAAAAGTATTCATGCAGCATGATGCTGTGGTTTCAGCTTTCCTCCTTGCACGTTCTCATTTATTTTTTACCGAACGATTACGACAGGAATATTAATACTGACAGGGATTTCGATTCAGCGTGAATTATAAAAAGATTGGTCGTGTGCCGTCGTGTCAAAGATTTTTTTCGCTCTTGTTGGTAAAATAATTTTATAGCAACACTTCATTTTTTCACAAATGAAATAAGTTAATCGTTATACGAAACTTATGAAATTCAAAGAATAAATGTGACTTTTATTCACTAAAACTATTTAATTTACATATTTTATAAAAAACTGCCTTTCTTTTCGTTTTTATGAATACTTGAGTTCAATCAATATGTTTGTTAAGATTGCATTGGAAAAGCTGGAGATGGAATTGTTAAAGAGCCCAGCAAAGTTTTCTTCAGATTTCACTACTTTTTAAAGACTTGAAAGGATGCTTCTTGCTAAAATACTTGAATAATAGGCCGGCAAAGTTTCCTTGTAACTAAATTTTTGATGCCAGATTTAAGGGGTTTGAAGCAAAAAGCTTTAGAAGGAAGTAGAGCTAATTGAAGCTGCGCTTTACGACGCCAGGCGCCTGATCAATCCGGCGAGGGAAGAAATCCTAAACAGGTCTAGTAGGACAGAAATGAACATGAATTGCCAGCCGCGGCAATCGCACGTGACACTCTTATGGGGCGCACATAAAAAGCGCCATTCCCATTCTCGCAATCAGAGCCGGGACGGTGTTGGCGCGCTCAGGGCGCAGCGCTGCTAATGAAAAGCCCTAAATCACGAGGAGAGCCTCGGCGGAAGGAACGACGAAACTCCTGTGCAGCAGCCGCGGCGAATTGCGGCAATGATCCAGGCCGCACGCAGCCGCCGCCGTGCTCCCGGGCCATCTTGGCGATGCAGCCTTTGTCTTCTCATCTCGCGGTAGCTACACCGCGGGCGCACGTCTTCCGCTGCCGGCGCTGATGGCGGAAGGATTCACGAAGAAGGCATCAGTAGCTCGAGCGCGAACGCGCGAGGCCGCTCTGCATACGCGATGCCGGGGAGCGCGCCGCCGCCGCCGCCGCCACCGACGCTCCCGTATTGCTGGAATACGAAAGCAGTCCGCGCGCAGGAGGCGGCCGGGGAAGAGAGAGGCGAAAATATATGGCACGCTGGGGTGAGAAGAAAGAGAGGCGGGGGAGTACATTTTGCACGTTGCTGCATCGCGCGAGCACGAGGAAGGGGATGTGGATGGGCTGCGCCCCGGTGGCGAGGACAGTCTCTCCTTCCTTGTTGACGTCTAGCGTTTTGACAATTTTTTACCTAAAGCTACGTGAATTCAATACAATATGACTAAATCTAAATTCGCGCAGCTAGAAATGTAAAATTCAGAGAAATGTACACCAACATTAAAGAAAGGCTGCTTTCAAAGACTTGCTTATAGTACTACACCCTTTATTCTCATCTGTAAAGGTTGTTTGTTTTTCAGTTTTTATCTACTTTAAAACTTTTACTATGCTTTAATTCAAATTTATGCCAACTGAGCATATAAGGTTGCAAGCTTATAATTCTTTAAAATAAAATCTATCAAAAGACAAAATAAAAAAAGAAATGTCTGAGAAAATCACGAAAAGAAATGAAAATCGAAAAATTGAGTAAGAACGGGAAAGCGAAATGAGAAACAAAAGAAATGCAAAAGGACAAAGTGCAGTATCTTTCGTATTATATCTTCGGCGCGTGCTGTGACAACGACGCGCGATTCGAGGCGACACCTCGAGCCACTGGCTGCGGCTACGAGCTTCCGTCGCATCGTTTCGTCTCCTACGTACGCGGGCTATGCGATGACGACATTCGATACATCGTTGACTCGAGAAAGAGGCGGGGAAAAGGCAGCAGTAGCAGCAGCAGCAAGGGAGAGAAAAGGAAAAGCTCATTTTCTCGGGGATGACGCGCGTGCGGCGCATGTCGCATGCTCAAACAACGCGCGCCGACACGGCAGCCAGAGAGATGCGCGAAAATCGTGCGCTGCGAGGCGAAGAGGCAACGCAGGAAGAGCGCGAGAAGGGAGGAGAGGAAGCAAGAGAGCGACAATGGCGAGGAAATATGTAGGACGAAGAAGTACAAGTTCTCCGCTCGATCTGCCGCTTGTCGTGCATGACGCCGAGGCTCCCAGCTAAATTTGCCAGGCGGGTGTACGCGAGGCTGTGCGAGGAAGCTGTCCTCGGTCTGACGGAATTCCTTTTCCTAGGGCGATAAACAACGTGTGTGCGGTGAACACGATGCTCACAGTCTCTACAAATAACATTCAACTTGGAGTCATACTAAAGTTTAACTCAATATATAATTCATGGGGTTACAGAAAAATAATTTATTCAAATGTCTTTAAATGATAACTCCGAAGAACCATGATGATTGGATTATAAAAAATAAAAACATTGAGGTAGTTGTAGGAGACATAAATGAAGTCGAAAAACAAACAGATACCAGCTGCATCTATAAAAAGTGTCGGCAACTGACGCAATAAAATCCTGGCCAGAGCAGCTTGGGAGAAAAAAGCGATTAGAAAGCAGTTAAGCTCCCCCCAGCTCGCGTAAAGCCCGGCCGCGCTGAAAATACATCATTTTCCAATCGGTGCAAAAGTTATCCAAATCCAATTTTGAGCATTCAATGAAAGACTCGTCGCAGGCGTGCGCGCGCTCGCGCCACCCTCGAAATAACTCACTCGAGTTATCGGCTCTCCTCTATCGGCCTGCGCCGCGGCTACAAATTTCGCGTCTGCGATCGCGTCACCGCGCACTATAGCCCCGCCGCTGTTGTATTACTGCGCCCGCGGAGATAGGGGCCGTAACTCACCTATTGCGCCGATACTAATGAAAATGCGCCGCAGACGCAGCGCCGTGCGCGCCACTGGAAATGGCGAGGGAGGCTGAGAGCAGCCTGCCTCTATTAGCATAAGACTTTGCGACTCCGAGCTTATGGGGATTCGAGTGCGACCTTAGTGCCGAAACCTCCGGCACACGCGACGTGAGAGATGTAATAGTCGGAGGCGATTCACAGCGGCAAATGAAAGCAAAACGAGGCCCGTCGACGAACGCGTTGTCCGGCCTTCGAAGATAATGCAATTATTCTCTATAGCAGTAGGTGCATCTCTTGAAATAACTTCTCAGGGTGTAAATCTAATAAATAGGATGAAGAGGAGGAGGGCCGTGAAAGAAAGAGAGGAAGACAATCAGCGAGCGCTAGCAACAGGGAGTGGAAGCATAGGAGAAAGAGGGTGAACGAGCGAGAAAGGGGCATGCGAGCCGGGGATATTCCGAGTACGCAAGCGGAAGGGAGGAGAAGAAGCGAGCCCCAGGGGATTTAATGGTCTTGTCGTGCGATAAAGGCGCAACAGACAGACGCCTAAAGAGGGAGGGAGGGAGAGGCCTACACAGGCGCGGATGTATATACACATGTTATGTGTGGCGCTCGCCCCCGCGTATCCTTTTGTATTTACCACGTTGTATCGGGGGACATTATTTTATGGCTAAAGAGCCCGGCTGCAGCTGTTGCAGCAGCACGCGCGGGAGCATCCAGTATGCATGCGACGGTGCCACCCCGTTTTCATCAAATTTTTCTGCCTATTCGTATCTTGCTCGTTAATGCGCACGCGCAGCACTGGGGGGGGGGAGTAATCTCTTAATCGCCCGCCGCGACAACCCATGCACACATATGTGTGCGCGCGCGTATCGGTCTTGTGGACGATCGCTCGGACGCCGCGGATTTCATATGTGACGACCGAACCGCGCCGAATACTATATGAACGAGATGATCTCGCTGTGTAGGGAGAGCTGCGAGCGGGGGATTTTATGTTACGAGGGTCATTACGTGATCGAGTTGACTGAGATGTGGGATCGGGCTAGATTTCTATTTGCCTCCCTACGCTTTTCCATTTATGACTGGGAAAATATGGCGAAAGACATTTGCCGCCCAAAGGATCGTGGCCAATAAATTATTTATGCCACAGGTATTTCGCCACAGGATTCTATTATCAATAAACATGATTGATTCAATTAATCTTACATGATTTTATTCAAAGCCTAACCCTCTTGCCGTTGAAATTTATGAAATGCAGTTTGCGTGAAATTTTATTTACATCGTATATTGAAGTAAATTTTTTACAAACTAATACCCGTCAGTATATAATGCAAACCGTATGAAAAAAATCAAGTAAAACTCATATTATGTTATATACGGGCTGTACTCTTGAAATCTTACATGAAACAGTTTACAAGTTATTATTAATAATTATAAGGAATTATCCTATACCCCAAAGACTATTAAACCACTAACTAGTAAATATAAAACACATGAAGTAATATAGTAAAATTTTAACAGATGTCGTAACGATAACTTTTTTGCCCTTTTCCATTTCTTACTTAATCGGATTTGATAGGAAAAATGCCTGTAAACGTTAATTTAAACATAATATAACACGTGTAAAAAGATAACTTACACGTGTTGTCTATGTATTTGTGCAGTCGCCTAGTAGAATTTGGAAGATTCCCATTCGGAATTTAGTATATTTGCAACTTTTTGCAATAATATACAGGAAAGTATGTCGGAGAATGATGAGGCGTGAAAATGTGCAGCCCAGGCAAAAGTTCTAAAATGTCTAAAAATAAAAAAATCATAACGACAGGCGGCGCGCGGAAGCGCAACAGAATGAAGAAAAAGCCCGAGAAACGCGTCTCGCGTACGTGTGCTGAAAAAAGACGAGAACCGGAGGGCAAGTATACGTACACAGGCCGCGTCTCTATTCTCGCACACATTCACGCTTCCCTATATCAACACTCACCTCTACAGGCTTACACAGCTTCCACAACTTTGGCCCAAGCCCACTCGTTGATTTCATCAACGTGTCTCCTTTTATTGTTGCCGGTTTAGCGGGGCGCTGCGGCCCTTAAATGTTTCGTCCCGCGAGTCCGGCGCCCCGGGCAGCCGAGCAGCCAGGCCACGGACAAGACTTGTGCCGCCGGCGCGCTGCGGGCCAATCAAGCAGCTATGAAAGATCACGTCCAAGCCAAGACAACTCATCCTTCTCCCGGTCCTCCCACCCTTCGCTGTGGATCCATCCCTAGCCGGCTGTGCGAGCTCGCCTCCCGACTCTCCGTGTGCTCTGGATAACCGCCGAGGACGATGTTAACTCCTCGCCCCCGCCCCGGGGCCAGTTTACTTCCTCTGCCCTCAAGGTATTAACCGTCACTACTATACCGTAAATAACTATAGCGCTATATGCGCTACCGAACCCGCGCCGACTTTTCCGAGCTATAGTGGATTGGGGGGCACAAGTTTCACGAAAATTTTCGCTTCCCCCTTTGCCCTCTCCACCCGTACTTTTTCCACCCTATATAGACGTACCAGCTCTCGTCATTTTTCTTTCCCGATGCAGCTTTTCGCGCACCTATCTCACTCCCCACTCTTTTCAGCTACCTTCATCCTTGCTCTCTTCGCAATATCAGCTTGTACATCGTCCGAGGGACGAGTTATCACCGCACACGTCGCAGCAACGTCAGCAGGTATTCGAAAATCCAGCCCGACGTACCGCCCGGAATATCGCGTTCAGTCAGTCAAAGAAAAATAGAGGAGATGTAGCGAGTCGCACCGCTGGCGAGCCAAGTAAACGACAGCCCGATTCAATCTTTCACGGCTCTCTTAATTGCTTTATAAACTTATTACTAGGGTATACAAGCGCATTGCAGATAAATTATGTAATATACGTGAGAACAAATTTTAATTTCATTTTCTTTTTCTTTGTTTACAAATATATGACTGCTAATTTAAAAAAAAAATTCTTTCATCTTGCAAATGCAGTTATGATTTTCGATATATTAGGTAGTTAAAGCTTCGAATGGCCTAGCCGCCTAAGTTAAACGGTCTGAAACCGTCAGTCAAATCTCGTTTAATTTCACTAAGTTATAATATTAATTAATTAAGTCGGCTAACATATTTCTTATTCGTCGTAAACAATAAATTTACTACGAAATGTTACTAGTGAAACTATCTCAGAATTTACTAAGCTACATGAACCATGCATATTTTTAACTTAAAGAAATTTAAGATAAATATAACATACGAAATATTTAAAAAAGTATCTTATGCGTTTATTCTATTGCATATTGAATTCAAATTTGTTATTAGTTTATTAATACATAATCAGTAAATTTTAATGATATATTGATTTATAAGAGGTATATTTATATTCACAAAGATGATTATAAATAAACCTTTGAAATATGTAAAAGAGGTGTTTAAAATACGTTAATTTGAATTTCTGTTACATTCTTTTTAGTTACGATTACAAATGTCATTTCTGTAATTAGGTTAATCAACTGACAAGACTCAACTACGAAGTAAGCCCGAATTCTATTTTATATTAGTTAAATATATAATTTAAATTGTACATTACGGAGTAGCATCGAATTTTCAACAGCACCCCCTCCATTAACAAGGAAAGACTTTCAAACTAATGACAAAAGCGCGTATATAAATGTATATCCATACTTTACATATATATAATGATGTATCTATACGCACACCACAGACAAAATTATCACGAGCTATTAGCGTAATTAAATCTCACTATAAGTGTATAATAATAAAAGCTACGAGCACGCGCACAACTGGCTCGCCCTCTGATACACCTACGCGTGTGCAAATGCAATCCTGGCCATTTTCATTTATTCATCAATCCATCGGAGCATTCTACGCATGCCGGAGAAGGAAATGGAAAATCGGATCGATTTTCGCAGCTCGCCATACGCGTATATGTTATTAGACAGTTTCCCTGTCAGGCTGTGTCCTCATGCTATTATGAAGCTGCAAATAAACATGCCGCTCTTTAGACGAAACGTGCCTCGTCCTTCGCGCGATTAGAGAGCATGCTACCGGTGACAGTTTAAGGCCTCCTAATCGCGTTGGATGTCCATCAAGCTGACCGCTGCGAGCAGTCGAAAACGGGAAATTGCTTGGCCGTAAGATTAGGCGGAGACGTCGTCCTCGACGGGACGGGTATCAAAATGCCGTTCCCCACTGTGACGCGCGGTTTAATCGAATTAAGACCCACCACTGCTGTTTCCATGGATGATACTGCTGTTGATGCCCCTACATCCACGGCTGGGATCCGAGAAACTTCAGTCGTAAGTAATGAACGGGCCAAAGCATAAACTTAAGAAAGTATCCGCTTCTGAATTAAACGCTTCCGCTGACCCTGGCAATAGAAGCTATGTATAATCTAATACAGAACGCCGAACGCAACTTTTATAATATTTGGTATTGGATGATTCTATCTTCTAAACTCGAACAAACAAAAAGTAGAAGGGAGTATAAGTGTCGGTGGCTCACTTTTTCAAGTCACCCACTTTTCACTTATTTGGATGGTTTTTATTTACTAAAGTTTGGACTGTGTTTAAGACTTTACTAACCTTTGAATAACAAAAGATATTCTCTAAAGATATTTAGAGCCCATTTTACCAAGACGATATTTGAAAAAGAAGATAACACATTAAATCGTACACTTGATCTTCTCTTGAATAAATTTATTTTGAATTGCTGATCAATAGTTATATAGATTAGATATTTTTATCTAACAGAATATTTTAATACACAAAAACTGTTTCATTAGCAGTATTTTTCTACAAAAACGAGATTTCAAAGTACTAAAATGAACTTGGCATTTTTCCAAGAGAAACATGAACCATATTGAACTTTACAGATAAGACAAATTTTATTGTCAAATATTGTAGAGTATTAAATTCCATAGAACATTACATAAAAAAATGAATGCATAACTTTTATCCTTAACTATTTTTTTATTACTCGCATGTACGAGATCAGATACGATTTATAGCATTTTAAAGGGGCACATACAAGTTGTTAGTATATATACGGTCCAGCAAAGCGTTATCCTTTCGCATCGATGCGAATCGGTCAGCACACCCGAAGGCTTTCTCTTAACGCAGAAATGGGAGACACAGAAATATATCGGTTAGCTCGCTCTCGCGCACAATCACTAAATCCAGCGTTGGTGATTTTGTGTAAACATTTGCCAATGGCCGTCGGCTCGCTGTTGGAATGTTCTAGTCTAGAAGGCCAAGGGGAGAAAGAGAGAGACTGGGGGACGTGTGCCTCCTAGGGGCGAAGGGAGAGAAAAGCCAGCGGACGTATATACGCGCGTATATATATATATATATATATATATATAGCACGGAAAAGAGAAGAGCTAGTCGTGGCCGGAATACTAACTCCCTTAATACAATCAATTATTTCTCGCAGAGGAGAACATTCGCTCCTTCTGTTTTACTTTCGGATGCTGAGATGAAGGCTCCTGCCGGAGCTGTTGGGTGCGGCGTACGCGTGCTAGTGAGAGAGAGAAAGGGGTCCACCATTGTCCATCCTTTTATATATACGCACACTAGATCTCTACAAATACCATGTCATTACAGTGTCCGTTCGTTCATATATAGACAACTGGATACTCGGCCCTCCCCCTCATATTGTTCCATTGGCTTCCAGAATCGCTAATGTTATCTAATAAATGTATTTAAACTGCTTTCTATTATTCATACAGATATATAATACGAATGTTCTGTGGCAAAAGACTTTTATATTATTTGCTGGTTAAGAGAATCTGACTTTCAATATATAATTCGAACCCAACACAGTATTCAGGTTTATTCGTAGAAAGGGTTTCTGTGATTTTTTGAATTTTTCATGCCAGGTGTGAGCACTTCCAAAGGGCAATGTTTGTTTAGGGTGTTCTTCGATTCTTGATAAGTGAATATAGCAAATGCCTCCTTTTTCCTTTATTTGGGGTGTGTATGTTTTTCAGCATTATTTTCACAATAATATTATTAAATAACATATTTTATTGTAAATTTACTTTGTAACAAACTCACACATTTGCATAAGCATAGGGGAGACTGGGGCAAAACCGTATACTGGGGTAATACCGGAATTGTCAATTTCAAGGGTTAA
Organism: Torymus tubicola; assembly: GCA_035583055.1. Lineage (NCBI taxonomy): Eukaryota > Metazoa > Arthropoda > Insecta > Hymenoptera > Torymidae > Torymus > Torymus tubicola. Next base: position 18,593,520 of record JAWWEQ010000010.1, on the reverse strand, counting down.
TACTAGTGCCATCTACATAATACATGTAGTACCTCTTTAAGAATGTCCCTAATATCATTTCGTATACAATATCTATATCAAAAATAGCTTCAGACGAAGTCAAATATTTCTTAACTAATGAGATTGTGTTTATCGCAACAGTCATTGTGTCTGTAATCTTATTGGAAGCAACATATCCTTTGGGTAAGTACATAGCCTTATAATACTTGTTACAACTAATAAGTACGTGTTGTTCTGGCTCTTAATTTTCTTTTCAATTGTAAAAAATTAATAATTACTTTTTCGTTAACTTTGGGGTAAAACCGGATAATTTATTTCCTTTTTTTCAATATAATCAGAAAATATGTAATAATATACTTAAAATAATATATAATGCATATTTAGCGTGTTTTTTACCCGTAAATTATTAATAACATTTTTTATAAATAATTTTCTGGCTAATTAAATCGATTTTCAGATAGACGAAAACAAACTAAAAACAACCCTATTGTTAAATATCATTATTATTTGTTAATTTTTTTTTTAATTAACAATTTGCAGAAAGTATATACGGTTATTTATACCCCAGTCTCCGTTATATATCATCCAAATGTGATATGATACTTTTTTCTGACTGTGATTGATACTTTAATAATAACAATACAAATGTTATTTTAGTAAAGTTTTCGATTCAATTCATGTGATTGAGAATACATTTTCAGCAAATCTCTACAGATTTATTACAGAGTAAATGACTTTACTACGAAATTAATTCTCCTTGACAGTCGAGATAATTCCATCAAAAACTGATGCATTTTATGATATACCCATTTATATTTATAAATTGAATATTCATCCATATAATTTTTAATCTACATTGGAGTCATGTACAAATAATTGTAATCTATTGTTTAACACAGGACGCAGTGGCTGGGGACGATACTTACAATTAGTGCATTTATTAGAGGTCTACTGCGTAATTTGAACACATTGCAACTTCCAAACTTACCCATGGTCTGTTAAAAAATCAGAACCCTAATAACGTTTCAAAATGAGATTGCATTAAAAGAGTTTTTAGTAATTGCATTAAAAAATTTTTTTATGATTCGATATAATTGCAAATGTATTGATTGTAATGACGAATGCAATGATGACCTTGTATTTCATCTTAATTCCATTTTCAGGATCAAGATTCCAAGTCAAGGTTAACTGTGAAACTTTTATAGCACGGTGTGACCGCAGCCCGCACTTAAGTCACGCCTATCCGTGACCTAAGTAGCCCATATTATTGCACCGCGTTTATCGCACTCGCTGCGCTCAGGCGCTAATCTTAGGCCGTGCAATAATGGGCTACTTAAGGCACATGTATCGTAATGTACTATTAATTAAAACCTCTTTAAAAAGTTATTTGATCCCGTATATCCATAGTTCAAGAAAAATTACAAAGTTACAATCAAAGCCAAAAATACCACGGAATCGGCTTTCACAAATTTTACAACTTTTTTATTTAACTTTTTCTATAGGACAACGTTCTGCAGGGGGGATTTCGGTTCTTTAAAACACCTTATATACATATAGCGAACTTAGACACTGTTGCACAATTGTAAAACTTTTTGTTTCATTATAAATTAAAAACAGTCGAATGGTATCAAAGATGTGACAACAACAACGATACACGGCTTTAAAATGGTCTCTAACCTTAATTTTATTTCTCAATTATCTTATATTTGAAATTTCTGTGAAAAAACTTAACAAAATTATTCGCCATTTCTTTACAGAAAATATAGTTTAGTTTGAAGAGTTTATTATAAATTACACAAAACAGAGTCGGCATATATTAAATTTACATAATTTGTTTTTTATATGTTAATGTAATAACCAGTTTAGATTAGATTTTGAGAACTGGTTACACAGGTAGCATCATTTCTTTCATCTTTTAATCCTTGATACGATGTATCTTTTTATTATTGCTTTATTTTTTTATTTTTTGAAGTTCTTGTAGTTCTTTTTGTAAGTATATTATATACATTATATATAATACTTATATAACTTAAACTTGACTAAATATTACAACCTCATTTTATTAATATAATTTAACTTGCAATGCAGAAAATAGAAAATAGTTTCGTAAACTTTTCAAAGAGTTTATACGTTATTAGATTTCGTTCAAATTCATGTCAAATAAGAATCAGATCATCAAAAGTTACGGTATAATTCCACTGATTTTATTATATTCTCTATCTATGGCAATTTTCGAAATCAAAATACACGATCGGTTTTTGTCAAATTTTTTCTTTAATAATGAATAATAATTTAATTTAATTTTAAATAATATTAGTGTCAATGAACTAGCAATGAGTTTTAGAAAGTAAAAATAAATTAGTAAATAATAAGTTAAATAATGTAAAACATATTCGTATAGAGGAATAGATTTTTTATAAAATAAGATTCGAAGAGTTTGCAACAGATTGTGCAAAAATTCGTAAAATCACTAATACTGACTTGAGTTTTTACTTTTGTAAATATTGAGACAGTAAAATTATTTCTCAAATATAATTTAAATAAAGTTTTTCTAATTAAATTTTTCTTTCTCCAAGCAATGGCGAGCACATTTAGATAAAAGGCTTATACTTTCGCGTCCAAATCGCTGTGGAGTTTGATATTAGTTGGGACAACTCGTTCGATGTCTAGTGATGTAGTTCGCGCACCCTCATTGTTTTCTCGTAATTGTTAGACAAAAGCAAAGTTGTCTCATTCAGCGGACCCCACGCGCACTAGCTCGCTTCTTCGGATTCGCCGCTTTTACCAATAGCTATCCAACTCCATGTCCAAGCTCGACTTCTGTATTATCGTAGATTCAACCTATATTTTGACTGAACGCATTAATTAATTCGAAAGTTTATAGTTTCACTTCTAAATTGCATTATCCGCTTAAAATTTCCAACTTTTAAGACTGTTTTTCAACATCCTACGATAAATACCAGTAATTCGAAAATATCATCATTGCATGATGCAAAAGCTTGAGAAAACCGATTTATGAATATTTCGGATTCCATTCTAAAAAAAATTCTAAAAATTTAAAAAAGCTTGTGCTTTTAATGTGTTACGTGTGGCCGAAAATAAAGAATAAGGCGTGAAAAAATATGCGACGACCAGAATTCGAACACACGGACCCGCGGATTCTAATCCGGCACTCTATCAACGCAGCTAACTTCGCGATGCGTTTTAGAAGCGCATCGCGAGTGATACACGTATCAGGTATGCGGCGGAGGCTCGTCCGTGGCAAATGTAAGTGGTATATTTTTAAATAAGTTGCACAAAATTACGTCAAATCAAATAAATTAGAAAATATAATTTTGTACTTTCATTCCGTCTTAATTTAAATTGCGAAATCAATAGTTTTCTTTTACATTAATGCGTACTACGGAAAGTCGGGTTCGTCGGTACACCTAAGAAGAAACATCAATAAACAATAAAAAAAATAGATTTTTATAGACTTATCATATATTCTTTGAGACTTTATAATAACAAAAAGGAACATAACAAATACCCAGCAAAAACAGAGTTAATACAATTTTTGGAATAGTTCCAAAATCAGCTAGGCAAGAAAGAACACCTTTTTTAATTTTTGCTTGAGTTAGATACAACATTATCAGCACCTATAAATGTCGTGCAACGTGTATAAGCTCACTCCAAACAACGTTGGCACTGTATTCAATCTTCTATTAAGGAGTCACCATCTTTAAATTTACCAAAAATCAATTTTTTTTACGTATTGCCGTAAAAAAACAATTGTACAATATATTCGGATTTATTTTAAAGCATTATCTATTTGTGTTTCAAAAATATAAACAAAATACTAACAAAGCCTTATTTGTATTATCTTTTGTTATGTATTTTGATTAAAATACATTTTTCTCCTTTTACATATATATTTTTTCTTGATTTTATTAAATTTTTTTGTTTTGAATATATTTTCAATTTTCACACACAGGCACTGTGAAAAATTTATAATAATACATTACTATTTTTCACTCCGCTCATGCGGGAATCACCTGGTTTGCGCACTTTTATCGTATCCTATTTTTCCTATCAAGTTGTGCAAAGTTCGAGACTGAACACGCACCTGCGCGACCAAACCACCACTGTTACACCTGCTGAGACGAGCGTGTAGAAAAGTAACTGAGCATGCAGGAACGAATCATATGGACTTCAGCTACCAAACAGTATAGGCAGTAGTAAGTAATTAAACATCTTAAATACATCAGTGAAACTGAGAAAATACTGGTTGAGCAGTACAAATTTCTGTAAAAAATAATCATTTTGTATCAGTTGACACAATAAAATATGTAGCTCTGATTAAAATATTCAAAAGATCACAAGAGACATACATATAAGAGGAAAATAGTAATTCAAGCCCTATTCCAAGACTATAAAAGCAAATGATATAAAGAAAAATAAAAAGCTTTAATGTATTGGATACATGAAGTATAGTTTTTGTAATAAATTTTCATTTTTAATCAAAGTGATAATATATATAATTCTATTTATCTCAAATATTTGGAGAATTTTTTATAGGACAAAGTATTTAACGTGAGAAATGTTACAAAAAATAGCAAAAAGATGCATCTACGTATTAAAATACAAATAAAAAACTTTTTTCTGACAGATAAAACATGCTTTTTATGTATTTTTATATGTAGAATCTAAAACTGAAGTCTATTAAGTCGGATTATGCCACAATTTTACGAAAATATCGAAAAACAGCAAATAATAGCAAAAAATGCATCTTTTTAAACTTACTTTGAATTAATGCCAATTCAGAATCAATAAGTGTAGGTTAAAAGAAAACCAATAGGGATCGAAAGATATTCCCTTCCCCTTTACAATGACTACCCGCAGATTTTTGTGCGACGTTTTTTACGGTATTTACAGTAACTTTTGTAAAAAAAACAACCTTTTATTTAAATCTTCGATTACTTCGAGTTCTATGGCATTTAACAAAAAATGACATAGAGAAAAAAGTTTCGTTTCATGCTCAAAAACACGAAAATAAAGTCAATATAAAGAAATCGAAAAAATTTTTTTCATTTTCTAGCGTATAAAAAAATAGAAATTTAGCTATTTTCTTCGATATTCAGTTATAAAATGCCTAGGGCGGTAAATAAATCACAAAAATAGTAACGTTAATAAATCTTATTTATATCCAATATTTTTTTTATTTATTTGACAAAAATATCAATAAATAATAATAATATAACTAAACATCGAAGAAAAGAGCTAAATTCTTATTTTTTTTATACGCTTAAAAAATGAAAAAGAAATGGTTCGATTTCTTTATATTGACTTTATTTTCGTGTGTTGAGCATAAAACGAAACTTTTTTCTCTCTGACATTTTTTTCATACTCCATAGAACTCGAGGTAATCGAAAATTTAAAGGTTGTTTTTTTTTTACAAAAGTTACTGTAAATCCGGTAAAAAACATCACACAAAAATTCGCGGGTGATCTTTGTAATGGGGAAGGGAATTCCTTTCGATCCCGGTTGGTTTTTTTATTCTCCTCTTATTATTTCTAAATTGGCATTGATTCAAAATAAGATGAAAAAAATCAAACATTTTTAATCTGTTTTTTTAGCAAAAAAAATACAATACTCTATTTTGAAACTTCATGTTAAATGGAAAATTTTACATTTAACTTCGAAACGCACTTTGAATTTTTTCGATACGATGATTTCCAACTGAGATACAAAACTTTAAAATTTGCATAGTTTTGACGTAAGTGTGGCAAAAGTGATTGACAGTCAGTGTATGTACAGTAAGGTGTCCGTTATTTACCAATATTTTTTTTTCAGAAGTCGGCTGATATATTGTTTCAGTAGCACAAAAAATAAGTTTGCCGCCTGGTACAGTTTGATAGCAGTTTCTTTCGCGTGCCGCCAGGCTATTTACGTTTGTAACCCTGCAATATGCAAAACATTAAGAAAATAGCGGATTTTTGGCATTTTAAACAAAAACTATGTGAAATTCATTAAAAACTCCAATGCCATTGTAACGAACGAGAAAAAATACGTCTTATTCATGTTCCACATATTTATTTTTCCACGATTTAACCCATTTTTATAGCAGCAGTAAAACATGTGAAAAATCGTGAAAAAATGCTAAATTAACGGTTTTTCTCATTTCAAATAAAAACTCCGAGAGCTAACTTAAGTTTCAATGCCATTGTAAAGAACGAACAAAATACAATTTTTCTGTATATTACATTATTATTTTTGGTAATTGACTCATTTGTACAGCTGTAAAAAACGCGAAAAAATGCTATATTAACGGTTTTTCCTATTTCAAAGAACGGAAAAAATACATTTTTTTGGGTATACTACGTTTTCATTTTTGAATAATTTAAACTCATTTTTCTTTTTTTTTTATTTGGCAGACGCGTTTTTGGTTTTTTCGAATTTTTGATTTGCTGTAAAAAATTATTTTTGCTTTTTTTTTTTAATAATAGGATCGAGATATTTTAATTGGATGGATATTACGCTAGCTCCCGCAGTTTTTATTTGAAATGAGAAAAACCGTTAATTTAGCATTTTTTCACGATTTTTTAAGAGTTTTTGAATGTGCAACATGAATAAGATGTATCTTTTCCCGTTCTTTACAATGGCATTGGAGTTTTTAACGAATTGCACATAGTTTTTGTTTAAAATGCCAAAAATCCGCTATTTTCTTATTGTTTTGTAAACTCTAGCAGGCGGCAAACTTATTTTTTTGTGCTACTGAAACAATATATCAGTCGACTTCTGAAAAAAAAATATTGGTAAATAACGAACACCCTAATGTAGATCAACAAGAAGCATATTTTAATGAAGGAAAGGAAACTGAAATAATAAATAAAAATGTTGAAATCCCTTTAACCGCATATTTTAAATTAAATGAAATTGATTCAAAAGCCCAAAATTATTTATATTCTGAAATACCAAAGTATTATACTTTTGATGATAAATCAAAAAAAATGAAAGAAAAGGAAAAAAATTAATAAACCTATATTAAGTAGAATGTATTTAGTTAATCCAAAAGATCAACAAAGGTATTTTATTAGATTATTGCTTTTCCATGTTAAAGGAGCAACTTCATTTGAAAATTTATGTACTGTTATAATTATGTAATATATCCTACATTTTACGAAGCTGCTGTTGCTAAACAGTTAGTGAATGAAGATGAAGAATGGGATAGATATTTGCAAGAAGGATCGGAAGTACACTTTCCCAATGCTCTTTGTAAATTATTTTCTATTAACGGGGAGGACACCTTAAAAATTCGAAAAAATCAATATTTTTTTTATTTGATTTTTCGATTCTTTATATTATTCTAAACTTGTAAAAAAAGTTT